>VMRM01000034.1:3777992-4185492 GCA_010277075.1 Poeciliopsis retropinna | reverse complement strand
AGGTCGTAGACGACGCGCGCCGGGAACAGCGGCTCCTGCACACGGGTCCGGTCCCACATTACTGACAGAACCTCCAGTAAACAGAACCGGGTTCTGCAGCAGGTTCTGCAGCTTTTACAAATAAATCATCCTGCAGATATTTGAACTTTGACCTCACGTTTTTGGATGGCTTACGGAGGACGTCTCCCACGCCTCCCCCGTTTCTCAATCCGTGGTTCAGGACGGTGACGATGCACATGAGCAGCGTGTCGCAGGCCCGCTCCGTGCTGGGCTCCCCTGGAAAACAGGAGCAATGCAGGGTTAAGCTCCGCCTCTTTGGGTTAAGCTCCGCCTCTTTGGGTTAAGCTCCGCCCCCCACTGTTAATCCGCCCCTTACCTCTAGTTGTGGTAATAATAATATAGTCATATAACTATCTGCAGCTCCTACCTTCCTCCTCCTCCACCCTCTCCACCCTGGTCTCCGCCGTGCAGCTGACTCCGTCTGTGGAGCACGACTTGAGGAAGTCCTGCGTCGCCTCGCTGTGCTGAGCGTCTGCCGACAGCTGCAGCAGCGGATCCACCTCCATGATGAAATCCTCCTTCAGGAACAGGAAGCCCAGGATGGAGAACAGGTAGACCAGGATGAGGGCGAGCAGCGCCGTCAGCAGGATGGAGCGCCCGTTCCGGGTCACGCTCTTGATCACATTGAACAGCGTCTCCTCCCGGTAGATCAGGTCAAACAGCTGGACACACACACCAGCATCATCATCATCATCAGGGTCTGCAGAACCTGCAGGACTGAACGGCGCCGTACCAGGATGCTGTAGAACAGCTCGTGGACGAAGAGGCCCAGGGTGGAGGTGAGGGCGTAGGCCAGGTGGTACAGGAACTCCACATCCATCACCATGGCTTTGTAGCCCATGATGAAGGTCCCGTTGTTCCCCACAAAGCTCACCACAAACACCACCTTATTGATCAGCTGGACACACCCACACACACACACACACACACACACACTGTATTATTCTGTAAATAAAGACACATTAATGCAAAGTTGGGACTTTTAATGCAACTTTTAGAGCAACTTTGCATTAAAATGTTATTAACTGAATGACACTTGATGACATTCAGACTCCTTCATGTTTCTGACGGCATCATGTCTGATACACACGATACACACCGTCACATCATGTGTCACATTAATGCTACCCTGGAGTTTATTCAGTCATTTGAAAGAAAATCTGATTAAACTGAATCAGAACTTTCTGATCCACTGAAGCTGATTTAACGTTTTGCTAATTTGAAAACGTTCAGCAAAAATAACAGCAGCATCAATATGGCTGAATTTAGCATTAACTTCTGCTAACTACCATGTTGGTCTTCCTCGTTAGCATTAGCAAAAGGAATGTTTCTGGTTAGCATTCAGAGCTAGCGCCGCTGGCGCCGCCCGTCACGCTGAGCCGTGTCTCACGTTGAGCGATCCCAGCAGGATCAGCGTGTTTCCGATGCCCAGGTGGTAAATGGACCTGAGGATCAGCGCCAGCGTCAGCGGCTGCAGGCCGTACTGCTTGGAGAACAAGCCCAGGACGGAGAGCCCGGTCAGGATCCAGAACAGCATCAGCAGCATGGAGTCATCGATCGCTCCTAAACAGGAAGAGAACGGACCAATCAGACGGAGTTTCAGTGGAGGGAACCAGGGACCAAAGATCCACCCACACACCCTGGCCAGAGTCGTAGGGGTAGAAGAAGGCGATGATGAGGTTGATGAAGACGGCCAGGTTGAAGGAGATGGTTCCCCACAGAGTCATCCTCCTGGAGAACCAGTACAGAACCGGCATGCCTGCAACAGACCGGACACGCGCTCAGAGCCAGAAACATCCGGGACGTTACCGGCCGGCGCTCTGCTCTCACTCCTCAGCTTCTTCTGCCACTCCATCTCCCCGTGCAGGAAGGACGTCTGCTCAAAGAAGTGCGTGACCTTTGACCCCTGCTCGTCCTGCTCCGTGGTGTTGAAGACTCGGACCTTTGACTCCTCGGTGAGAAACTCGCAGATGGGATGAACAGGAAACACGATCTGCTCCATGCTGCGGTCCTCACGCACAATCTGGAGAAACGAAGCAGGAAGAGCTGGAGAAACTTCAAATTAAAAGACCTGAAACATTTAGAGAGGCCTTTTATTTTGTGAACGTATTTTTCGAAGGTTCTTCACATGAAGATGAAGAAGTTTGGGATAATAACGGACCTCGATCTGAGCCGTGAGCTGGTCGTAGTATTCCAGAGGATCCTGATCCACAACCTCAGCTGGAGCCGAAGACTTCAACATCTGGGACAGAGGACGGCTCTGGAGGGTCAGCTGCAGGGAGAACGGTTGGATGAACGGTTGGACGAACGGTTGGACGATCGGTTGGACGAATCGGTTGGACGAACGGTTGGACGAACGGTTGGACGAACGGTTGGACGAACGGTTGGACGAACGGTTGGACGAACGGTTGGATGTTTGGTTGGATGTTCGGTTGGACGAATGGTTGGACGAACGGTTGGACGAACGGTTGGACGAACGGTTGGACGAACGGTTGGACGAATGGTTGGACGAACGGTTGGACGAATCGGTTGGACGAATCGGTTGGACGAACGGTTGGACGAATCGGTTGGACGAACGGTTGGACGAACGGTTGGACGAACGGTTGGACGAACGGTTGGACGAATCAGTTGGACGAACGGTTGGACGAACGGTTGGACGAACGGTTGGACGAACGGTTGGACGAACGGTTGGATGAACGGTTGGATGTTTGATTGGATGTTTGGTCGAATGAACGGTTGGACGATTGGTTGGATGAACGGTTGGATCGTTTGGTTGGATGGTTCGGTTGGACGAACGGTTGGACGATCGGTTGGATGAACGGTTGGACGTATGGTTGGATGTTCGGTTGGACGAAATGTTGGACGATCGGTTGGATGATGGTTGGACGAACGGTTGGATGGTTCGGTTGGACGACGGTTGGACGGTCGGTTGGACGTATGGTTGGATGAACGGTTGGACGATCGGTTGGACGAATCGGTTGGATGGTCGGTTGGAGATCGGTTGGACGCACGGTTGGATGAACGGTTGGAGTGGCGGATAACGGTTGGATGTTAATGGTTGAGATGGTTTGGTTGGATGTTTGGTTGGATGAACGGTTGGACAAACGGTTGGACGAACGGTTGGATGAACGGTTGGACGAACGGTTGGACGATCGGTTGGACGAACGGTTGGACGAATGGTTGAATGGTCGGTTGGACGAACGGTTGGATGAACGGTTGGACGAACGGTTGGACGATCGGTTGGATGGTCGGTTGGACGAACGGTTGGACGATCGGTTGGATGAACGGTTGGACGAACGGTTGGACGAATGGTTGAATGGTCGGTTGGACGAACGGTTGGATGAACGGTTGGACGAACGGTTGGATGAACGGTTGGATGTTTGGTTGGATGTTTGGTCGAATGAACAGTTGGATGTTTGGTTGGATAAACGGTTGGATGTTTGGTCAGATATTTGGTTGGATGGTCGGTTGGATGTTTGGTTGGATGGTCGGTTGGATGTTTGGTTGGATGAACGGTTGGATGGTCGGTTGGACGAACGGTTGGACGAACGGTTGGACGAACGGTTGGATGAACGGTTGGATGTTTGGTTGGATGTTTGGTCGAATGAAAAGTTGGATGTTTGGTTGGATAAACGGTTGGATGTTTGGTCAGATATTTGGTTGGATGGTCGGTTGGATGTTTGGTTGGATGAACGGTTGGATGTTTGGTTGGATGAACGGTTGGATGTTTGGTTGGATGTTTGGTTGGATGAAATGTTGGATGGTCAGTTGGATGTTTGGTTGGATGTTCGGTTGGATGGTCGGTTGGATGTTTGGTTGGATGGTCGGTTGGATGTTTGGTTGGATGGTCGATTGGATGTTTGGTCGGATAAACGGTTGGATGTTTGGTTGGATGGTCGATTGGATGGTCGGTTGGATGTTTGGTTGGATGGTCGGTTGGATGTTTGGTCGGATAAACGGTTGGATGTTTGGTTGGATAAACGGTTGGATGTTTGGTTGGATGGTCGGTTGGATGAACGGTTGGATGTTTGGTTGGATGAACGGTTGGATGTTTGGTTGGATGGTCGGTTGGATGTTTGGTTGGATGGTCGGTTGGATGGTCGGTTGGATGGTCGGTTGGATGAACGGTTGGACGAACGGTTGGACGAACGGTTGGATGAACGGTTGGACGAACGGTTGGACGAACGGTTGGATGTTTGGTTGGATGTTTGGTCGAATGAACGGTTGGATGTTTGGTTGGATGTTTGGTCGAATGAACGGTTGGATGTTTGGTTGGATGAACGGTTGGATGTTTGGTTGGATGAACGGTTGGATGTTTGGTTGGATGTTTGGTTGGATGAAATGTTGGATGGTCGGTTGGATGTTTGGTTGGATGTTCGGTTGGATGTTTGGTTGGATGGTCGGTTGGATGGTCGGTTGGATGTTTGGTTGGATGGTCGGTTGGATGTTTGGTTGGATGCTCGGTTGGATGGTCGGTTGGATGGTCGGTTGGATGCTCGGTTGGATGGTCGGTTGGATGTTTGGTCGGATAAACGGTTGGATGTTTGGTTGGATGTTTGGTTGGATGTTTGGTTGGATGTTCGGTTGGATGTTCGGTTGGATGGTCGGTTGGATGGTCGGTTGGATGGTCGGTTGGATGTTTGGTTGGATGGTCGGTTGGATGGTCGGTTGGATGGTCGGTTGGACGAACGGTTGGACGAACGGTTGGACGAACGGTTGGACGAACGGTTGGACGAACGGTTGGACGAACGGTTGGATGTTTGGTTGGATGTTTGGTCGAATGAACGGTTGGATGTTTGGTTGGATGTTTGGTCGAATGAACGGTTGGATGTTTGATTGGATGTTTGGTTGGATGGTCGGTTGGATGTTTGGTTGGATGAACGGTTGGATGTTTGGTTGGATGAAATGTTGGATGGTCGGTTGGATGTTTGGTTGGATGTTCGGTTGGATGTTTGGTTGGATGGTCGGTTGGATGGTTGGTTGGATGTGTCGATTGGATGGTCGGTTGGATGTTTGGTTGGATGGTCGGTTGGATGTTTGGTCGGATAAACGGTTGGATGTTTGGTTGGATGTTTGGTTGGATGTTCGGTTGGATGGTCGGTTGGATGTTTGGTTGGATGGTCGGTTGGATGGTTCGGTTGGATGGTCTTGGATGTTTGGTCGGATAAACGGTCGGTTTGTTGGATGTTTGGTTGGATAAACGGTTGGATGTTTGGTTTGATGTTTGGTAGGACGTTTGGTTGGATGGTCGATTGGATGGTTGGTCGGATAAACGGTTGGATGTTTGGTTGGATGTTTGGTCGGATAAACGGTTGGATGTTTGGTTGGATGTTTGGTTGGATGGTCGGTTGGATGTTCGGTTGGATGTTTGGTTGGATGGTCGGTTGGATGTTTGGTTGGATGTTTGGTTGGATGTTTGGTCGGATAAACAGTTGGATGTTTGGTTGGATGGTCGGTTGGATGTTTGGTTGGATGGTCGGTTGGATGTTTGGTCGGATAAACGGTTGGATGTTTGGTTGGATGTTTGGTCGGATAAACGGTTGGATGTTTGGTTGGATGTTTGGTTGGATGGTCGGTTGGATGGTTTGGTTGGATGTTTGGTTGGATGGTCGGTTGGATGGTCGGTTGGATGTTTGGTTGGATGGTCGGTTGGATGTTTGGTCGGATAAACGGTTGGATGTTCGGTTGGATGTTTGGTTGGATGTTTGGTTGGATGGTCGGTTGGATGTTCGGTTGGATGTTTGGTTGGATGTTTGGTTGGATGTTCGGTTGGATGGTCGGTTGGATGTTTGGTTGGATGGTCGGTTGGATGGTTCGGTTGGATGGTCGGTTGGATGGTCGGTTGGATGTTTGGTCGGATAAACGGTTGGATGTTTGGTTGGATGTTCGGTTGGATGGTTACCATGGAGGAGATGCCCTCCTCGCCCTCCTTGCTGTTCTTCGGCGGCTTCAGGAGGTTCTGCAGAACCTTGTTGTGTCTCGCCAGCTGCCAATCAGAACCCAGCATCAGGACAAACATCTGGTCCAATAGAATCGCTTCAGAGGAGTCCAGCAGCCAATCGGGAGGCTGCGCGTCGTCACCTGCTGGGCCAGGATGTAGATGTTGTGTCCCACGTCCCGCGGCGACACCTCCACCTCCACCTGCTCCTCCTCACACTCGCTCTCCTGCTGGTACGCCTTCTTGATCACATCCACCTGCAGACAGGCAGCGTGAGACCGGGTCGGGCCAGAACCGGGCCAGAACCAGGTCAGAACCTGAATCTGGACCAGAACCTGGTTCCCGCCCTCACCAGCTCCCTCGGTCGCAGGTTGAACAGGATCCTCTCGGCGTTCTCGTTGTCATGACGACTCTCCATCAGCGCCAGCAGCAGCTTGGAGGCGTTGTCCTGGCAACAGAAACAGAAACAACTGAGGCAGAAAACCCAAACCTTCAGCCAGGAGCTGCTGCCCTCTGCAGGCAAACGTCTGTAATTACATCACTTTGAATGAATCTGAGGTTAAAATCCAACAGAAACCAAAGAGGAAAAGAATCAGAACCGAAATCCAAGAGAAATAAAAAGATGTTTGAAGGATGGAACCAGTCAAACAGAAAATGTGGAACAAAAGACGGAAAACAAAACAATGTTGGTGTTTTATAATACAGTAAAACTTAATCAATTAATTTTACTCAAACATTAATTATTTAGTTCATCATCAGGAAGGAACCCGAAATAAATTCTGTATTACAGCAAGTCCAAGTTATATTTAGTCCCAGTTATATTTAGTAAATTAGTGCCTAACACAAGTTGTAATTTGGTGATTTATAATAAATATGTTCAAACTGAATATGACTCCAGTAAATTATTTCAGCATTTTTGTTAATTGTCTACATTTGTGTGTTTAGGTCACATTTATTATTTTCTGAAAATCTTTTTTTTTTTTTGTTTCCTTTTCCTATATATGGAGGACAAAACCTGCCAAAATGATATATTTAACACAAAATAAGTTGGAAAGTTTTCATTTTTTCTGTTTGCATGCAGTATTTGGCACATTAATTATTTTACCAAGCCATTTATTTGTTTCTATATTTATTGCCAGTTTTGGCAGGGTCAGTCCTCCGTACCTGCACATGTAAACGTCTCAGGTGTTTTATAGTTAAAACCTGTCATAGTTTTTAAACTGAGGGTTTGATTTTTGTGAGAAATCAAACCTGAAACCGATCCGATCAGGTCCAATCAGACGTAGATAAATATTGATTTGTGATTTGTGTCACTGCCGACCCGCTGTACCTTCAGCTGCAGAACCATCTCCACCCGGTACCGGCACAGCGGGCTGATGTCGTTCAGGATCAGCGCCGTGATGATGTCGATGCCGTTGGACTCGTGAGTCACGATACACGTCTGAAAAACACAGAAATCCACGACGGGGATCAGTTTTCCTGCTGGACTCCGAGGTCTGGAGTCCGGGTCCGAGCCTTACGACCGTCTGACGGTGGAGTCCGGGTCCGGACCGCTCACAGTAAAAAGGCTGTGTGTCGGACCGGTGAAGCCAAAGCTAACAGTTAGCTTCTGAACTGACTTTGTCTAAAAACCAGGATTGTTCTGAGACGTTGGGTCTGACCTGGTTCTCCTGGCAGGGCCCCTGGCAGTACTCTGTGAGCGTCTCCAGGGTCTGGATGATCAGGTGGACGTTTGATTCGTTGATGTAGAGGCCCAGCAGGCCCAGCCCGCCGGTGGTGCTGCCACACATGATGTCCAGGAACTGCAGCGTCTCACACACCAGGTTGTAGTTGGTTTTATTGCTCTGGCAACGCAGAAAGTTCTGGGAACACAAAAACCACCACGACATGATCCGGCTCATCTCTAACCCTGTGATTCTTCTAACGACCACCAGGTGGTGCTGTGGTGACCTGGACTGGGACGGCTTCAGCAGCTGATCATCTGGACCTGGAGTAACTAGAAACAGTCCAGAACTTCTTGTTTAATGTGACCCAACCGGACCAGCTGGAGAACCAACCGGACCTGAGCGGCGGGTTGAACCCGACCCAGACTGGGAACAGGAACCAACCCGTTGATCCGGTTCTTACTGGTTGACATGAACCAACAAACAGATTCCTGATGCTTCAGTATTGGGACCAGAAAACCGACACTTACTGGTGAACTGGTCTGGTTTGTTAACTCACAGCTGGCTAGTTAGCGCTGGTTGTTAGCGACAGCTGGCTAGTTAGCGCAGACTGACCTGCAGGTTGTTAGCGACAGCTGGCTAGTTAGCGCTAGTCGTTAGCGACAGCTGGCTAGTTAGCGCTGGTTGTTAGCGACAGCTGGCTAGTTAGCGCTGGTTGTTAGCGACAGCTGGCTACTTAGCGCTAGTCGTTAGCGACAGCTGGCTAGTTAGCGCTGGTTGTTAGCGACAGCTGGCTAGTTAGCGCTGGTTGTTAGCGACAGCTGGCTACTTAGCGCTGACTGACCTGCAGGTTGTTGTTGTGGTTCTCACACAGCAGCTGCAGGAACCTCAGGATGGGTTTCATGATGGTGACCGCTGGTCCCATCTCCGCCTCCACCTCCCGCTGCTCCTCCGCCTGCGGGGTCGGCATGGCGGCTGTTACCGGGGCGATGCCTTGACCGTGGACCATCAGAGGAAGTCCTCCTGAACCAGGGAGAGCCAGTGAAGTGGAACCACGTTTCCAGAACCATCAGTAACCGAGAGTTTCTAAACCTGAACCCTCTTTTACCACCACCGATCTGACCCCTGACCTCAAACCATCGTTTCAACCCGCTCACCGGCCTCCAGCTCCTTCTCGTTGGCCTTGTGCGTCATTTCACCAACGTTTACTGAAACCGTGGCCTTAATGTCCATCTGAGCTTCTTTCATCCGGTCATCAAGAACTTTGAAGAACTTCTCCGACTTGTTGTCGCCCATCATCAGTTTGTAGAAGGAGTTCTGCAGACAAACAGGACATTTTATTTCTTTCTCCCTCTTGTTCTGTTTCTAGTCACTGCGGCCGTCTCTGCAGATCCAGCTGTGCTACCTGGATCTCCGTGTTTCCTCCCTCCAGCAGACAGATGGCCAGCTGGATGCTCTCCTGGAAGATCTTGTCGTTCTTGGAGCTCATCACCAGGTCAGTGAACAGCTTCGTTCCTCCTTCCCGGTCCAGACGGCACTGGATGGTCGCCACCGCTGCCCAGTCGCGCTCCTGTTCGCCACCTGGCCCACAAACACATCATGAAGTGACTCAGTCAGAACTTTGGCTTCACCCACTCAGCGTTTTTCTCCCAGAATGGGTCAAAGTTCAAACGTTCAAGAGTTTTCTGTGAAAACAAATGAAGTCAACAGTTTATTGTTTGTGCAGGTTACAATGTGAAGTTCATTGGAGAACCACAGGGCTGTGGATTCGGCCCACTGATCTACTAACAGTTTTCTTTCCATTCAACCAACTGATGAGAAGAGGAATGGCTCTGATTGCAAACAGTCATTAAATAAAGGTTTTGTCTGTGAGGAAATAAACAGGATGACGAGTCGCTGCATGAGCACAGAGAAGACAGATTAGCATCAGTTAGCATCGGTTAGCATCAGTTAGCATCTCAGCATCGGTTAGCATCAGTTAGCATCTCAGCATCGGTTAGCATCAGTTAGCATCTCAGCATCGGTAGCATCTCAGCATCGGTTAGCATCAGTTAGCATCTCAGCATCGGTTAGCATCTCAGCATCGGTTAGCATCAGTTAGCATCAGTTAGCACGCCCTGATCCACCACTTATCTTTGAAATAATCATGTTCTGTTTATAGTCATATCTTTTTATTTATATTTAATTATTTTTTTCTAAATGTAACAATTTTATTGATTTAGTTTTTCACTCTTATCTGATTGTTTAGTTATTTTCATTTTTTTGTTTTACTTAAGTTTTTTAGAAATATATTTGTTACTGAATCTTAAAGTCCTGAGGTCATGGATGAATGAAAGGTCAACTTTAAGGTCATTGTGTTCATATTTTACATCAAATCACAATAATAAACATCTGGATGAAAAATAAACAACAAAAACAAAAAATAAAATCTGAAAATAAACATCTTAATATTAGAAAATATTAAAATAAAAAACTAAATATCTCTGAATAATGAAATAAATAGCATTTATTTTGAATTAAAACTTTAGTCTAATTTGTCCTAGCTAAGGGCTTTTAAAAGGCTTTTATTGTGAAGGAGCAACAGGAAGTGTTAGCATCCTGCTAGCAGCATCTCCCAGTGGTACCTGCGGCTCCCAGTTCAGCCAGGTCGTTCTTCTGGTTCCCCTTCCTGTTGGAGAAAAGGTAGTTCTGCAGCAGAACTTTACGCAGCAGAAATCCCTGAATCCACAAACACAGAAAGGATTCATGTCATTTTAACCAGTGGATATTCATCGAGAAGCATCAGAGCCTCAGGTTGACCTCTGACCTTTTCATCAAAGTCCAGGGTCCTGATGAGCATCTGCTGCAGCGTCTTCAGCACTTTGATGCACAGCTTCTCCTCTGAGGTCATCAGCGCCTTGGTGTGCTGGATCAGCCTGCGGAGCAGAAACCGCAGTGAACACCATTTCCCAGCATGCCTCTGGCCGCTCAGACCCGGCTCAGACCCGGCTCAGACCCGGCCCACCTACTTGGAGATGAAGCTGCCGGACTCGCAGCGCTGACGCGCGTCGCTTCCCTCCAGGAACAGCAGCTCCGGCTGGTGCAGGACGTCCACCAGCACCGACAGCTCGGCGTTGACCAGCGGCTTCAGACGCTCCTCCAGGGTGTTGATGATGTCCTGGGGGCGAGACGGAGGCGTTAGAGAGGACAGCCGCCGCGGCGTCCTCCGTAGCGGCGCGGCGGCGTACCTGCAGCTTCTCGATGATGTTCTTGTAGTCGAAGGGGACGGGTCTGGCGCTGCGGGTCGGCGTCTTGTAGGCGGAGCGGTTCAGGGTGTTGACGGCCAAGCTGGACAAGATGTTGTTGATCATGGCCTCCAGCTCCAGAGGGAGAGAGATGGAGCGGTTCTTAGCTGAAGGAAGGAAACAGGAAACTGTTTTTAGGCTTGAAGACATTTTGTCTCTCCTGGAGCGTAGATATAATATTAAATAGAGAATAACCGGCTCAAAATGCTAATGTTTGATGTTTGGCTGCATCGTGGCATCAAGTGAGTCAGCAGTGGAGTAGAAGTAAGGAATACTGCCACCTGCAGGTGGGAGTCAACATTAAAACCTGATTGTTTTAATGTTTAATGCAGGAATGTGTCGATTTTCCATGATTTTTGTGAAAAACTGGATGGACTCAAAGAAGGTTTAAAATATGACATAAACTCTGGAATCATGTCAATATTTCTCCTGAACTTTCCTCTGAAACGTCTCCAGTCCTTCAGCCTGAAGCTGCTGAATCTGAGGATTTCAGGAAAACAAACCCAGCAGGTTCTGGTCTTCGATGTAGCGGGTCTGAGGTGGGCGGGGCTTAGAGCGCTACCTGTCAGCGACAGCGTCTTGATGCAGGCCTCCACCTGACCGCGGTGCAGCGGCAGCAGCCAGGGACAATCCAGCAGCCTGACGGACGACTGCAGCAGCTGGACCACGATGGTGTGATGAGTCTGAGGGAGAGAAGAAGAAACAGCTCAACCGACCGGAGACCGCCGGGTCCGGCCGGGTCCGGCCGGGTCCGACTCGCCCACCTGCAGAGATGTGCTGTTCTCAGAGAACGGGGAGCTGAAGAAGGCGGTGATGGTGTCAAAAACCACGTTGATGATGTATTTCTCCAGAACCGGGTCGGTCAGTCGTTTCTCACGCTTGTTGCAAACCTGCAGAAGAAACAATTTAAAAACCTGAGATTCAAACTAGAAGCTGTTCAGGATGGAATATCAGAAACAATATTCCACCTTTTCTGCCTTTTCTTTGTTTCTTTATATGACAGATTTTATTTTGCTTTCCTTTAAAGAACAATCACTAGAATAAAAAAATGAATTCATCTATAAATTTATGGAAAATCTCTCAATACTTTTAGTACATATAGAAAATACGTACTAAATAAAGAAAATATAAAATAGATCATAAATACAAACTAAAGACTAACAAAAATAAACTAGAATCAGTTTTAAATGCTTCATAACTTAAACACACAAATAAAAAACATTTTCAACATTTAGTTTCACAAAACGTTGAAAATGTTTTTTAGAAATTCAAACATTTTGGTGCAAAATAAATAAAAATATTCAAGACCAAAATATGTCACATAAAATCTCTGAGTTCGTTTCCTGATGAGGAACTTTGTTCATTTAGTGTTTTAGTTCAGCCGGGTTTCTGCCCCCGGTTCTGCCCCGGTTTCGTACCCGCGCCATGTCCACGGTGAAATCCTCAAACAGCTTCCAGATGTGGTTGGACGTGTAGATCTCCTTCATCTCCACCTCGGTGTCGACGTAGCAGTGGTTCACAAAGTTCACGTAGGCGATTTTCACCTGCAGACAGACACAGGTGAGACTCGGAACCAGGACCAGAACCAGGACCGATCCCGACCCGGTCACCTCGGTGATGCAGTCCTCGTGCGTCACCACCCGCACCACGTCCTCCAGCGGCAGCAGCGACGTGCATTTGATCTCGGTGTAGACGTTCTTGCCCTCGGCGCAGGCGGCCAGCAGCTCCACCAGAGAGATGTGGTACCTGCTCAGGAACCAGAACCGGGTCAAAAGGTTCTGGAGGCTTCCGCAGCTCTGGGTCGGCGGTTCGAACCGAAGCAACGGCTCGACAACACGTCAACCGCAGAGAAACAGAAAAACCGATCACGATCCGTCCTGCAACGAACCAACTGGACCTGAAGCCGCATCACGTAGAAACAGGAAGGACGTTTTGTTGCTCCGAACGTGTAAATAATAACAACAACAACAACAACAATAATAGTAATAATAATAATAACAACAATAATAACAATAATAATAATAATAATAATAATAATAATAATAATAATAATAACAATAATAATAATAATAATAATAATAATAATAATAATAATAATAATAACAACCGACCGGCAGCTCAGAACTCAGAACCGCTTCAGTTTTCAGTTCATTCAACTGTTGATCTAAAACCTGATTGGTTCATTTTGAATGTCGACGTCTGATTGGATGGCGGGCAGCCGGTTGCCGTGGTTACCTGAGCGGGCTGTTCTCCCCGACTCCCTCCCTGCTCTCGGCCATCAGCTCCAGCATGGCGTTGAACGACGCCTTGTCGTTGTAGAAGACGACCACGTCTTCGCCGGCGTTGGTCAGCTGAGACACGGGGACAGCGTGAGGAGGTCGCCACGGAAACACGGCGGCCGGCGGCGCGGCGGGCGCCTCACCTCGGTCATGATCATGTCCTGGCACTTCTTGACGTATTTTCCCTCGGCCTTGATGATGGTGTGCAGGAAGTTGAGGTACTGGACGTGGCGCCCGTGCGTAGCCAGGCAGTGGATGAAGTGCTGCAGCACGCCCTCCGAGATCTCGCTGCACAGCTGGTAGTTGTTGCTGAAGATGTGCTGCACCGTCTCGGCCTCCTGCAGCTGCAGCAGCAGGAAACACAGTGGAGGTCAACAGCTGGAGGTCAACAGCTGGAGGTCAACAGCCTCAAACCCGACTGAACCCAATCAGGCTTTTGAGCAGCAAAAAGCTCTGTTTGTGCTGCTAATGAAAGGTCAAAGGTCAACCAGCCCCTCCTGAACGCTGCACCCAGATTGAACAAAATTCGTGTCAAATATTTGAGCAAAACATTTTTGACATTTAAAGACATTAATAAAACTTTTCTAGAGGTCATCAGAGGTCAACCATCAGCTCTGCTGCGTTTGTGCTGCTGTTGCTTTGAAGGCATCGATGACGACCTCTGTTGACCTTTAGAGTGGTAGCAGCACAAACCTTCACAACCCGTGGGTCAGAGTCAGAACCAGAACCAGAACCAGAACCAGAACCAGAACAGAACCAGCAGCTCTATGAAGTTCATTTCCATCCAAATCATGAAAACCAAACAGCAGAAAAGTGTTTTTGTGTTTTTGCTCATTTCAAACTCAGATCTTTTATCAACTTTCTGCTCATTTTTCCTGGTTTTCTTCCATGAACTGTATAAAATAAACAGATAAAATCAGGTTCAAATCATTTAAAGGTTCAAATCATTTAAAGGTTCAAATCATTCCTGGTCTTTAGATCTTTCTGTTGTTCATCCAGAGGTGAAGAAAAGTTGAATTTGTGTGAAAATCTGAGTTTTTATATCTTTATGTTTCTGTGCTGCTGAAATGGAGATAATCTGCTGTGAAGCTGGATGGTTCTGGAGGCGGGTCCGGCGAACGCACCCCGGGGTTCAGGAACAGGTTGAGGTTCTTGTGCAGCAGCGCCTGGTTCTCCTGGTTCCCCAGGCAGAACTTCTGCAGAAACATGTGAGTGTATTTGATGATCTCCTGCATCTTCAGGTCGTTCTGCACAGAAAGGAAGAAAAAGTCGGATTTGTAGACCTGAATAAACCACGCCTCCGTGCTTTTATTTTGGCGGTCCTCACCTTGTCGTAGGAAACCTGCAGCAGGTCCAGCATGACTTTATGAGCTCCCATGTTCTTCAGCAGCCGCTGCTGCTTCTTCAAGGCTCCAGAGCTGCACATTTTATTGAGCCGCTCCAGAATCTGAGGAGGACAGAAGATTAAGGTTGGATTAAATGTTAATTAAATATTGATTCCATATTGATTCTTTGGTCATCGCCGTCTCTGATTGGCTGATTGCAGAACGTTCTCACCTCTTTGACGTTCTGGTAGTTCTCGTTTCCTTTCTGCTGCTTCTCTTTCTTTGGCGACGGGTCCTCTGACGCCCCCTGCAGGATGCAGAGGGTACAGCAGGTTGTGATCATGGAGGAAACGTTTCAATTATTTTAGCATCAAATCCCAGAAACGGCTGAAACCCTCAGATTCATCAGAGAATTAATCAGATTAAAAACAATTAATTAAGAAAAATTAAATCATAATAATACAAGAATAAAGACAGAATGCAAACTAATGTAAAAATATGAGGACAAAGTCACAACAGTAACAAAACAACAAGAGTGAAGTCATAATATGAGAATAAATGCATGAAAATATGCAAATAAAACAAAATCCTAAAAATATGAGAATAGGTTTAAAAAAAACACAAGATTAAAGTTTTAAAAAACTAGAATAGTTTTAAAACACATAATAAAATCATAATAATACAATAAAGTATTAAAATAACGAGAGATTAAAGTTGTGCTAAGAATGAAACTGAAATAAAATCATCATGTTAGGAGAGGATGGATTTTTATTCCAACATGAAAAATTATTCAACTTAAAATGATGGATGTTGAGCATCTGATGAAAAATAAGAAAATTAATCATCATCAAAGAGTCACCACCTCTGGTAATATATAATATTATTATACAATAATATCTGTGGTTTACTTTTCATCAAAACAAAAGTAAAACTCCTGATTTTCCCGGACAAATGATGGAAATTATTCCACCTTTTATCCCATTTTAACATCTTCTTGTTTTTGTGTTTCTGTTGCATCCAAACTGTTTGAAATGTTTGATTTTCAGATGAAATATCAGAAAATTGAGTTTTATTTCAACAAGCAGGAAGGAGGCGGCGGCTCTGCCGGCAGTCAGAGCGCGGGAGGTCAAAGGTCGATATGACATGTTTTATTAAAGCTGTACGCTGATGATGCTGTCGTTTTTATTTCCTTTGACGTTTAAGAGAAGCAAGAAGGTTCAGATTATTTTTAGAGCAAACGTCACCCTGCAGTTCATGAACCAGATTTTAATTGAAAATGTTCAAAATGTAAACGTTTCTCACCTCCACCTTCTCCTTCTTATCCTTCTTGTCTTTCTTCCCGTCTCCTCCACCTGAGCTCTTCTTCTCCACCCACAGCTCAGACTTCTCCACCAGCGTGCGGAGGCGATCCAGGTCGGCTTTAATCAGCTTGTAGTTTTCCACGTCCAGCGTCGAGATCAGCAGCTGCACCTGGAAACCCGAACAGACGCAACGGTTCAACAGGAAACTAAAAGCAGGAATCAGAACTGAGTGTTGAAGTTATAAATATGAGAACAAAAGTCATAATTCAGACACATAAATTCACCTTGTTTCTCTCAAGATCAGGAATCAGAATCAGGATTTTATATCTCATAACTACGATTCTGAAACTCTAGATTATGACTTCCTGCTGAGCTTTTACTGTTTGTTTCTTGGTGGAAATGAGTTTTTATGAAATAAACCTAAAAACAAAATAGACAAAAAAATATGTTTATAAGGTTGTAATTGTTCTTATTTATTTAAATCTGACAGTTTTTATCGTTGGAGAAGCTGAAAAGTGAAAAACGTATTTTCTGGTCGGTTCAAACAACTAATTGAAATTCAAGTTGAAAAATTACTCAAAATTTGCTATTTTAGATTAACCGTTGTGTGTCTGTAGTTTATACATTTTTAAGTTGCTTTAAAAAACTTTTACTGCAACTTGGGTAAAATATTTTACACTTAAAATCATATCTGATCAGTAAAAATAAAAATAAACTTTGTTCTTTGTTCTATTTTAATGACAACAATTCGAGGATTTAATCCAGATTAAATCCAGATTTAATCCAGATTTAACCCAAATTTAATATAGATTTAATCCAGATTTAATCCAGATTAAATCCTGATTTAACCCAGATTTAATCCAGATTTAATATAGATTTAACCCAGATTAAATCTGGATTAAATCCAGATTTAATCCAGATTTAATCCAGATTAAATCCAGATTTAACCCAGATTTAATCCAGATTTAATATAGATTTAATCCAGATTAAATCTGGATTAAATCCAGATTTAATATAGATTTAATCCAGATTAAATCCTGATTTAATCCAGATTTAATCCAGATTAAATCCAGAATCCCATCGGTCAGCAGTGTGTTTTCAGCAGCGTGTTTTCCTGCTCTCACCTGCTTGAAGGTGTCCAGCACTTCCTGCCTCTGGCTGAAGTGCCTGAAGAGCAGCTGCAGCGCTCCGGACACCAGAGGGGCGTAGTTGTGCATCGTCAGATGGATCAGGACCCGCAGGAACATCCGGCCTCCTTCGTCGTCCACTTCCAGGATGCTGTTCATCTTCCTGCACAGACACAAGTCCTCAGCCAGCAGCAGCAGGAAGCAGCAGGCCAACATGGCCGACCACACATACCCGACTCCAAACATGGCCTCCGCCTGGTCGCCGATCTGCTGCAGGTTGACGGTTGCTGAAGGAGGAGAAACCGTCAACTCTCAGGGAAAAGACGGAAAATCTCAAACATTTGAACAAAGTGTTTCAAACTCTCACCTGCTTGTTCCACGTTGGTGGTGGCGTCAGCTTCAGCCATGGGATAAACGTCCAAGAACTCCTTCTTGAAGACGGACAGCAGGAAGGACAGACGGTAGTCCAGCCGAACGTTCAGGATGAACTGAGGAAGGCGACACGTTTGGACAACATGACTGGGTCTGTAGTTAATCCATATCATTGAATCTAAAACTATATATTAACAAAATAGGCAACATTTTCAAATCAAAACCACTTTTTGCTGCTAAATTGTTGAATAAACCGACGTCAGAACTCAACAGTAAATTTATTTATAGTTTCATCTTCAGGTTCTTCAATCATCAGATTGGAGGAAAATTCATCTTTCCAGAGTTTCTCTGATCGTTCATCTTTAGAAATGGAGAAATGTGACTTTAGCATTAGCTGCTACATGTTTAGCATTGAGATGCTATTTTAGGCTAGCAAAGCTTTGCTAACAGGCTAACTGCCGCTGTTAGCGGATGTAGCGTGTGTGTCAGATTTACCGGCGTACCAGAAACACACAAAGGTTCCAGCTTGAGACGTTTTAATGTAAAAAAAATTAAATAAAGTTGTAGCTCTATACATGACTTGTATATAACAATATATAATTAATTACTACACTGACTACATTTCAGCTAAACATTGTGTTGGTGCAGATTGTTAGCGCTGCTCATCATTAGTGAACTGAACTGCATTAATCATTTCAATGAATCATTTCCTGACCTGTAAAATCTCCAGGATCTTCAGCTTGGTGTCCATCACCGTTAGATCCAGATTGTCGATACAATCCTTGCTGCCTCTCTGTCCTTCCAGCACAAACCCGGCCCCCCTCGGCCCGGCGCCGCCGAACGTGGACTGCCTCCGGTTGAGGACCATGGTGGACATCATCTGGCCCATCCCATGGATGGTGCGCCTTACGTTCCTCCCTGTGGAAACAAACCACAATCGGCTCTGATGCTTTGACCTCTGCTGAGGTTCTGACAGCAATATTTCCTTTAGCTGAGTTCTGCAGAGGCCCTAACGGGTCCATCAGAACCAGAGGGTGGTACCTGAGCTTTCCTCCTGAAACGGGATGCTGCTGTGTGCCGGGTTCGGTTTGCAGTCAATGATGCCCAGCAGAGTCCTGGTGAGTCTGAGCAGCTCAAAGAAACTGTAGAAACCAAAGTAGATCAAATGTCTGGCTAAACTCACCACCTGCATGAAGAGGGAGGACAGACCGGGTGAGGAGAGCGGCCGGATGGATTCTGATCGCCGTAGCAACGGGAAGAGGAGAGAAATACCTCGTAAGTGAGTTTGTTTTTCTCCTCGTTGTGGAAGGGAAGCTCGTCGTTCAGGACGTTGTTCAGGTACTCCTCCATGAACACCATGGTGTTCGCAAAACGGTTCTTCTTGTTGTCTCTGCTGTCGTCCAGGTTGGAATCATAACTGAGGACGAAACGAGAGACAGATGATCAAAAACTGATCTTCATAAGATCATCCAGATTTAAACATTAAGATCTACTGACTCCTTGATGGTGATGGAGGTCGGGATCTCGGTCCAGAGTCGGGCGAACTTCACCGGCGTCACGAGTTCCTGAGGGTCTCGGTCTACGTGTGCGTGCAGCATGAGGCGGCAGAAAGAAGCCCGGAGGTCAAAGGGCAGCGTCTCGTCCATCATGCAGAGGAAGATGAGCTCCACATCCAGCTGCTTGGATATCTCATCTATGGCCAGGTACTGCCGGTCCAGACACATCCGAGCAAAGAGCTTCAGCTGGTACCTGCGGAGACGGCGAGGTTCACCAACGGCTCTGCTGGTGACATCTGGAAAAGATTTCTACGCTGAGCTCTACCTGTAGTAGGTGAGGACGTTTTCATCGTGAGCGTTTCCTTGTCTGGCTTCCTGGGCCAGCTGTCGGATGCTCTTATCCTGCTTCTCGTTGGTCTTATCCGTCCACATCAGCCAGACCTAAACGATTAATCGCGATTAATCGATGATTTAAATCATTTTTAACTAATTTAGTCCTTGATTCATAGATTAGACTCAAAAACACCATCTGATAAAAGAATAAAACATTCAGAGAAGTAATCATGCCAGAAATGTTAAACGATTAATTGTGATTAATCAATAACTGAACTGAGTCTAAAACTGATTTAATGAAAGAATAAAACACTGAAAGCAGGAAAGAAGCCAAAACTGAACAAAAAATAGAAACATTTTAAAGTTAAAATAAAAAACTTCACTCAGTTCAAATTTAGTAAATTTAGTTTTTGTATCCAATTATTAATCAGTTAATCAATAATTAATCCCCAGCTCAGCCCAACACAGTCCTGATGTTTTTAGCTGCAGATGAATCCTTTGCTATGAATGAAGAATCACTTTTAGACATTAAAATGTTTATTTTCTTTTTTTAAAAAAAGGGAATTAATTATTTGTTCATTTGCATTTTTTTTATGTTTTCCTAAATCATCAGAGCGGTCGGTCCCGCCGCCCGCCACCCGCCGCCCGCCCGCCGCCGCCGCCGCCGCCGCCCGCCGCCCGCCCGCCGCTCGCCGCCCGCCGCCCGCCGCCGTACCTCGTCCTCGTCGCCGTACTCGTCCAGCCCCAGATATTCTCCCTGAACGGCTCCAGGATGAGCCTCTTTTGGGACGCGGCGCCTGGAGGCAGAAACAGGAAGTGGTTTTACTGAGGAGGAAGTTCTCAGCACCGGGATGAGCTGAAGTTAGTCATTATTTCTAACATGATAAATAAAACTGGGGCAAAATAAAAATCTGGTTTTTATTCCGTCTTGTTGCATTTTGGGTTTCAGAAAGTTACAAACCATAACAGCAAAATTATCAGCCCAAATTTGCATCTCTAGTTTTAAAACTGTTAATATCAGTTTCCTCAGTGGCAGTATCAACTCTTTCAAAATAAAAGCACTTTAAAAAATAAGCTCTGAAAGAACAGAGAGGAGGTTTTTCCTTCCTTCAGCTCCGACTCACTCCGTCTTGATGAGGATGTCCTGGTTTTTGGGGTCCAGGACACATTTACAGATCAGCTCCTGGGTGACGGGGATCGCCACGTTGTTGGACACACACAGATCAGAGAGGTAGTCCAGAAACCTGCACCACACACACACACACACACACACACACACACACACACCAGCAGTGGGTTCATGGTTGTCCTGTAGCAGGTGAAGGTGAGCTCAGAGCATCAGAAGCGGCTCCTCCGCCAGACGCACCGCGGCTCCCGGTTCTTGCGCACCAGGCTGACGAACGTCTCCACCTCCGTCTTGGTGATGTGTTTCTCCAGCAGCTTGCGGTTGTTGTGGAGCAGAGCGGTGATGGTGTCCTCCGCCAGAATGTCGTAGCCGATCTGACTCTGCATCACTCCAAACTGCTTCGCTATGTGTTCCTGCAGTCACACATGGTGACCATCGTTTTACATTTACAAACATTTATTTTCTCTCCTTATTGCTGTGATCAGGTCTCCGACTGTAACCATCAGATCTTTATACACTCAGGCTATAAAAGTTATGGCTAAAAGGCCAATCTGCTACCATAGAATAGCTGAGCAACCTGTTCCCCTCCTGGCCTGTGGGGGCGCTGCACCAACAACCACTGCAGGAAACGACACAAAAACCTCTGAAGACACTGAGAGCAACTTCCTGTTTCACCAGATGGAAACAAGATGGAGGCGTCAGATTTTAACATTAGTCTTTGGCTAAAAACCACGAAACTTTTCTGCTGCTAGCGCTAGGCTAGCACGTTAGCTTTGATTGTATTTACCCAGAATGCCCTGCGCTGCAGTCCGCTTCCTGCTTTTGGAGCTGAAATTCTTTGACTCAAATGTAAATATTCAGGATAGTTTTGAATTAAAGTGGATGAACTTCACTAGTAAACGATCTGACAAGTTATAACCTGCTGGTTCAGCCCACAGCCCAGCTGGACCAGAACCGACCTGGTTCTTGCGGTAGTCCTCCTGGGAGTGCCTCAGCACCCGGTAGCAGAGCCGCAGCATGTACTGGTACGGAGCGTTCTTCTGGTCGGCCAGCTCCTCCAGGCGCAGCAGCGGGCCGTCGTCCTCACCGCGGTCCTTAAAGGGAGCCTTCAGGATGCCGAAGATCTGGGCACAGACACAGCAGCAACTACAGCAACCAGAGCAACCAGAGCAATCACAGCAGCAACCACAGCAACCAGAGCAACCAGAGCAATCACAGCAGCAACCACAGCAACCAGAGCAACCAGAGCAATCACAGCAGCAACCACAGCAACCAGAGCAACCTAGACGCTGCCATTAGCATTAGCTGCTACATCTTTAGCATGGGATGCTATTTTTGGCTAGCATAGCTTTGCTGAAAGGCTAACTCCTGTTAAGCAGAAAGTAACCGCCAGTGAGCTGAGAGAAGCAGCTTCATGGCTGCTGTTAGCGGATGTAGCTTGTGCGTCAGATTTACTGCAGTACCAGAAACATGAATAGAAAAGGTTCCAGCTCCTGACTTTTGTAAAAGAAAAATAAAACTAATTGCATTAAAAATCTATGTAATTAATTGATAAAAATCAACAAGTAAACTCCTAGACTTGGTTTTTATATGATAAATTCTGCAATTAATCTGGGTTCAGATTGAAGTTCCTTTGGCCCGGTTCCGACCCAGGACAGTAATTTATTGGAGAAAAGCCAGTCTAGAACTCAGTTTCACAGGTTTTAGGGATCCAACCTGCTTCAGGATGTTCTGCTCTCTCATCAGTTTCTGCCGCTCCCGGTTGGGTTTGGACATGACCACGTCCAGAACCGGCTGGCCGCTGTTGGCCACGTCGGCCACGAAGAAAACCACGTCCTCCAGCAGCTTGATGGCGAACCTGAGGACGAGAAAACACCACGATGAAACCGTCAGCACCAGTTGGCTTCGGGTCGGACTTAGTTTGGGAATGGACGCCTTACCGGCGGTCGTTCTGGCTGATGAAGCCGGAGTTGAACTGGTCCACCACAGTGGCCAGCATGGCGCTGGCGTCGTTGGCGAAGTCCAGGTCGCGGATCTCCATGACAGGAACGGAAACGATGGCGAAGGCCTCCTTGTCCTCCTTGGTGGGACACGTCCCCAGCTGCAGGGAGACCCGGGACGTTCACTCACTGACACAGACATTGATCTGATGTTTCCGCCGGACGCACCATGAGCCTGATGGGCCGCTCCTCGTCGATGTCGATGGGAACGTTGGTGCTCTGGATCCAGGTGTTGGTGCACAGATGTCTCAGCCGCACATAGGAGTTCCTGAAGGAACGAAACAGAAAAACATTTAGTAACATTTTGACGTTGTAAAATAATAAACTCATATTATTATTTTACTGAACACATTTACTGGGAACTAAAGGTTTTCTGCCAAAACTGACAATACATATGGAGATAAATTAATTATTTGTAAAGTAATTAATATTCCAAAAAGTGTATAATTTTCAACAGTGTTGATTTCACAGTATCACTTTAATTTTCCATTTTATTTTTCAATCTTATCGTTTCATTAATTTCCTTTTTCATTTTATGATTTATCTATTCTAATTTTATTCGTATTCTAAATTTATTTAATCATTTTCATTTACTGCCACATTGTTTCCCATGTTCAGAACTTATTTAGCTCTTTTTTAATTTGTTAGCACTTTTTTAATCATTAATTGATTTAATATGTTTTCTTGTTTGTCACTTTATTTACAGATTACATAGTGAGTAAACTGAGAAGATTCTTGTTTTGCTAATGTAATATTTGGCACATTTATTTATTTTTCTATAGAATGTTGTCAGGAATAGTCCTCCATATATGATGGGAAACTGAGGTGTTAATTGGTGCTTTTTGTCTTCAGATCAAATTTGTTCAACAAACAGTTGAAGTGAAGCTGAAAAATATTTTTTTCCCAACAAGGATAAATTTAGCTTTACTTTGAAACATATCTGGACTTTTATTGTGAAACAGCAGCAGGAAGTTCCTCACCGCGGGACGAAGGAGTCAGTTTTCTGCAGGGTCGTCGGGTCGAGCTCGAACAGCGAGGCGATGTCGTTGCCGTGGGGAACCACCATCAGCTTGTACTTGATCCGATCGCCATGGAAACGCTTGCTGCTGCGGCTGGCGTCCATCTGCAGAAACACAAACCTCCCAGTGTCTGTTTCCCTCTCCTTCGCCCCCTGGTGGTGAGGAGAGGAAACTCACCGAGGACGACAGCTCAGGGTTGTCCCCTTTGTACCCCGGGTTCTCCTGTAACAACAACAGTTATGTCCAAGGGTTTATCCATCCAGCAGCACTGAGGAGTAAAACACCTGCTGCTGTGCAAAAGTCTTGGGTCGCCCCTGTTGGATTCCTCTAACAGATTTAAAAATACTGACCTAGTTAAATCCCAGCACTGTAACCTTTTTTTTTATCAGAATATTACGATTAAGTGTGTGAAAATTTTTCTACAAATCAAATAACAATAATATTGAATATTGATTTTTAACAGCTGAATTCATTAATAACATCATTATTAACATTAAAGTATCTTTGATTCTAAAATAAAGTTCATCCATGAAACTATCCAGACAAGCTGCAGAGAGAAGACGGAAACAGAAACATGGCGGTTACCTCGGCAGCCAGGTAGTTTCCTGTCGCCAGGTGTTTGAACCTGTACAGGCTGTTCCAATGCCCCGCCCCCCCGCGGCAGGGGTCATGGTGGACGACCTGACGGACCAATCAGGACACAGAGAGGTGAAAGGTGAGTCAGAGGGTGTCTTTAATTCTTCTTGCTGTAAATTTTCTCCATCTTTAGACAACCTGTCTGCTGCACACCTCACCGCCGACTCACTGCTCCCTCAAAGCAGATTCTCCTCCAAACATCAAAAATCAAACTGTAATTTTTAATTATTCTATTTTTTTTGTTTTATGAAATAAAATTACAAAAGAATGTTGTACATATTTTATTCTTCATCTTCTCCTCTGTGTGTTTACCTGTTTCTGCTGTATTTACTAACCTTATGGGGACCAAAGCTTGGTCCTGCTGCAGTGTTTGGGGTTAAAGGTCAGGTTTAGGGTCAGGTTGGCCAGTATTGGTAAAAAAGAAATTCAGTTAATAAAATGATTTCTGTCCATGGAAACTCTTCAGTTGAAATACCAGCTTGTGGGGTGTGTGTGTGTGTGTGTTTGTTTCTAATACCTTGTGGGGACCTTCCTGACACGTGCTGCGTTGTGGGGACCCACTGCTCCTTGTGGGGACTGAGGCCTGGTCCCCACAAGGGGAAACGCTGTTTTTGGGTCAGGGGTCAGGTTTAGGACTAAGGTGTGAATTGAGTTTTGGTTAGGGTTAGGTATGTAATGGGTAGGGTTAGGATAAGGCCAAGGATAAAGGTTTAGGCTGTAGAAATGAATGGAAGTCAATGGAAAGTCCCCGCAAAGATAGCCGTGCAAACGTGTGTGTGTGTGTGTCTGCGTGTCCATATATGTGTGTACCTCGACCTCCCACAAGGCGTTGGAGCTGGTAGCCGACGTAGCCGACTGCCTCAGAGTCGTCCGCAGGAAAACGTGCAGCTTGCTCTTGTATTCGTCGCAGGTCAGAAACTTTTCCTGCTCGGCGTGAAACAGTCGGACAACGTCACCCTGGGAGACAGCTGGGGTTAAAACTGCGTTTCCCAGGGTTCATTTCTGTAGACAGGTGAGTTAACCCTGTGCTGACTCACTCCTTTCAGGACTTCCTCTTTGTGGTCGCTGAACATCATGAACAGGTTGATCTTCCAGCTTGTGTTGCAGTTCACAGAGTTGACCTGCAGGGGGAGGAAGAGACGCGTCAGAGTCTGCAGCAAGAAATTATGTTTTCATCATTACGGTTATTTTTTTAATCTTCTTTAAACATTTAGCTCTCATTTGTCTCTTTATTGGACTCATTGTGTCTCTTTTGCCATAATTTAATTGTTGTTTTGTTGCTCGGTTCGGTTTGGGTCTCAGATCGTTTCTCATATTTTCTGTTTTTGTATATTTTTCTGATTTCCCGTCTTCCTGTCGTCTCACCTCCTTGCAGCCTGGATGATCGCTGAGCTCGTAGTTGGAGGCGTGAAGCGGCTGGCCGGCGTTCACCGGGTTCATGATGACTTTATCTCCCACAACCACCTGCAGCACAAACGGCACATTGATCAGAGTCTGTGCATAAAATGTTCTGATTTCTGAATGAAACTTCTGTTCAGCTGGAAAGGGAAAAAAATCAAACTAAAATCACATAAAATTACAGTTTATATGTAAAAGTAAAAACTCATGCATGAAAAAGTTAAATTAAATTCAAATCTATAATCTTTTTAAAGTAAATAAATAAAATAAATGTTAAATGTGATGCTGCACAAATAAAAAAAACTTTTCTGAATGTTTAGATATTATCTAAATTTTTTCATCAATATTTATTTTTTATGGGAAATATTAAAATATTTTAAACAGTAAAAATTAAAGTTAAATAAAAATTAAATGTGTCTGTTTATAAAGCTAATGTACAAACAAATGCAATTTTTTAATAAAATTTAGCAAAATTAAATTTATGTTCACTTTATGCATTATGACATTTTTAATGAATCAACTTTCTGAAATATTTTGGAAAACTTTTACATTTTGTAATTTTTTTTTTTTTGTCAAATCATGTTTGGTAGATTTTATTCATTTTTGCATTTCTGAGAATATTTTGTTGTTAATATTTAATGAATCTGAAGGTCATGTGGAGGTCACGTGGAGGTCATGTGGAGGTCACGTGGAGGTCATGTGAAGGTCATGTATATTTTGTTACGTTGTCTCCGTTGGCCCGGAGTTTCCAGAACGGTTGGATGAAGAGCCAGGATCCCTCGTTCCCCGTTCCATCCAGCGTGACGCGCATGGCGTTCTTCTCCAGCAGCGCCGGCAGACGCTTGTTCACCGTCAGATATTTATTACTCTTCATGTGGAGAAGCTGCACATGAGATGAACATGTGGAGAGAGAGAAAATCTGTGTTCACATGGCAGGAAAGTATGATGGATATCCGACGTCTTCGTTGTCCTTCTGATGTTTTCATCCCAAACGTCTTTCCACTCCAAACTAAATCGTCTCGGTTCGTTTTCAAAGCGTCTGAACGCTGATGTCTGTTTTATCCGTCATTAATGTGAGACATGCATCATAATTAATGAGAATCTGAATTTAAACAATGGAAATGATAATCATGAAGTAAATGCATCACATCCCCTGCACTCCTGGTCCGACTCCAAACAGAACCGGGTCAGTCGTGCTGTGCTGTTAGCTGTTAGCTGTTAGCTTCCTATCAGCTTCCTTCATGTTTCTGCTCACAGTTCAGATTTTCTCTGTTTGTGTTCGGGGTTAAAACTAACCCAGCACTATTCTGCTCCCAGCTGCATCCACTCCCCTCTAATTAGCTCTTATTTCATCTCCCTGCCTCTTTAATCCGGAGCGATCTGATCGTTAATCTCAGCTCCAGTCTCAGCTGGTTCTCCATCCCATAATAACCGCCCAGTTTAAAGCTCTATAGGCAAAAACGTTCCTGTAACTCCTCTACACCTTCATCTCTCACACACACCCTGCAGTGTGTGTGTTGACACGCCGTTATCTCAGAGCCAATATTGACTGGGCTTCAGGGCCGTAAAGTAATCCAGATGAGAGACGGTGGCTGGGAGAGATTCCTGATGCTCTGATCAGCCCAGATTAACCGATAATCTGGACCTGAAACCATGTAAGGATCTGGATTAACGTCTAACTCCCCGGACCTGCTGGTCTGGACTGCGGCTCTGTAACCATGGTTACTGACCCGTTCCTATCCCAGATGCTTTGGATCTTTGATGTCGGGAAACGGCGGCGAATTACCTGGTCGTCATGGAAACAGGGAGCGCCCTGTCCGGCCAGTAAAAAGTGAGTAAAAGTCATTCATGAGCCGCTGTTGACTCGACATCGCCATGACGACGGGATTCTCCAAACTGACTGCAGGTAGGATACTGATTAGTTACTGATCAGAGCCGCTCCACACGACCACATTTAAACATTTCTAATCTGGTGAAATATAAAGACAAACATAACCTTTGACCTCTGTAGGGAAGCTGTCCTGATTTACAGGAACCAACAGTTTCTGCAGAGGCAGTTTGCATGTATTGATACGTCATCAGATATCAATAATTATCGATCACTTTCCAGCTTAGATTAAAACATTCAAACTAACTGGAGGAAAGAAAAAACCATGTGAGCGTCACGGTCAGAAAACAGATTCTGGGTTGGATCCCATTGCTGAGTCCAGCTGAGTGGAACCGACCCAGGAAGCAGAACCAGAACCGCCGGATCAGTCTGGTCCGGATCCGGACAGACTGACTGAAATGTTTTCTGTTAGTCATCATTCAGATGATCTGATGATGAAGATGACAGATCTGATGGCATGGAGAGAATCTCTGCAGGGTTCTGCTGCAAAACCAGAACCAGAACCAGAACCAGAGCCGGGTCCAACCGTGCTGTGTTCGCTGAGCCTCAGAGGAAGCAGGAAACGCCGGTTACCTGGATGACGGTTCCGTATTTGACGATGTCGCCGTGGACCTTCCTGTTCTCCGTCTCGTTCTGCTTCTGTTCCAGGTTGGACGCGTGCTGCAGAACCAGAACAGAACCGGATCAGAACCAGAACCAGACCCAGCAGAACCTCCTCCGCCTGCCCGGCCCGCTTACCTGCAGCTTCTGCAGCAGAACCACGTCGCCGATCTTGTCCTTCTCATGCTTGGCCTGCTTGGCCTTCCAGTACTGCTTCTGGGCCGAGTACCGGCTCATCGGACACACCTTGAACAGGCAGTCTGCAAAACAACAGAACCAGGTCTAGAACTCTGTTTGGACAAAACGTCTGATGAACAGGAAAAGAACCGAACCCAGAACCTCAGACCATAAAGACGTTATCAGTTTTAATGATAAAATTGAAATTATGATATTATTAATCCTGGAAATAAAGTTTTATTCTTTAAGGTTGTGTTGCGTTCAGGCCGTGTTGCGTTCAAGGCCTGGGGGTGAATCGGTGCGTTGGGAGTGCTGACAGGACTCGACACGCAGCTCTGAGGCTTTTCACAGAAATGTGATCAGAGCCTGAAGGCTCAGCTGGAAACTCGCCAGCAGACGCTTTGTTTTCACTTCTCTGCGCTGCGACCCGGCCCTCCAGCCACTCCCTGATCTCCTCCTCTGTCTTCTGGACCCGTCCTGGTTCCAGAACCCATCTCGTCCGGACTGGGACTCTGAACCGAGATCCTGAACCGTTGTGACATCTGGACCGCAGGAGTGAAGGAAACTCCTGTCAATATTGACTCTCCTGCAGGATCCTGGGTGTTTCCTGCTTCTGCTGTGTGTGTTTGTCAAACAGCAGATATGTGTGTGTGTGTGTGTGTGTGTGTGTGGTGTGGGTGTGTGTGTGTGTGTGTGTGTGTGTGTGGGTGGGTGTGTGTGTGGGGGTGTGTGTGTGTGTGTGGGGGTGTGTGGTGTGTGTGTGTGTGGTGGTGTGTGTGTGGTGTGTGTGTGTGTGTGTGTGTGGTGGTGTGGTGGTGTGTGGGTGTGTGTGTGTGTGTGTGGTGTGGGTGTGTGTGTGTGGGTGTGTGGGTGTGGGTGTGGTGTGTGTGTGTGTGTGTGTGTGTGTGGGTGTGTGTGGGTGTGTGTGTGTGTGTTTAATGTTATGAGTCGTTTTAGTCCAAATGGAGCCTCACAGCTTCGTTTGTATTTAACATCGTCTACAAGACAATAAAAAGCATCTAAAGCCAGATTACAGATTTTATTACAAAATAAATCATTAAAAAAACATTTATTTATTATCGATAGCACAAGAAATTAATTTCAAATCGCTATTTTATTACTTTTTTTGTGGTAGGACTTGATTATTTTTTAATCATATTACATTTTATAATCATTCCTGGAGCTTCTTTAGAAATATGGACTGTGCTAACATTAGCATTAGCTGCTAAAAGTTTAGCATGAGATGCTATTTCAGGCTAGCATAGCTGACAGGCTAAATCCTTTTAGCACAAGTTAAGCACAACACTAGTCTTCAAGTAGCGCTTCCATCGCTGCTGTTAGCGATGCAGCTACGTGTGCATCAGATTTACTGGTATACCAGAAACGCTGGCATGCAAAGGTTCCTACCGGTTAACATTTTTTAAGCGCTAAAATCCTTGTAATTATTTAATTTAAGTAAACGAGTTTCTGATATGAACTAATATCTTCCCTACAGATATGTAAACATGACAAAAGCATTTCTTTCTCCGTTTGACATCATTTCTATTCTAGATGTTCTGGATTTTCTTCCTGGAGGTTTTGGAGACATTTTCTGGATTTTTCTGTGTTCCTCCTGACAGAACCGGTGGAACTGGGTCAGGAAGTTTAGTCAGACTGAGAGACAGAAACTCTTGACTGTGAAGTTTGATTCGTCAGTCTGTGTCTGTGATCCACTTCTAAACTGGACCGCCCCCCCGGGGCCCCGGCAGAGCCGACCAGATGGACCGGCCCGTCGGAACCGCGGGCCGGGCCGGGCCCTGGCAGCGGTGCTGCTGCGGCTCCCTGCGGGTCGGAGCTGGACTCGCTCTAAAGGCTTTATTTCTGTCCCTCATGCAGCTTTAATGGCTTCCTCCTGGTTCTGACCCAGGAACAGCCTGGTACCGGTTCACAGCTCCTCAAACTGGTTCAGAACCATTCGCTACGTCACCATTTATACATAAATCATGTTTTATATTCCAGCTGAATGAACTGAAGAAAATCAGATTAATTAAAATCTCATAAACGACACATTTCATCCTGAAGAGGAAAATTTAACTTTTTTAAATAACTAATTATACATATTGATAATTAATCTGATTCTTCAGCCGGGGTTTATTTGCAGTGTTTGTGTTAATGAAGGTTTTTCTGCTGTTTTCAGACCCAACCTGGTTTTTCCTGCTGCCTTTAATGGTTTCCTGTCTCTGACAATGAATGATTCATAACTAAACTTTACCAAATGTTTTACAGTGTGAAACAACAATGATGGAAGCAGAAGGTGAAACTGATTAAATCATTTGTTTTGGAGAGGAAGACGTGCAGGAAGCGACCGGGAATCGAACCGACGGCCCGTCCTCTGCACATGCAGACGGATTTTAAAAAATACAGACAATCCGCTGACTGGCCGTTGTCATGGTAACCGGCGGCGCGCCCTCAGGCCTGAACTTTTCATCTCGATATTCCTGGTTTTATCTCTGGATGGAGACAGGAAGTGTTACCTCTGAACTTTTTGGGCGGGTTCTCCAGATCTCCAGCAGCCGGTTCCACGACGCAGCGATCGTCCACCAACCTGCAGGGAAACAGAAACATTCAAGAACCTGCAGCTGCACCGACCAGCAACCTGCAAACCGCTGCACCGACGCTCCAGAGGCGCAACAAAAATAAACATTGGTCAATTTAACCAGAATTAGGAATAAATTCAGTTTTATGATCTGAGGAAAACAAAAATCCAAACTAAGTTAGTTCTGAGGAATGTGCCAAAAAATACAGGATCTGGAGATATAAACCTTTCTTTCGCCTGTGGTCCCAGTGATATTCTGGTTTAACTAACTGGGCTGAAACTGGGAACATTTAATGTCAGACAAAGAGAAATATTACAACCAACTCTAAATAATTGATCTTCTTTATTCTTGTTGTTTCTCTCTGGTGATGGATGGAAGGACTCCTTGCCATCACCCTAATCTTCAGCTCCTCCACTGATTAAAAATGAAATTATAAATAAATAAAAGATTCTGGAAACAGAAATGTCTGTAGATCCAAATCAATAAAGGTTATAAATTAAAAATGTGTCACTGATGATGTTTTTAATGATGTTTATGATGATAAAGTTGGAGGTTGTCAAGTTATTCTTTTAATGAATCATGAACTGATTCAAAGAACAAAACTAACAATCATTCTCAGAAAAATAACCAAAACATGCCCATCTACTGGCTGGACTTACAAGTGTTAAATAAAAACATTTCAGTCATGAAACATCTGAATTAAACCTGACTGACAGACAGATATTAAAAATGGCCCCGTAGTTTCCAGCCAATCGGCAGCGAGATGCAGGAGAACCGGATGCGACTCGTAAAGCGGCTGAAATGAAGCTGAAAGCTGCAGGACGGCCGTCTGCACACAGGAAGCAGATCTATTTATAGACGCGCTTTCTAACGCGGGCGGCTCGGGTTTTAACTCACGTTGGTCATGACACAAAACGCTTCACCGCCGACAGCAGTTACTGGTTATTACTGGTTATTACTTATTACTCTGTAATAAAGGTGGATGCAGACCCAACCTGATGAGTGTTTGACTCGCTTGGCTGAGTTTCATAAAGAGCACAAAGTCTCATCTATCGACAGAAGATAGAATAAAACAGATTGTGATGAAACAGCTTGAGAGGATGTTGAACTTTTGCCCTTTTGGATTAAAAATAAAGATAAAACAGACATATTTAAAAATGTATCTTAATATTTTGTAATATTTATAGTAATTTAAATAATAATAATAATAATAATAATAATAATAATAATAATAATAATAATAAAGATAATTGGTGCTAAATGTGTTGACAGAAGACAACAACTGTTCTAAAAATAAAACTTCCTGGTTATCAGACGAGCTGCAGCTTCACACCAGGCAGCAATCTGTCACATTTCATGAATTTATATTCATGTTTTCATGCAGGATCACAACCAGACATTCAGTCTCAAGCATCATAACATCTATTATTATGATGTTCTTCATCCTGAATCAATTTTCTCTATTATCTCCAGTAATGACGACAGAGATCATCATGATGCCGCCTGCGGTTAGAAATGCTGAAATTATGGAGTCATGTTGGGTTTCGCTCAGGTTCTGGTCGGTTCTTCAGGTTCAGGACCAAATAAAGATTCAACCTGTTTTCATTTTCATGTTTCAGAGTTTATTTCTATTTAAGGAGCTGCTGGTTTTACTGAAGCAGTCGGAGCGTGTCAGTGTGTGTGTGTGTGTGTGTGTGTGTGTGTGTGCTCATCAACTATCAGCCCTACTGTTTAGGACAAAACAGAGCTGCTCTTTACAGATGGACACACATGACTTCAACACTCTGAGGAACGTTTCCTCTAAAGGAGGAAACGCTAACAAGTTTCAGCCAGCTAACGAGGCCGTTAGCTAACAGTCATGCTAACGAGGCCGTTAGCTAATAGTCATGCTAACGAGGCCCTTAGCTAACAGTCATGCTAACGAGGCCCTTAGCTAACAGTCATGCTAACGAGGCCGTTAGCTAACAGTCATGCTAACGAGGCCCTTAGCTAACAGTCATGCTAACGAGGCCGTTAGCTAACAGTCATGCTAACGAGGCCGTTAGCTAACAGTCATGCTAAGGGGCCATTAGCTAACAGTCATGCTACCAGGCCTTAGGCATTAACCCAGAGCTGCTAGCATGTTGCATTAAGGAACCACTAACGTGTTTCAGCAGGAGTTGTTTGTCTAAGAATATTGCTGTTGTCTTGTCATCAATGTTTACTCTGGTTGTCTAGTCAAAGTCCGGTTCGGTGGTGAGGTCTGAACACTAATTGACCTCTGACCTCCAGTTGTAAAATCCTCAGTCTGACTTAGGTTGAAGTGAACTTTGATTTGCTTTGAATGCACAAGAGAAAGCCAAGCGGACCAGAGAAAGTGGACTACAGCACAGGGCATTCTGGGTAAATACAGTCAAAGCTAACGTGTTAGCCTAGCGCTAGCAGCAGAAATGGCTCCTGGTCTTTAGCTTAAAGAGAAATCCTCCAACATAAAATCTGACGCCTCCATCTTGTTTCCATCTGGTGAAACAGGAAGTTGCTCTCAGCGTCTTCAGAGGTTTTTGTGTCGTTTCCTTCAATGGTTGTTGGTGCAGCGCCCCCACAGGCCAGGAGGGGAACAGGTTGGTTTAGGTCAGAACCACAGCAGCTGGAGGTGGAGCAGATGTTCTGGTTCTAGTAGAACCGGGTCGACCGGACCATCATGGGGTCTTATTGACCACCAAACCTGTAAAGTTGCTCCACTTCTGTGTTTTGGTTCGGTTTTGTTCCCGTCTCAGAGACGTCGTCTGAGGTTCCTCGTTTCTAAACATGCAGTAGAGTCTTGATCTACATGACCAGTAATTTCCTCTGACACCATTTTTACTTCCAGGTTCTAATAAAAAGCTACAACCTGTAAACATCAGGTTCACAGGTTACAACGATTCAACTTTAATGTCCCCATAAACAAATTAGGAGTCTGCAAATTATGATATAAGTTTGTACCAGGCTGTGGGTCGCTTCCTGATGCTAACCTCCATTAGCCTCCACACTTCAGCTCTCATTTCCAAAAACTGCAGACCAGTTTTCTGTTTTGTCTCTTTGTTCTGTTCTCCTTTAAAACATGGCGGCTGAAGCTTGTATGCATCATTACTCTCCCTCCACTTCTTCCTTTATTTTTCTTTCCGAGTTGAAAGCTCTTTCCTTTCAGACTGTTTTGCTTGAAGAGCAGCCAATCAGCTCCTTTGTCTGTGTTTTCAGGTGTGTGTTGCCAGCTGATTGCTCCTTTTACTCTCCCTCAGGTGTGTTGACTCAGTTCTGAAGCATGAAGTTGTTTTTCATTCTGGTCTGCAGCAGAAATAATCAGCAGGATCCAGAAACTAATCCAACTCCATCACACAACAACAGATCAGAGGATCTGGCAGGATGAGAACCTGCATGTTGTTCCTGAACTTCACCACAAAAAGCTGCATTTCTTCATAAATGACACTTTGGATCAGAAACAAACTGAGGTGTAACTTCAGCCGCTTCTAATTTGTTTAAGGCCGGTTTACGTGGTTCTGGTTTCACATCCAGGATCCAGAGAAATCAGCTCATAATTAATGAATCACATTAAACATCAGCAGGGTTTGTGCCTCCTGATGAACGGAGCTGCGCTGGTCGACCGAACAGAACTAGGAACGACGGCGGGTCGCCTGCCGCTTCCTGGAGGCTCTGAGCCGCTCAGCACAATTTGACTGTATGGAAAGCAGCCGGTCCATCTTCCCTCTCGTCGACCCGGTTCAAGCGTCCCGCTCTGAACCCATTTACCTGATGAACAGGAAACACTTTGGGACAGAAAAGCCGGATCTCTGGACGTTTATCCGTGTTTGACTTGATGGGTGGAGGAAGAGCAGGAATATTTACATCTGCAGTGGACTGAGGACGCTGACATGCAGGACGACCAGAGGAACCAGGAAGTCGTTTCACTGGAACTCAAACAGGAAACACAACGATTCTGCTTCAAAGTCCCGACCCGACCCGATCCGCTGATGTTCTGCCCACAGGAAACTCAACATGGCCTAATTAAAGCATGGAGGCCACGCTGCCGCTAACATGCTAACGCTAATGTACTTTTCTATTTAGCACTTTGGCTAACTTTGTAAACGTTTAGTGAACAGCATGAATTTTTTCAGAAAAATTATAATAAAGTGATAATTTTCAGTTGAATAAAATTGGACTTTTATGTTGAAGTTTTAACTGTTAAGAATTCTTGAAATAATTGTTTATATTCATGCTCTTATTTTGAAGTAGGTGACGCCTGTTCTGTTTCCTGCTCCAATAAATTAATTCAAAACAAGAAGCATAGTGGAGGAAAATAAAACACAGAAACTAGAAAACAATTAAGAATATAGATCAAAATCCAAGATCGTTATAGAAAACGTAAATTATGATCAAATTAAATAAGTGCTTGAGGCTTGAGCACATTAGCATTAGCTTCCACTACATACTATGTGTTTGTATCGCTTTAGCGACTGATTTTAATAAAACCAAATAGGGGTCAGAGGTCATGTAGCCACAGGAATCACTTCAGTTCTTAACAGTGACTTCAGATAAAAAGATCCGGTCCATCCAGTGAACTGTTCATTTAGTTCCACTGATTGAACTGTTCGTTTAGTTCCATTCAGTGAACTGTTCAGGTCAAGCACAGTTAAACCGGTTCTGTATTGTCCGGTTCTGCCCAGGTGTTGGTCCCGTTTTATGTCCAAAGCTAATTTTGGTTAAAGAGATTATGATGACCTTTCATTGACCTTTGTTGCTATGGGAACCACACAACATTATTGTTAGGCCTGCTGACCTTCAGTTGGGAGGCAACGAGACTCATCAGGAGAAGTTCTAAACTTCAGACCGAGTCAGAACCAGAACCGCTAGGATGGACACCCCGACACACACACACACACACACGCACACACACACAGACCTGCAACAAACGTTTCAACCCTAATTGACCCGACCGGTCAAAGATCCACACAGAACTTCCTCTGACAAACCCGAACCGGGCCTGGACCTGGACGCGCTGCGACCCGGTCCAGCAGAACCCGAGTGGGTTTCTGTTCCGGTTCTGATGGTTTGCAGTGAAAAGAGTTTTATTTGCTCCTGATGGTCCAGTTCTACCTTCGACGGTTCGTAAGAAGAACCGGTTCTGACCCGACGGCAGCGATCCGGTTCCGTCCAGACCCAACGTTACCGTGGAAACCAGCTGCGCCCGACTGGATCCAGAACAGCTTCATGTTTTAGATCCTCTTGACTGATTTTCTATGAAAATCTGATTTTGTTTGATCAATATTGTTACCAATAAAACTGGTTTTCAAAATAAAAGCGTGGCTCTGGTCAGGTTTTCATCGTTACATCGAATAAATTTAACTCATCATCAGAAATTAGTTTTGCTTCATTTCTTCACTTTCAGGTAGAGCCTCTAAACCAGAGCAGACAGGAAGGAAACAACAAAATACAGACAAAACTAATGATGTCTGTTGTGATGTCTGCCTGTCTGAACTTTGACCCCAGTGTAACTGCAGCCAAGGCTCATCAGATCCACAGTTCAGTCGTCTGAAAATCCCCCAACAGAATCAGAACCAGTGAGAAACACGGTGGTGGCAGCATCATGATGGAGAAAACCTGGACTGAGCCGGGGGTCAAAGGTCAGCTTCCAGCAGGACAACCAGCCAGAGATATTATGGGATGGTTCAGGTCAAACAGGCTCATGTGTTAGAATGGCCTAGTCAAAGTCCAGACCTATATCCAGCTGAGAATCAATGGAAAGACTTTAAAGTTGAAGCCAACAGTTTAGAGACAAAAACCTTCAAAATGTAAAAATCTGAAACTATATGATTCTTTTCCTCATGGCAGATAAAATGACTTTATAGAAACTGATCATAGATACTGAACACAACATCTGTTCTAGAAACGACCCAAAACCTCCAGGAAAAAAACTGAGAAAACTGAAAGTACAGATGAAGCAGAAACTGGACAGAAATCTGATCAAAAGCTGAAAACATCCAGAGAATAAAACCTGAAAATAAAATATTCTGGAGAAAAATCCACGTTTGATCCAGTCAGAGATTCAGATAAATAATTTAAAATGTCTTTGATCCTCTGATTACCTGATAGCTCATCAATAATCATCTTTAAACAACTTTTAGTTTGATTTTATTCTACATAAAACAGTTTTTATCTTCTTATTTTAAACCTACATTTGTTTTATTTGAATGTGTTTATGACATTTATATGAAATTATAAGTTTATTGTTTGTAAAATGTTTTGTGTTCATCATGATGACTGGACTCACCCCAGCGTGCTGATGAAGCCGTTCACCGAACCCTCCGCGTACAGAGACACGATGTCTCCGATGTGGAGGAAGCTGGACGCAGAGTCTGACATCCTGCAGCCGCTTCAGGCGCCTCCAGCAGCGGGGAGATCCTGCAGGTGAAGCCGCAGATGGAGCTCCGTGCGCCGGCCTGCCTCCGGACCCGGTCCGCTGGGACCAGAGGTTCAGCAGCTCCTCGGACCCGCTGCCGGGTTCTGCATCAAAACAAAAACACGAACCGGTTCCCACAAACTTTCCCGGGCAGAGTGTGTGCAGGAGGCCGGGTCCTGCGTGGACTGTGCGGGTCGCGGCGCTTCCACGCGGCGGGGCGGCTCGGTGCCTCCCTCGGTGAGAAAGTCAAGACTCTCCGGCGGGGAGAACCAGGAAGTTGATAAGTCTGCCAGGCGGCTTCAAGACTGAACCGCCGCTGCAGGGCAAACAGAGCGATCTGCCCCGCGGACACGCGCGCGCACGCGCACACGATGGCACATGCACGCCCCCTCCGCCTCGAAAACCAAAACAAGGTCAGCCTCACGAAACTCAAAGTTTCGGTTTGTTGATGCTGAGAACAGAGGGAAGAGCAGCAAAGTTCAAAGGTCAACCTGAACCAACCAAAACCCCTGGAGGCTCAGGAGCCTCTGAGCAGGAGCTCAGTGGGAGCGGACCCAGGGAGAAGCACAGTGGTGGCAGCAGCATGACCAGCAGATCAACAGCAGAATGACGTCAGACGTCTGGAGTCCAGAACTAAACCAGGCAGAAGCTGCAGGAGAGACTCTGACGCCGTCACATGATCAGATCCACTCACCGATTCTTCTTGACATTTTAACCTGACAGTTTGACAGAGAAGTTATTAAAACGTTTTGCAGTATAAACTGGTTCTTCAGGCGCCATCTTTATATTTCAGGTTAAATTGTTAGTTACTTTCCCTGAAACCGTCTCCATGCTGCCCTCTGTGGGTTGAAAAGTTGCTACTGCAGCTGAATTTTCATTTTTTGTCCAGCTTGGCCACGCCCCCAAATGCATGTTGACTCCGCCCACCTTTTGTCGTCATTTTCTAAATTTGCCAGAGGGTGGAGCTATGCTCTCACTTTTGTTTACAGAGATTTTGTAATTCATTTCATTTGTAGTTTAGGTTAATTTGTTCATATTTGTTTTAAAATGAAAGATTTTTGAGAGAATGCATTTCTGTTCCGTCGTTATGTTACTTGAAAATGATCTCCATATAATCGTTCATCGCCATAACTTCTGGAACATTTGTTAACTTACAGGTCGCCTGGGAGGACCATCAGTTTAAACGATCCCAGGTTCGCCTTCTGTCAGGATGACCTCTGACCCCTGAGGCCGGGTGGCGTCTGGCTGAACCTTCAGTCGATGTGAACTGCTGGAGAAGAGACGCTGCGTTCCTGTCAGCCGGTTTCAGGAAGTCTGTGGCTTTTCATCGTCAACCACAGTTTTCTGTCAGAACACAGAAAACCACAGAGGAAGAAGATTTCAGGCGTGCAGGCTGGGCGTGTGGCGAGTTCTGCCGACCAACTTCCTGTTTCCTGTGTCGAACCAGCAGCCGGCACACCGGCAGGCTGATGAAGAGGAGGAGGATGAAGATGATCCTCGCTCTGCTTCGGAAGTTTCATCTGTACAATTTATCATCGTTTTCAGGCACAAGATGGCCGCCAGGACGGGGTTCATAGAGAGACACGAGCAGTCAGTATCTGACCTGAGAGAGGAAGAACCGTCCGTCCATCCATCCAGAGGTCAGAGGTCAAGCCTCCCAGAGTATGAAAGCATCAGTTCATCAGTAGGCCTGGTGGGAACAGCGATGTGTAACCCTCTGACCTGCAGGGGGCAGCAGGGAGGCGGGTCATGGTGGAGCTCCAGTCCAACTGGGCAGACTGGTCTGGTCGCTGCTGTTTCCATTAAATGTTTATTAAAGTTATGAAACGATGTAAAAACCTGATGGGTTCAGAGCAGAGATGGGAGAAAAGATCAGCAAATTACCGAAGTGGAAAAGTTGAACTTCTTCTGTTGGAAAGTCAAATAAATGAGATTTATTGTTTTTAATATCATAATTTGTGTTGCAGCCGTTTAATGATCCGTCTGATCGGAGCCGATCCGCCCAGACTTCCCAGTTCCTCTGAAGGTTTCTGAGAGTCCAGACTGGGAGCACGCTGGTCTCCGTGGCGATGGGAAAATCAGACCAGGCACTCGTTTGTTTCTTATGAGGCGTAAAGCTTCCTGCATGGCGAACAGAGCGAGACTTCCTGTGAGGCACCAACAGCGTTTCCCCAGAAATCCTGCAGCTGCAGAGAAAACACTGCAGGTAAGGAGGGAAACGACTGAAAAAACGACTGAAAAATGAGAGAAAAATAACAAAAATGGCAAAAAAAGAAAAAAACCCCCAAAATGACAGAAACAACAGAGAAAAGAGAAAAATGCAACAAATAGAAAACAGCAGGAAAACTAAAGAAAAACAATCACAAAGTTGATGATTTTGTTCATTTGCATTAGAATTTTTTTCTAATATTTTGTAAAACAAAAAAAACAAAAAAAAATAAAATTTAAGAATATAAGAATGCATCAAAATCTAATCCAATTAGTTGATTAATCGCCAGGATAATTAAGGGCCAGAGATGGAGATGCGCTTCCGGACCGGCCGCCAGGGGGCGCCTGTGCTGCAGAATATTCATCTGGACTTCCAACCAAACCTGTTGGTTTGTTTTCTGTAGTTTAGTTTTGGTTATTGATTATAAAGAATTTGTAAATGATCAGAACAAACGGAGCCAGCCTCCTGCTGCCCCCTACAGGTCAGAGGTTACATGTCGCTGTTCCCCGGGTATCATAATGACTTGAAAATATTATACTATGATTTTTTTCAACAATTTTCTGCATTTCTTTGGCCCAAATGTAATAACTTTATTTTTATAATTATTATTATCTATTTATTTATTTTATTTTTTGGAGGATGGAGATGGACCGGGAACTATCAATGGTTTTATTTATTTTATTTGCATGAAAGGAAAAAAGAAATAAAATAAATTAGATTTCTGTCAGACTTCAGTTTTTCTATCCGATGATTTTCCAGTGACTCGTTTCTTCAGACCAGTTTAAAACCAGAAACCAGTCAGAACCAGCAGGAACCGATCCTGGATCCAGAGACTTTTCTGGTTTCGCTTCACATGATGAACAGAACCTGAGTCCAAACATGGCCGCCACATCTGCAGGGAAACAAGACTTTCCTTCCCATCTAAGGTGTGTGTGGAGGTGTGTGTGTGTGTGTGTGTGTGTGTGGGTGTGTGTGGGTGTGATTATCAGTGAATCACCTGCTGCGTCACTTTAAAGCTTCAGGCGGTGCAGTCGTCATGGTAACCACAGACATCAGGATTCAACACCCAAAGCAGATGCAAACCAAGCAGCTGACCAGCAGGTGGCGCTGAAGAGCTGAATTTAAAATTTGGAGTTTCTGAATCTGCGAAATATTAAAGAGTTTAAATTCATTTAGGATTCAAAAGAACATTTCAGTTGGTTATCAGGAAAATATTTACCCTGGTAGAGTCACCAAAGAACTGATGTGAGTTAAAGTCGTTAATCCAAACAGATCAGGATCAGGACTCAGGATCAGGACTCTGGATCAGGACTCAGGATCAGGACTCAGGATCAGGACTCTGGATCAGGACTCTGGATCAGGACTCAGGATCAGGACTCTGGATCAGGACTCTGGATCAGGACTCTGGATCAGGACTCAGGATCAGGACTCTGGACTCATTCTGGACTTAAATCATTCAGAAAAATGAAAAGTGAGGGAAGAAACAGAATCAGATGAACAAAATCTCCACCACATGATGATGATCTGGATTTAAATTACAACTTAAATCTACTTACAATGATTTAAAAATTAACTATAATAACTCATTATTCATAACTGACCCCAGTGTGTGACATACATCCTACTGGGGGTTAAAGGTCAACTCCAGGATAAAAATCTATTTTCACTCGGCTCAAATTCATTTTGGAAATATAAAAACTACGTCCAGACAAATGTTTGAAACGATGCAGCGCAGCTCCCGCCGTTTGGGAATCACTTCGGTAACAACCTTCAGTGATGAAGAGCATCTGAGAGGAAGAGGAAGAGGAAGGTTTCCCGGTGAACATGGAGCCAGAACCTTCTGGACCGAACCGCCTCTGATTGGATGAGTTGGTTCCTCAGCCTGTTTCAAACAGATCAGATCCACCGGCTGAGTATTTAGACCAAACTAGGAAAAAAAAAAAAAGATGTTATAATGTAACAAGAATAAAGAGTTATGCAACAAAACATCATAAATATGAGATAAAAGTCATAAATCTTCCAGAATAAAGTTGTAATATTAGTAGAAATTAGCAGTAATTTTATTATTACTCCTACTTGAAACATAATAAAATGAAAAGGAGAAATCCTGAGCAGGTTTTACAAATCAGGAAATATGTCATTTTTATACATCAGCATAAAAATATCATCAGATCAGGTCTTTGAATCTTAAGCAAACAACTATTTAAAAGAAGAAAATTGACATCCTGAAGTTTTGTTCATTAAAACATCCATCCGTTATCTGTTCACGAACCCTAATGGGGTCACAATAAAACAACTTTATTCTAGTCATTTGAAGAATTTCTTGTCAGATTGCATCATTATTATTCTAACTATCCTAAACTCAGCCTGGTCCTACTAACCCATCACATTTTCAGAACAAATCTTTTGTGTTTTGTTTTAATAATTGTGTTCATCTTTAAAAACATTGTTTAGTTTCCGTTTGTCCACCAGGGGGCAGCAGAACTGAGCGTCTTTAAATGTGTCTGTGTGAGAAAGCAGGAGCCAAAACCACCCAAAGAAAGGATGCATGCGTGATTGTGCAGGCAAATGTGTGTATTTGTGAAGCTGCCAGCCTTGTTTGTATGCCAGTCCTGACAAAAGCTCCATCCAGCCGTGCAGCAGAGGGCTGCTGGTTCCCAGAGACCCTCAGAGCTCCAGGACAGCCAGTCCAGACCGGGATCCGGACCCGAGCGCTCGCCGCCCTGCCCTCCACCTCCTGGAGCTCCGGTTGGATTCCCGATGGATGGGAAAGTCAGACAGGAGCGTCTGAAGTGAGACAATTTGGAGAGGAGGAAACTTTTCAGCTGGATGTTAAAAACACAACAGAAGATCTGCTCAGTTTGGAAAACTCAACTTCAGCTCTCAACCTTTGCGTCTGGGATCGGAATATTTTTATTGGACCAATCTTGGAGGAAGACAGTTGGTAACTTTCAAACTCAGGCTGATCAGCAGAGTTTCAGAACCTTCTCGGATTCTTTTGGGGTTTTATTGGATTCTGGGTCTTTGATTCCCAGAAAGAGACTAAATTCAAGTTCTGGTTTGAGTTGGAAGTGGATCTTTTAACCTTGAAGGTCATGGCTCCATCATTTGTGTTTCTGCTCTGTCTTTACCTCCCGCTGCAGTTCATTCATGCAAAGACTGTTGAGCAACAGGACAAGCAACAGAGCAACCTCCATAAATCCCCCGACAGCATCCAGCTGGAGGTTCTTCACCTGAAGGGCGGGAAGCAGTTAAAGGCTGCAGACGATGCCTCCAACCCTGAACGCAGCCCCCCTGTACCCGACATGGAGGACCTGGACCTGGACCGCCGGGTCCGCCTGGCCCGCGGCGCAGACGAGGATGAGCAGCAGTCCACCTTCAGCCACTCCTTTGAGAACGAGTGGGTGACGACGCCTCAACTCACAGAGTTCAGCAACACAACCAGGGTGGAACTGAACCACAGAGACGAGATCAACCTCCAGGCAAACGCCTCCAGCCCCGACGACCACGATCCCTTCAACCCGTTCTACCCGCTGGCGGAGAGCTCCTACGTGGCCTACGTGGTTCTGGTCCTGGCCGGCCTGGTGCTGGCCGTGGGCGTGGTGGCCAACATGGCGGTCATGTGTGTGGTGTGGAACAACTACTACATGAGGTCTGCCTGGAACTACCTGCTGGCCAGCATAGCATTCTGGGACTTCCTGGTCCTGGTGGTCTGCCTTCCAGTGGTGGCGCTCAACCACCTGACCCACCGGAGGATCCTGGGTGACGTCACCTGCCGCTTGGTGCCGTACATGGAGGTAGGCGGCCGTGTAGTCACAGGAGTTATTAAATTATTGTTTGGTTGATCCATGCAGAAGAAGCTGATAACGATACATATCGCAATAAAGACGTGATCAATATCAATAGATAACATATCTGATGATTTTTACTCATTTGATAATAATCTAGGCAGAGGAAAGGAACCTCTCACAGGTAGCTAGGCTAGGTGGGTGGCATCAACTAACTCACTCACTCTGTGGATACCCAGCAACAACCTGCTGCAGAACATGCGCAGCAGCAGTTTCATGTTTTAGCCAACAACCTGAGCAACGTGGACATCAGCTGGAAACATCCTGACATTGTTCACAACTTAGCTGATGCCTGGGAAATCCAACTGAATGGGAGAAATCTGAAGAGAGATGAGAATCGAGCAGAGCTGCATAGCAAAGCAACTGAAGAGCAGGTTCATCTGAAGGTTTGATTTATTATTTTCTACCAATGACAGAATATTTTAGACATTGATCCAGAGATAAATATGTGACGGAAGATAATAAAGGACTTTTAACATCTTCTAGTTCATCACTGAAAAATTCTGATCCTCGATCCATAAATGCTTCGCTTGTTCTAAAATATTCCTGAATGGAACTGATTAAAATGATAAGTTAGTGTAATAAACAGCTGTCTCAGCAGCATTTCTGCTGCCAATAACAAAACCAGAACTTCCTGAACCCAAACGGAGACACAACCTAGAACCAAGGCAGTAAACCGGGTTCTGGAGGTGCTGCTGGTGCCGGTACCAGCAGCACCTCCAGGACTGGGAGTCATGAACAGAGGCGGAGCCAGAAAACTTCACAGGGGGCCCAACAACTGACAGGTGCCAGATATTGGTGCAACAGGAAACCTGTGATTCCCACAAACTCTGGAAGAAAGAGAAGAAAACTCCCAAAGGTTTCAGGAAAACAACCTGCACTGCTGGAAACTGCCGTCAGTTTGGGATATCAGAAAGAAACTTTAAATTCTGAGAATCAACCTGTAGGTTTGAGAAAGTAAGTTATGAAAAATGCCTCAGACATTTATTGAATGTAAAGAGGAAACTCTGAGAAGGAAACCTGCAACTTCCAAAACCTACTGGAGAGTATCGAGTAAGATCTGGGAAGGTAAAATGTCAATTTCAGGAAAGTGACTTTAAACCCCGAAGTTCTGAACTTCCTTCTGGAAAGTTTTGAACACTTTTCAGGAAAGTACCAGGTGACGACAGCCTGCAATCAGCCCGCTGCCCAGTCTGCCCAGTCTGCCCAGTCTGCCCAGTCTGCCGCTACAGGAACTCCAAGGAAAGTAGTTCTGGAAAGTATCAGGAACCGTGAGAAACTCCTGAGGTTTAAAAGTTCCTGGATGTCATTGTTGGACTGACGCCTTTTGTTTTCATCCAGTTCAAGGAAATAAACTTAAACAATTTGACTTTTAAACACGTTAAAAGTCAAATCAAGACAGAAACTCATGATTCTGTTTGTAACTTTAAAAATGGCTGACATACTGAAGAACCTGTTCAAATCTCTGATATTGGGACGATGGCTACCTGAGTCGGCATTCACTGAAAAACAAAATGTTTCTCCTGTTGGTTGCTATAGCAACCCGTTGCTACGCCGGCGGGAACATCCTGCTGTCACTGTTCGGCTAAAACAAAGTTGGTTTGGAAACTGTTAGATTTCTAAGGTGAGCTTGTGGAGCTGCTAATGTTTTGCTCCAGTTCATTACGAGGAATGAGCTGAACACCAACATTCGTCTTTTAAGTGTTTTACTAATTCGATAGTGAATTTATTTTTGTGTCCGAAGCCGCTGACAACAGCGACTGGTTTTTGGTTTCTGTTCTTGGCTGGGGTCTTTTAAATCTCACCTTTGGGTCAGGAGGCCCGGTTCACCGAATGGGGAACGGCAGCACCTGCCGGTTTGACCCGGCCCGTTTGACCCGGCCCGTTTGACCAGGCTCGGTTTGACCCGGCCCGGTTTGACCCGGCCCGTTTGACCCGGCCCGTTTGACCCGGCTCGGTTTGACCCGGCCCGTTTGACCCGGCCCGGTTTGACCCGGCCCGTTTGACCCGGCCTGGCTGTGGGGTGACCTTGGTGGTGTTGCAGTGCGCGGCCTGGCTGAGCGGCGGGCGGAGAAGCTTCATGGTGGAGAGATTCTGCTCAGGTGTTTTGGGGTCTTTGGCTCTTGGCCTCCTGGGTTCTGGTCACTAAAATGGGTTTTCAATATGGTCCATTAAAGATATGGACAAATATGCAGATCAAATTTGATCTGGCCAGAGTTGTGGAAATGTGCAGCAAACGGCATCGACTCATTCACCTCCCAGTTTCCTGCAGAGGATTATCAGCCTGGAAGCCACCAGGCTTCCTTTGCCTCCCATCCAGGCTGATGTTGCTTGTTCATATGAAATGTTTTTTATACACCAGTACCAGTAAAGATTAAGTTGCTTCATAGCTTTGGCTGTTATTTCCCAGTTATGATGGCTGATTAGGCTCCTTTACATTTTTGAATCTTTTAACATTTTTCATCATCAGAACCTGCTGGGCCCCTAGTGGCCCCCGGGGAACTGCACTAGTGGCCCCTGGGGAACTGCACTAGTGGCCCCCGGGGAACTGCACTAGTGGCCCCTAGTGGCCCCTGGGGAACTGCACTAGTGGCCCCTAGTGGCCCCTGGGGAACTGCACTAGTGGCCCCTGGGGAACTGCACTAGTGGCCCCCGGGGAACTGCACTAGTGGCCCCTAGTGGCCCCTGGGGAACTGCACTAGTGGCCCCTGGGGAACTGCACTAGTGGCCCCTAGTGGCCCCTGGGGAACTGCACTAGTGGCCCCTGGGGAACTGCACTAGTGGCCCCTAGTGGCCCCTGGGGAACTGCACTAGTGGCCCCTAGTGGCCCCTGGGGAACTGCACTAGTGGCCCCTGGGGAACTGCACTAGTGGCCCCCGGGGAACTGCACTAGTGGCCCCTAGTGGCCCCTGGGGAACTGCACTAGTGGCCCCTGGGGAACTGCACTAGTGGCCCCTAGTGGCCCCCGGGGAACTGCACTAGTGGCCCCTAGTGGCCCCTGGGGAACTGCACTAGTGGCCCCTGGGGAACTGCACTAGTGGCCCCTAGTGGCCCCCGGGGAACTGCACTAGTGGCCCCTAGTGGCCCCTGGGGAACTGCACTAGTGGCCCCTGGGGAACTGCACTAGTGGACCCTAGTGGCCCCTGGGGAACTGCACTAGTGGCCCCTGGGGAACTGCACTAGTGGCCCCCGGGGAACTGCACTAGTGGCCCCTAGTGGCCCCTGGGGAACTGCACTAGTGGCCCCTGGGGAACTGCACTAGTGGCCCCTAGTGGCCCCCGGGGAACTGCACTAGTGGCCCCTAGTGGCCCCTGGGGAACTGCACTAGTGGCCCCTGGGGAACTGCACTAGTGGCCCCTAGTGGCCCCTGGGGAACTGCACTAGTGGCCCTTGTGGCCTCCGGGGAACTGCACTAGTGGCCCCCGGGGAACTGCACTAGTGGCCCCTGGGGAACTGCACTAGTGGCTCCTAGTGGCCCCTGGGGAACTGCACTAGTGGCCCCTGGGGAACTGCACTAGTGGCCCCCGGGGAACTGCACTAGTGGCCCCTAGTGGCCCCTGGGGAACTGCACTAGTGGCCCCTGGGGAACTGCACTAGTGGCCCCTAGTGGCCCCCGGGGAACTGCACTAGTGGCCCCTAGTGGCCCCTGGGGAACTGCACTAGTGGCCCCTGGGGAACTGCACTAGTGGACCCTAGTGGCCCCTGGGGAACTGCACTAGTGGCCCCTGGGGAACTGCACTAGTGGCCCCTAGTGGCCCCTGGGGAACTGCACTAGTGGCCCCTGGGGAACTGCACTAGTGGCCCCTGGGGAACTGCACTAGTGGCCCCCGGGGAACTGCACTAGTGGCCCCTAGTGGCCCCTGGGGAACTGCACTAGTGGCCCCTGGGGAACTGCACTAGTGGCCCCTAGTGGCCCCCGGGGAACTGCACTAGTGGCCCCTAGTGGCCCCTGGGGAACTGCACTAGTGGCCCCTGGGGAACTGCACTAGTGGCCCCTAGTGGCCCCTGGGGAACTGCACTAGTGGCCCCTAGTGGCCCCCGGGGAACTGCACTAGTGGCCCCTAGTGGCCCCTGGGGAACTGCACTAGTGGCCCCTGGGGAACTGCACTAGTGGCCCCCGGGGAACTGCACTAGTGGCCCCTAGTGGCCCCTGGGGAACTACACTAGTGGCCCCTAGTGGCCCCCGGGGAACTGCACTAGTGGCCCCTAGTGGCCCCTGGGGAACTGCACTAGTGGCCCCCGGGGAACTGCACTAGTGGCCCCTAGTGGCCCCTGGGGAACTGCACTAGTGGCCCCTGGGGAACTGCACTAGTGGCCCCTAGTGGCCCCCGGGGAACTGCACTAGTGGCCCCTAGTGGCCCCTGGGGAACTGCACTAGTGGCCCCTGGGGAACTGCACTAGTGGACCCTAGTGGCCCCTGGGGAACTGCACTAGTGGCCCCTGGGGAACTGCACTAGTGGCCCCTAGTGGCCCCTGGGGAACTGCACTAGTGGCCCCTGGGGAACTGCACTAGTGGCCCCTAGTGGCCCCTGGGGAACTGCACTAGTGGCCCCTGGGGAACTGCACTAGTGGCCCCCGGGGAACTGCACTAGTGGCCCCTAGTGGCCCCTGGGGAACTGCACTAGTGGCCCCTGGGGAACTGCACTAGTGGCCCCTAGTGGCCCCCGGGGAACTGCACTAGTGGCCCCTAGTGGCCCCTGAGTGGCCGGGGAACTGCACTAGTGGCCCTAGTGGCCTGGGGAACTGCACTAGTGGCCCCGGAACTGCACTAGTGGCCCCTAGGGCCTGGGGAACTGCACTAGTGGCCCCTGGGGAACTGCACTAGTGGCCCCCGGGGAACTGCACTAGTGGCCCCTAGTGGCCCCTGGGGAACTACACTAGTGGCCCCTAGTGGCCCCCGGGGAACTGCACTAGTGGCCCCTAGTGGCCCCCGGGGAACTGCACTAGTGGCCCCTTGGGAACTGCACTAGTGGCTCCTAGTGGCCCCCGGGGAACTGCACTAGTGGCCCCTAGTGGCCCCTGGGGAACTGCACTAGTGGCCCCTAGTGGCCCCCGGGGAACTGCACTAGTGGCCCCTGGGGAACTGCACTGGTGGCCCCCAGCAGGACTTATGGAAAAGTCCTGAAACTCCTTTTTGTTTGAAATGATTTGTTCTCCATATCGTGTTCAGTTCAGAGACCTGGCAGTTAAATTGGATCTGGGTCAGAAAGACACGATTCTGGTCGTTGGGTCTGTAGACTGTAAGGACCAACGTTGGTCCGTCTGTCTGTCCTGAGGAGCTGTGATGATGAAACCCACTGGGAACTCTTGGTCCAACACCAACGCTCTGCTTGTGCCTGCAGATAGCGTCGCTCGGTATAACCTCCTTCACGCTGTGCGCCCTGGGGATCGACCGTTTCCACTCCGCCACCTCCTCGCCCCAGCAGAAGGCCCGGCGGGTGGAGCGCTGCCGCTCCGTTCTGCTGAAGATGCTGCTGGTTTGGCTGTCGGCTCTGCTGCTGTCCAGCCCGGAGGTCTTCCTGTGGCAGCTGAGCCAGGCGGTGTCTCCGTCCACCGGCAGGATGGTGGACACCTGCACCATCACCCCGACCTCCCCTCTGTCCCTGTACCTGCCCGACTCCCTCCACTCCCTGCTCCTCAGGTACCACCAGGTGAGCTTCTGGCAGGCCCGTGACCTGGTTCTGGGATCAGAACCTCGCGGTTCTGTCCGGAGCCGGTGCTGAGTCTCCAGTCTCATCTCTCTCTCAGGGTCGCATGTGGTGGTGTTTCGGCTGCTACTTCTGCCTCCCCGTCCTCTTCACCATCCTCTGCCAGATGGCCACTCGCAACGTCAACAGCGACTCCAGCTCTGCCCAGAAGCAGCGTAACCATGACGACCGCGCCACCAGCCAGAAGAGCCAGCAGCACCAGGCGGTGGAGCGGCAGCTGAACTGCACCCTGCTGGCGCTGGCCGTGGTTTACGGGATCTGCGCTCTGCCAGAACACGTCTGCAACATCACCCTGGCCCACACGCATAGCACCGTCTCCGAGGGCACGGCGGCCATTCTGGTGCTGTTACATCACTTCCTGTTGTTCCTGAAATGCGCAGCGACGCCGGTGCTGCTGCTGTGTCTGTGTAAGGTGGGTCAAAGTTCAAGAACCACAGGCTGGGGGAGACATGAATCCAAAGACTTGTTTAAGGCTTGGCCTTTCTAGTCCAGGTGTTTGTCTCTCCATCGCCGATCATTTAATAAAGCTGAACAGTTTTAGGACAAAAGATAACAAATATCTCCACTCAATTAATCTCTGAGAGTAAAAACCTGACAGGATGTCAGGATTCAGGACATCGAACCATTTATGCCCAGTTTGAATCACCTTGGTGGAAATCCATTTCTACGTCTTTTACACTTTATTCTTTATTCCACTAACAAAATGAGCCAAAGCTCCAGTTTAACTTTGATTCATTGCTTAGGGATTCCATGTATTTGCTGGCATCAAATTAGAGATTATTCCAGACGCAGAATCAAAATATTTCAGAGCTCATATTTAATTATCTTTAAGCATCTTTAATTATCAGCGTCTGTTTCTGATCCTACCTTCCCAACGGCTGCTGGCGTCTCCAGGAACTTAGTTACAAACTTATTTTTCTGAAGTTTCACTTCCTGTTGAGACGTCTCCACGGAAACTTTCTTCCACTTCCTGTTTCCTGTGATTTCATGTTTGAACGCTGCAATGATTGTTAACTTAGCTCAGCTGATATCTTGTTAGCAGCCGGTTCCCACCAGAGTTAGTGCTGCCAGTTGGTTCTGACTCGTGGAACCAACTGGACCAGACGTTCAGCCAATCACAGGCTGAGCATTCATTAATCCCAGCTGACTTCTTGCTGCTTTCCTGGATCAGACAGATTTAATTTGTGTTTCAGGCTCTTGGTCAGGCCTTCATGGACTGCTGCTGCTGCTGCTGTCAGGAGTGCCAACCAACCACGGCCCCGGATTCACCAGGCTCCGCCCAGGTCAAGCTGAAGGCAGCCAATGAGACTTCCATCTTCTTTGACAAGGCTAAAGACACGACGGCCATTTTGTCCATCTCCAGCTAGAGCCACACGTTCCTCTGCAGTTGCTGCTCCGTGCGTCGGTCTCCTCCTGGAGGTCCAGTCATCTCTTAGAAATAACTGCAGGTTTCCTTCCTTCCGTCTGTTAACTCTGCACTTCCTCTTTTGCTCTCTTCGTCATCTATCCATCTTCTGCCATCACCTTTCTTCTTCCTGTGCACATCTTTTCAGCCAGACCACTGTTTGTTCGGGACACTGCAGCTTCCTGTCTGTACAGGAACTAAAGTTTAATCGGTTAGAAAAGCTGCTGTGTTGACAGCAGGAACCTGCTGCAGGACTCTGAAGAGACTCAGAAGGAAACCCCGACCACCCTGTAGATCCAAGCTGTGAAGTTGTTTTGTTCTTACTGAAAGTAATTTAAGCTAAATCAAAGCTGTAGTTTCTATGAATGTTTAGCTGAGAGAGAAACCTGAAGGTCTGCTGCTACTGAAACTAAAACCTGAAACATGATCAATCAATTCATGAAGCGACAATTACAAAGTCAAATATTAACAGCAGGAATTTCAGTCATTTAGTCTGTCATATTTTCACGATGTTGTTAAAGCTAAATATTTAGACTCCAAGATAAACATTTAGCTCACTAAGTAATGCTAATAACTAAATAATGTTTGCAGCATATTTAATTGAAATATTTAGCTTCCAGGCTAGTTTTAGTTCACTTGGAAGCTAAATATTTAGCTAACAACTTTTAATAATTAGTTTAGTTTCCAAACTAAATATTCAGATCTAAACTAAATATTTAATTCAGAGCTAAGTATTTAACTAATACTAAATCATTTACATTGACCCAGTTGGCCCAGTTTTCCCATGTTCTGGTGTTCAGACCCAGACTGGACCCAGTTGGTTCTGGTGGCAGCAGCAGCCCAGCAGGTGGTTCCCTGAGCCCGTTGAATGTGTGTTCTGGTGTTTTACTGCAGGTGTTTCTGTAAAGTTGTGCTGATAATGAAGCTACTAATCTGAGCTAAAGAGACGAGATGTTGATGAAGAACATGGAGGAAGATGAGGAAGATGATGATCGTCCGTTCAGGGGGTTAAAGTGTGTAGATTAAAGTGTATTAATGTTCCTTAACCAGAATGTCTAGAACATGAAGGAACAGCAGGTAGAAGTACAACTAATCCCACAAAACAGGATGCAGATTTTATGTGACATGGATGATTGTGCCTTTGTAATATTCTGTGTTTTAATGTTAAATTTCTGAAATTACAACATGTTTGTCAGGATTGTGTGTTTGTGTCTCTATCAGAAACCAGCATCATAAGATCCGTATGAAGAGCAGCAAAGATTTGCTTTAAAGAGAAACTAAATAAAACCTTTCTACTGGATCAGGTGAATGATATGAAAACTCTGCATCAGACCAAACTGGACCATTTAATACAACAACAGATCTACAACAGAACAACTAACATGGCCTAATCAAAGTCCAGAATGCAACCTGATTAGAATTCAGTTGTTAGAGCTTCAGACAATGGAGGAGAAATAACCTAAATGACGTCAGGTAGTGAACACACTACTGCTAATCCGCTAATGAGCTAACAGCAAAGCTCATTTTTATTTAGCATCATTGATAACTTAGAAAACATTTAAGGCTCTTAAATTAATCCCCTAAATTAATTTATTAGTTTGTCTGTTTTGCAAACTTTCAGTTGAATAAAGTTCAGGATTTAAAATGAGTCGTTTAAATTCATGCTGCTATTTGAAGTGGATGAAAACACTTTGAAATCTACCAACGTCCTTCATGTTTTCTGACCAAACTCTACTGGGTTAAAGCAGCACAAAGTTAGCAAAACCAAAAAACTGCAACATGAGTGAAATATCTGATCCAGAAAATCATTTCTGAAGTGCAACAACGTCGGTAACTTCAGTTCACTATGTTGTTATGATGTCATTGACACATGTTGGGCATCAATATGGCTGAATTTAGAGCCTTAGCTTCTGCTAAATACCATGTTGGTACGGCGCTATAGCGTTAGCAGAACCAAAGTTTATGATTGCTGCGTTACGGTTAGCATAGCTAACGTTTTAATTAGCAAAGCCGAACCATGATGAAAATCAACAGTTGAATTTATTGCTTTAGCATCAGCTATGCTACATGCCTCTGGTGTTGGTGTAGCGCTGTAGCATTAGCTAATGTCTGTAGAGTTAGCGCAGCTAACCGTTTCGGAGGTTCGCCCTCTACTGGTGGGAAGTGGATCAGCGGTCCAAATGTTCATGGTGTCTGCATGGTAAACATGTTCTGGTTTCACGGTTCTGATGGGTTCTTCAGACCCGTGGCTCAGTTAGGAGCTGCTCCTCAGCATATCAATGACCTCACTACCGTCCGGTCTCCAGGGGATACCGGTCCAAATTCACCCAAACCGACTCTCAGTTGTGTTAATTTAGAAAGTTCAGCTATTTCTAATCAGCGCCGGTCTCTTCCCTCGTTGCCCTGGCAACCCGTGAAGAGGATTTAAAAGGGGGACATTTCCTGTCCTCTGGAGGGTCAGACACTTAAGGAGGGAGTGAGAGCTACAAACTGTTTAACAGCTCTAGACGTCCATCAGGCAACATCCTCACAGGATGAGTTTAAATCTCAAGTTCAAACTGAAAACACACCTGTTTAAATCAGGACTGCCCAGGTCATCAGCATCCAGTGGATCTGCGCTGCAGCGGTGCGCTAACGAGACGTTCACTCAGTTCAGGTTCAGAAGCATCTATAAATTGCAGGCAGGATTACAGATATTAAAGGGCCAGTGTCATGTAAAATGTACTTCATCACACCTGGATTGCTGCCTTGATTCATTTATGCATGTTTGAGAAACCCTTTCATTTCCATGGCAACTAGTCACCTGTTGAAACACCTGGGTGGACCTAGCCCCGCCTTTGAGGCATTGCTCCCCCACTCAGCTCCTTCAGACTAGCCTGCAGAAATTAGCAAACATCTGCTGAGCTCATTAACGGAGCTACTTCAGAAAGAGTTTTTAAAGAGACAGAGGCCCAATTTCAAGGTGTTAATTCAGGAAGTCAAATTTCCTTGAAGTGATACTGAATATATTTACCATTTTTATAACTGCAGTAGCATAGTCGGCTGATTGTGCTTTAAAATGGATGATGTGGCTGGAAAACATGATCCTGCCTCTTTAAAATGTTTTTCCTCGTTTCCTAGTCGATCCAAACACGTCCAGAACCTGATGCAGGATTAAAGACAGAACCAGGGAGGGTTTTTATTTCCTGTTAGTGAAGATCTTTTATTTTCTGATTGATAAGCCTAATAATCGCTGCTCAATGAGCGATCAGCTCGGGTCTTTGAGGTGTTGGAGGTTTTCCTGTTGCGTCGCCATCTGGAGCGTTAATGGAGCCGACTCCACCTGCTGGTGATCTGCTGCTGAATGGGGGCAGACGAGGAGGAGGAAGGTGATTGATGCAGAGCTGGAGGAACAGAGTGTTTCGGGTTTCGCTGCTGTTGTTCTCATTAGTAGTGATGAGAGCTCGCCCCGAACAGACCGCCTCTGTTCGCTAATGAACGCACACACTGAGGCGACTAGACCTCCATTGGTCATACAACAGCGTCTCTGAGGCCGACTGGATGGGAACCAACTTCAGGCCTGCGCTTGTGTAACACAGAGGTCACAGGTTCGAATCCCACGTCGTTCAAGGAGAGACTGACTTTACCTCCAGATCATGTCGAGGTTAAAAACACATTTCATGAGTTTTATGAGTAACTGGGTTTGATTTGAACTTTAAAAAAGAGAAAAGTTTTCTTGCAGCAAGAAGGTTCGAATCCCAGCCTGGGTCTGCAGTTTGCATGCTTGGTTCCTCTCCTGCTTCCTCCCAAACACACGACGGTCATTCTAAGTGACCTCTACAGGTTTGGCTTCATGCATGTTTCTGTCCTGTGTCTCTGTGGCGAGTTGGTCCGGGGTCTCCCCGGCCCCCAGCAGGGACATGCGGGTGTAGATTATGGATGGATGGAGGGTCAGCAGTCTGCTCAGAGTAAGAGGGCAGTAACAACACGCTGCGTTGTCCTTTCAGACACAGTGGGCCCCCGACTATACCTCGACGCGATGCAGCTTGACACGTTATTGGCTGATGTTCTCAAAGCAGCCAATCCAGGAGCTTCCTTTATTTCCTTTGGTACCGTTTTCCTGAACCACTTTGGGTTCTGTCCAACGTTTCACGCTCTGGTCAGGTTTAGACTCGACACCAGACCCGTTAACGTCTCCATTTGTTGTTCTGCCTGGCAAAGCAGAGAGTGGTGCTATTTATCAATAATCCTTTTGAATCAAAAATGGATTTCTAATTGAATCATAAGATGGTAAAAGATTCCAGGTCCTTCTGAAAGGTTCTGGTAAGTTAGCATCATTAAAATCAGATCAAACAGAGATATGTGCACCAGAAACAAAAATATATAAGATTTTGTGTTTTTGCAGTGAATAAATATGATTTGAATGAATCAGGATGAACCTTTGAGCGGTTCATGACGAATGGTTCGGTCCAAACGACCCAAAGATAAGAACCAGAACCAGTCCCTTTAAGAGCCTGAAAGAACAAAACATCCTGTGAAAATGTTCTGGTTCTGGACTGAAAGTGAGAGAAAAAGCAAACAACATCCAAGCACAAGCTGAGATGTGGATCAGAACCTTTGGACCGTTCTGGATGGAGACGATGAACTTCATGAGAAAAACGTTTCCAGAGACTCGAACTCACCGTGTGAAACCGTCTGATATGAAGAAGCTCTTGTCTGGAAAACTGTGTGTGAGTGAATGAGCTGCCGTGTGTGTGTGTGTGTGTGTGTGTGTGTGTGGGGGTGTGTGGGTGTGGGTGTGTGTGTGTGAGAACAACAAACTAATCTGACCTGAATGTGTTACGTGCGCGCCAACGTGAACGCTCCCTGAAACCCGGGAGCACAATGTCGCTTTTGTTCAGTAAGAAAACTGATGAGGAAAGGAGTGAAGAGGGGGGGATGCTGTTGCCATGGCAACACGCTGGAGCAGGGGGGTGGGGGACCACCTCACACTGTAGACAGGAAACACTGAGGCCTGCGCCTTTGTTGGTCACACACTTCACACTGGGAAAGAGAGGCCGAGTCGTCCCAGAGGACGGACGGTTTATCAGTGCGCTCACGTCCCACCAGCGGCTCTCCGCTTTCACCGTCTTCTGGTTTTGTCCGTCTGCCTTTGAGCCGATGAGAAAGCTGCAGACTCGTCTTTCTTCCCTCTAAACTGTCTCTGATCCTCTAGAATGAGACTCTAAACGGGACAAGAGGAAGTCTGATTCAGACGGTTCACACAAAAATCCATGAAAATAAACAGCATTTAAGTCAGACGCAGCTCCAGTTCTACACATTAAACATGATTCTGATGTATTTTACCAGTTTGTTGGACTTTTATGAGTAAAAACCTGCTGAAACGTTTCCTGCAAGCCAAACCTGTAATTACTGCCACAGGTGAGCTGCTGTCTCTGCTGCTCAGGTCTCACACACACACACACACACACACACCACCAGGATCTCTCACAGTGAGCGTGTGCTGCCCCCTGCTGCCTCTCCAGTAGAACTGCAGCTCAGCGGCTGAAAGCAGCTAAATGTTAACAGGAAGTGAGTCTGAGTGGAAATAATAAATAAAAACATTATTAGGATATTAAATTGTTTCTCTGTAGAAAGATGGGAGTCATTTATAAGTTGACGACCAGCAGCAGTGAAGCTCATTTCTTTTCTCGTGGCGTTTTGTCAAAATGTCTGTTTGCCGTGTGTGTGTGTGTGTGTGGGTGTGTGGTGTGTGGGTGTGGGTGGGTGTGTGTGTGTGTGTGGGTGTGTGTGTGTGTGTGTGGGTGTGTGTGTGTGTGTGTGGGTGTGTGGTGTGTGGGGTGTGGGTGTGTGTGTGGGTGTGGGTGTGTGTGTGTGGGTGTGGGGTGTGGGTGTGTGTGTGTGTGTGTGGTGTGTGTGTGTGTGTGTGTGTGGGGGTGTGTGGGTGTGTGTGTGTGTGTGTGTGTGTGTGTGGGTGTGTGTGTGTGCAGCTGCTTTCGTCCAACAGCAGAGGCAACAGTTGACGACGTCTGTCAACATGTTGCTGTGTTTGAAGCAGTTGGACACGCCGCCTCACCTGAGGAGCTTCACACGTCCAGCCAATGAAACGGGAGGAAACCAGAACACCTGAGGAACGCCTCAGACTGAACCACCTCAGAGAGGAGAGAACAAAAACTAGAAAGTATTTTCCTTCCACATATTTATGCTGAAAATCCTGAGGATTTCTGAATGATTCCCAAATCTTTTCTGGATTTCAACCTTAAACATCGTTTAGAAGCAACTGAAATGAGTTCATCTCCCCTCGTCTTCACGCTTCCATTAATTACCTCAAAACATTTAAAGATAAACTGAATGTTGATGCTGCGGTTTTATTAAACTGTCACATTTTATTCCAGCTTTTATCTATTTTCTCGTCCAACTAAAAACTTTATCATGTAAAAGCAGATAAAATGTCTAAATGTTTTAATCGTCGTCGTTCTGAACTAAATTTCAGCACATCTGAGCCACCAGACAGAATGACAGAACTCTCCATAGTAACCAGTAAATTATTGAATTTAATGAATTTCTGCAGCATGAGAAGAGTTTAAATTGGCCGTGCTGGTCTCTGCTCGGCCCGTTAAAACACTCCTGAACTGAACAGTGACTCTCTGCTTCTGCTGAATATTTAAAGTGTTTTTCTCTAATCTGAAGAGGATTTTCTGAAATATTTCTGACGCTGTTTAAATTTCAGGGAGAGAAAAAATTTCTGCTGGTTTTGATTTGGAGAAGAAGAAGAAAGAAGTAAAAGTGTTTAAAGAGAAATAAATAGCAAAAAAAAGATCTTTAGTCTCATAGTTTGAGTTTAAATTAAAAATTTAATATGTGATTATAATGCTTGATTTAGTTCAACATGATGCAGATGTTTCATGAGATCACATGACACCGCTGGTCCAATCAGAAACACTGAACTCCGGTTAGACGATTCATAAAACAATTTAAAAAAAAAACAACAATAATATAAAACAAACATGAATAAAAATCTAATTCCAGAGAAACAAAAACATTTGTCCTTCAGGTAGAGTACCACACATCAGGGTTAGGGCACCAGGAGATTATTAACATTATTCTTATTATTAATATCTTACAAAACCAAAAACAACAGTGCAATAATAAAAACGTTTGAACGTCTCGCTGAGCGGGAGGAAGAGACGGCGGAGAAGCAGAACCAAAACGGGCTGAAGGAGACGGGAGACGGGAGGAGACAGGAGGAGACGGGAGGAGACAGGAGGCGGAGGAGACGGGAGGAGACGGGAGACGGGAGGAGACAGGAGGCGGAGGAGACGGGAGGCGGAGGAGACAGGAGGAGACGGGAGGAGACGGGAGGCGGAGGAGGGCGGGGTTCTCAGGATGATGGAGGTGAAGAATGGAGAGATGAAGATGGAGGAAGGTAAGGGAGGAGAGGATGGTTTAGGTTCAGGTTGTTAAAAGGTTTTTAGATTCTGATCCAACATGGCTGCCAACGTGAAGTCAGAGAGGTTAAAACTGGGCTGGCGGTTCTGGTTCTGCTGAAACGGATCTGAATCTGTCTGATCGATCATCTGTAACTCTGCATCTGCCTCTCTGTTCGCTGAAACGTTGAGCTTCATTTACACTGCGTCACGTTAAGGACTCTCTCTGATTGGTTGATGCTCTGCGTTCAGCTGCAAACCTTCAGATTTCCCAATCTGAAGCGTCGGCCATGTTGGATGTGCGAGACGCGGCGCGTCCACGTTTGGTCTGAACGCAGCATCGTCCTGTAAACTAGCTTCAACTGAAACCCTCACTGTCCTCTGTAATGTGCAGGAGGAAGCTGTGGTGCTGGTGTTCTGACCCGTTTCCACGGATACGCAGCAGTTTTAACCGTGACCTCTCCGCCGCCGAAGCGAAGCGTCTCGGTGGAAGTTTGACCCGGATCCATCCTGGATGGAGGCGGATCAAAGCAGGAGGTCCGTTTGGCTTCATTTGGTTCTGATTAAACTGAAATAAGTTGGTTCTGGATTTAAAGTGTTTCTAAAAGATTTCCTGGAATAGAACCAGCAGCCTCAACATGAACTGTCAGAGGGCAGGGGTCACCTGGAGCTGAGGGTGAGGTGGAGGTCATGAGGAGACAGGAGGGAGGGAGGGGGGAAGGGGCGGGGTCAGGGCTGGTGGGCGTGGCCCGTTCGGGTCGGGTCGTCCCTCAGGAACTCCTCTTGGTCCTGGAGTGTTGGATCAGCCACTGCAGAGTGATGTCTGCAGGCACAGAGCCGGAGGTCAGAGTTCAATAAAATAGCTGAACATCATCCAGCTGGTTTATTATGTGTTGACAGACAAAAGGTCATGACCCGATCAGAGTGAAAGCTCAGACAGGTTCATTTGGGAAAACTTCATACGCAGTAAAATATTATTCTATTATTAATGTTTTTAAAATATGTGAACAGAGTCACATGGGTGAAGGTCAGCGCTCCTATTGGACAGAAATGACGGAGGCGGGACCAAACACACCTTCTGCTAATGCGCTAACAGCTGAGCTAATGTTTCACCTCGTGCTTTAGCGAAGTTCGAAAACATTTAGCACACTTAGCTTCCACTTAGCCGCCGGAATAAAATTAAACATATTTCATTTTATTTTGCTGCAACGTTTTCCATCCAGTGATAAATAATAAAATATATTCCAGACGTTTTGTGAACATTTAAGTTATCTGGTTTTATCTGATTCAATCTTTGCATTTTTACTTCTTAATGGAAAACACAGAAAAACGCGCGTGTGTGTGTGTGTGTATGGGTGTGTGTGTGTGTGTGTGTGTGTGCGTGTGTGGGTGTGTATGTGTGTGGGTGCGTGTGTGGGTGTGTGTGTAGGTGTGTGTGTGTGGTGTGTGTGTGGTGTGTGGTGTGTGTGGTGTGTGGTGTGTGTGTGGTTGTGTGTGTGTGTGTGTGTGGTGTGGGGTGTGTGGTGTGTGTGGTGTGTGTGTGTGGGTGTGTGTGTGTGGTGGTGTGTGTGTGTGTGGGTGTGTGGGTGTGTGTGTGGGGTGTGTGTGTGTGTGTGTGTGTGTGTGTGTTGGGTGTGTGGGTGTGTGTGTGTGGTGTGTGTGTGTGTGTGTGGGTGTGTGGTGTGTGTGTGTGGTGTGTGTGTGGTGGTGTGGGTGTGTGTGTTGGGTGTGTGGTGTGTGGTGTGTGTGTGTGTGTGTGTGTGTGTGTGGGTGGTGTGTGTGTGTGTGTGTGTGTGGGTGTGTGTGTGGTGTGTGGTGTGTGTGGTGTGGTGTGTGTGTGTTGGGGGTGTGTGTGTGTGTGTGGTGGTGTGTGTGTGGGGTGGGTGTGTGTGTGGTGGGGTGTGTGTGTGTGTGTGGGTGTGGTGTGGTGTGTGTGTGGTGTGGTGTGTGGTGTGGTGGTGGTGTGTGTGTGTGGTGGTGTGTGGTGTGTGTGTGTGGGTGTGTGTGTGTGTGTGTGGGGTGTGGTGTGTGTGTGTGGGGTGTGGTGTGTGGTGGTGTGTGTGTGTGTGTGGGTGTGTGGTGTGGGTGTGGTGTGTGGGGTGTGGTGTGGTGTGGGGTGTGTGTGTGTGTGTGTGTGTGGTGTGTGTGTGTGGGTGTGGGGTGTTGGTGGTGTGTGTGTGTAGGTGTGTGTGTGTGTGGTGTTTACCAATGTTGTCTTTCTCCTTGCAGGAAATGGAGTAGCAGCAGATCTCTCTGTCCTGGATGGCCGACAGGTTCCTGAACACAACGACCCGAAACACTGAAACAGGCAGCAGAACAGCAGAACCTGGAGCTCCAACCGGACCCCAGGGACCAACCAGACCTCAGGGACCCACCGGGGACCGGGTCAGAACCGGGTCAGGACTTACATCCTCTCTATGAGCTCCTTCTCGTCCAGAGCGCCTGGCAGGTCCCGCTTGTTGCCCAGAACCAGAACCTGAGGACAGAGAGGAGGAGGACGGGTTGGATGCAGCAGAACCAGAACCAGAACCAGAGCTTGCAGGCAGAAAGCGTGTGGGCCTGAGGGAGGCAGTCTGTCGTTTCAGGAAGTGAAGTTCAGATTTTAGAGATTTTAAGTTTTATTTCTTTTGATGATTCTGACGATTCACATTTCACTTGTTTGCAGAAAACTGATTGTTTTTAGTTTATTTTCATTTGTCAGGTAAACATAAAAAATAGTTTTTGCACTAATAATTTGAATAAAAAAATACATGCTAAGTTTTGTGGCCGCTGGAGTTTAAACTTTATATTTTTGGCCCCCAGCAAAATGCAACAATCTGAGGAAAAATTCCAATAAACTAATAATTACGTTTTATTGAGATAAAATGGAGGAAGTGTTGATTTTAAAAGAACCTCCAAAAGTCGTAGAATCGATGAACTGACCAGATTTATCAGCCAGCAGGTAGAAACTGATTTGATTTATAAAATTAGATTTAAACACAACTGTCAGCTCGACGGCTGGTTCTACGCGTCCCACAGGGCCACATAAAAAGCCGTGGCGGGCCGGATTTTGGCCCCCGGGCCGCGAGTTTGACCCGTTTCTCTGCGCTCGGCTGTGTCTGCCTGGCGTTTGGGGTTTCCTTACCGGAATCCCCTGCAGCTGCGGTTTGTCCAGCAGGTTGTGCAGTTCGTTCTTGGAGGCTTCGATCTTCTCTGGATCGGCTGCGTCAACCATGTAGCTGCAGCAGGACGAAAACAAACGTCACAAACCAGAAGAAATCCAGACAGCGCCGCGGCAACCGCTTCCTCACAACCATTTAATCCTGACAAAGATCCAAACTGAGGAAACAAACCATAAATCCTCACAAAATGAAAACATGTATTTATTTTCTTTATGACTCACTGAGGTAAAAATCTCATAAATCCAACTGGAACACAAAACACAGCAGAGGAACTGAGGGATTAGGAAACGGACAGAGGGTCAGATTAGGATGAAGATGACAGGATTAGGGTTTGGATTAGGACGTGGACAGACAGACCAGGTTACGATATGGAAAGACAGACGGTCAGATTAGGATTAAGAGATTCACATGTGGATGAACTAAAGGTTGGACTGGGATTAAAACACAATTATGTCTGCAATATGGAAGAACAGATTGTCAAATTAGGATTAAGGATATTCACAAAAGACATTAAGATTAGAGAAATTAAGTTTAAAATATGGACAGATGGTTAGATTAGGATTAGGACAGAAGGGCAGATTAAGATGTGGATGAACTAATAGTTGGATTAGGATTAGAATATGAGCAGACACAGTTGGATTAAGACATGGATACAATCATATGGATGAATGTGATGTGGATTTATGGTTGGATTAGGATTAGAATCTGGACGGATTATGATGGAGATTAGAATGGATGGATTACATATCAGTGGGAATATCTGGGCCTCTCCTCTGCTGCTGAGAGGAAACTCTTCATCTATCTGAGTTCTGGTTCTGTTGGGCCTCAGCAGCCGCCCCCCGCCCTGCCGCCCTGCGCCGCCGCCGGACTTACACGATGGCGCTGACGCCCCGGCAGTAGCGCTCCCACATGCTCCTGAAGCGAGGCTGACCGCCGATGTCCCACAGCTGCAGACACAGAGACGGACGTGAGAGGACGGAGCGGACAGAGACACGCAGGGAATCGAACTACCAACCTTGATGGTGACGTTGCCCTTGGTGATTTTCCTCATGTTGAAGCCCACTGTAGGAATCATGTCTTCGCTGAACTGACCCGACTGAAACACACACACACACACACACACACACACACACACACACACACACACACACACACACACACACACACACTCTGTCATGTTTTCAGGTCAAACATCAGAACTGAACCGATTGATCAGTCAGCAGCCCGACCTGCTGACTGATGTTTTCTGACCAAAGTGTCAGGTGATTATTGTTACCCAGTGGCTGACTGTCGACCTTTGCTGAGGCGGGTCAGATCGGGGGATAAGATGGGCTCCGTACGGACGCATCGACCGATAACCCAACTCACAACACAAAGGAAATCTGAGCCTATTGATTCGCTGGCCGATAAATCGGAGCAACGCTACCTGAGACTGACATTCAGGTAAGGCTGCTCTGACTCGGGATACATCTCTATGAAGCTTTGGTTTGTGTTTGTCCTTCCACTAAACTTTCTGTTGATATGGTTGTAGGCCAATAAGCAATAAATCAATTAATGAGCTGATAAATTAAAACAGATTCCATTTGCATGATTTATTGTTTTTCTCTTTTTCAGAATTCATTATATTTGTTGTTTTGTTTATTTAGTTTTGATGTTTATAACATATTTTAATTTCAGAGCTAAATGTTTATTAGACACTAAAGTTTACTGATCTTTGTGTTCTTGCATAAATGATCAATTATTGAGCTTCTTCATGTGATTTATTGCTTATTGGACAGTTTCTGCCTACTTCCTGCTGCCATTCGAGTTCTAGATAAATAGTTTCATCATTTGAAAGGCTTTGAAACCTGATTGTGAATTATAAAATAATAGCAAAAAGATAAACTAGTCATTTCTAGATGGAACAAAGATGATCATCACATATTTTATGAATCCGTTTTAAAAGTATTTAATATTTAAATATTTGCACATGGATGTAAATTTAGGATTTTTCTGGGTTTTCATTGGATATAAATCCTTCCTGTTTGATCCAGCAGCGGACTGGCGGCCTCCAGATGTTCCCAGATGTTCCCTCTTTCCCCTCAGCGGAACCAGACGGGATGAATCCACCCAGATCCACCTGGAGGTGCAGGAACCCGAACCCGACCTGCTGGACTCCACCCCGCCTGCCTCCAGCTGACCTCACCGCTGCAGGACAACAATGGACGCAACACTCACCGCTATCACATTCACAAAGGTGGTCTTCCCGGAGTACTGCAGCCCCACCAGGGTCAGCTCCATCTCCTCCTTCCAGAACAGAGCCTTGAACCAGTCCAGGAGTTTGTTGATCAGCGCGATCATGTCTGCGCTCCGTCCGCTACAGCTGCTCGGTTAGCTGCTAACTGGCTGCCCGGCCCGACGTTCCGCTTTCTCTGCCGCTGACAGCCGCTGAGACACCCGCAGACGGTAAGAGGGAGAGCCACAGAGCCAAGCGGCCTCACATCAACTCCGGAGCTCCGGTAGCTCGGTGTTTTACTGCTTTAAAACCCACCGAGTGGCTTTTCTCTGCTGTTTACTAGCTGCGCCTTTTCCTGCTAGCGCCGACAAGGAGGAAGCAACGCACACGAACACATCCGGCGGAGCCCTTCAGAATAAAACGCAGAGAAAATCAATTGTGTCAAAACTTACAATAAAATACTATTTTTACACTCAAACATAATGTCCTTACTTATTAAACCAATTCATGTAATCATAATGTGTTGATTATTCAACATAATATTCACTATTCAGCCTTTTTGGTGATTTCAGATAAACGGGTAAATAACACTTCGGCAGTATTTCCGGTTTGGGTGGGGTTGGTGGAGGAGGCAGAGGAGAGCAGAGCAAAGATGAGGCACACACAGAAAATATGTAACGAGTTCTAAAACACTGACCTCTGTTGGTTCACTGCATGATTCCAACCTGATGTTTTCTATTTATAGTCTGGTTGTAGCTTTGGTTCCCATTAGAACATCATTAAACATGTTTAGCATTTTAAAGTGAGGTTTGGACTCTTCAGTTTGTTTGTTGTGTCATAAAATCATCAGGAATCATCGGGTCCTGCCTCAGAGACACGAAGGATCATTCAGAGCTGCGGTGTCAAACTCATTTTTGTTTTGGGCCAAATGAAGATCATGAAGATCATGGATGCTCTTAAAGGGCCGGCTGGGCCAGAATGGATAAAACTCGTTAACATATTAATGAATTCTTAAAATTAAATAATATTGAACATCTTTTCAGTCCCCCCAGGATTATGAGATTGTTTTTGTGATTTGTTGGAAACGTTTTGTGATGCTAATTTAAAAATATTTATGACATTTGTGCTTATGTATGACGGTATAAATATGATCTGACATCAATTAAGGTCGAGGCAGCTGCTAGCATCACTTGAACCCAAATGTTTTTGACCATCGTGTGGAAGAATCAGCAGTAAACTCAGAGATATGTATTAGTACAAAACGCTGCAGGGATTTGTTGATTTTTGTGTGAATTTCTACGATTATTTGCAAGAAACTGGAGGGACTGATTGATGAAATCTGACAGAAAATAAACAAAAACCACTTTCATTTGATTGATTAAATAATATTTAAGCACAGTATTATCTGGATGGTTGGCACCAAAGGGCCACATGAGGCCAGATTTTGACCCCGGGCCTCGAGTTTTTATATATATATATATATATATATATATATATATATATATATATATATATATATATATATATATATATATGCAATAAGCCCCTGGTTAAACTGTGATGATAAGTGCAACCTGCCACCATGTCAGATGTAGGATGTTTTGACACCTAGTGTTCATTGGTGGTACTGCAGGTGCTGCTGAAGGGGAACGACTCGTCCTGCTGATCCGTCAACAAAATGCTGTTTTTGTTCAGAAACATCAAGAAGCACAAATGTTTTTAATTTAAAACAAACTTGAATTTATACATTTCTGATAAAAAATACTAAAGCAAATAACCAGAAAATAATCTGAAGCAAGTTTTCAGACTTTGTTTCATTAAAGCTTCCAGTTCAGTTCAGAAGTTTCTATTTTTTAAATGAACTTTATGAACTGAACAGAACCTGATGGTCGGGTTCAGATCCACTCATCTCTGAGAAACAAACACAAATATGTAAACAATACATTTATTTCATTTTAATAACCTAATTTTTTATTTCTCTTTTCAGTCCAGGATGAACATTTTGGCTCTTTGGGTTCTCCATACTTTCAGAGCCAAACTGAAGATCCAGTTCTGGTTCTGCTGTGTTGCCCTGATGGATCCGGTTTCCTGTCAGTCCTGTCTGCTGCTGATGTCCATGAGACGGCCCTTCGGTTCTCCTGGTTCTCCTGGTTCTGCTGGTTCCTCAGATTTCTTTGAGGCCATTGCTGGTTCTGTAGGTTCTAGTTTTTCTCAGTTCTGCAGTTGAAGGTTCTGCAGCCGTACGCTGGCCTGGTCCTCAGGGGTCTGCTGGTTCTGTGAGTCTGTGTTGGTCTGGTTCTGGTCCTGATGGGGCGAAAACGCGGTTAAACTGGCAGTTCTTCCACTGAGATGCAGAAAGTCGTTTCTCCTGACTCGGCAGCAGGCGGGTCTGACTGTGTGAGGTTCTGTACCTGGTTCTGCTGCAGCTGGCGGCTGTACTGGGCCAGAGTGGAGTACAGGAACTGGTACTGCTCGGTGGTCTGGATCATCCCACCCCTGCACCGGACAGAAAAGGAGAAGCATCACATTTAGACGTCGACATTTGAAACGAAACAGCATTTCAGAATTTAGAAAAATGAATTCAGAGGAAGTGCACTAAACGCTTTCATGGTTAGCAGACATGCTAACACGCTAAATGAAAAATTAGCTCCACTGCTAGCTTACTAGCGGATTAGCAGCAGTATTGCTGCCACTGATTCTGTCCAAGAACATCTGCAGCACAAGCATCAACTTTCTGCTGCAAAGCTGGTTTCTCAGACGAAACCATTTCCTGATTGGCTGCAGCATCTGGAAGCTGTGCGGCGCCATCGGACCTGCTGATCCCGAGGCTTCCTGATCCATTCATGTGTGGGAAAATAAAGAGAAGATCCTCCAAGAGACACTTCTCCAAAGATCATCAGTTTAGTGACGATCTCCTGATTTTCCCTCCAGGTATCATGAGGCTACATGTTGTTCATGATCTGAGCCCCACTAATGCGACAGCGTCAGTCACCCAAACGGGTCAGAGAGAACTACAGCATAAAGCCAGGAAATATTCACTCTTTGCAGACATTTGAACAACGTTCCTCAGCAGCGAGTGTACGAACATCCAAACGAAATGACCTTCAGACGACCTCACCTGTCGAGTCGGAGCTGACAAACCGTCTCCAGAATGTCCACCTGTCCGGTTTCTCTGAGCTGCTGGCAGCAGATGCTGCTGGCTATGAAGCAGCCCGTCCGGCCGATGCCTGCGCTGAGGACACAACACCGGAGCAGCCTTAGAGTCTCACTGCAACAACATCGTTTAGACACAAGGAGCTTTCAGGGAAACAATCCTCTTTCCTGTCTGTCAAACTGCCATGGCTTCACCGGCTCAAACTGGCTCACTGACAGGCTGCTGGTCAAAGGGTTTAAGATCCAGTTTGATTTCAGGATTTCTTACTGAGTGGGAACTCGCTGAAACTGCCATTTTACCATTTGTCATGTGTTAAGTTTCCCCCATAAATACTACGTTCTGAGGATCCACTGCTCCCCAAACAGGAAGTGATGTTTTTGGGTTGGGCATGTTGTGGGCATGTTAATTTCAGGCTGTAGAAATTAATGGAAAGTAAAAGGAAGCCAAAGTAAAATCTTTGTGAAGACAGGAAAACATATTACTGTTGTTGTACGTTTCCCCATTTCAGACAAGCTGTGATGTTTTTACCTCTGAAGACCAAAACGCCTCATTGGGTCCAGTTCGTACTCATGTCCTGATTGCAGAAGATGCCTGTGGATTGTTGAATTAGTATGTATTTATTAAATGAGGTCTCTGGAGGAGCCGCAGCTCCCTTCGCCACCCCTTGGGGGCGCCACTGCTGAAGCCAGCTCTCAGTGTGGTAGATCTACGCTTTTAGAGTTATTCTTGGACGTTTGGTGTGATTGAAGTTTAGGGTTAGAAACGCCACCTTTATGGGTCATTTTCACGCCGCAGCCGTTTATCTGCGGTCGCTGCTCAGGTGCAGCTCTGACAGGAAGCTGGGCTCAACGCAGCCGCCGCTCGGGTGGAGACATTTGGTGCTGCTGCTCGGCTGAAAACAGTTTTAACAGCTTTTTTCTGCTGGTTAAAGAAGAAACGGGTTTGCTCCATCAGGACTGTTGTGTTTTTCTTTGTGATGATCTCAGTTTAGTCTGATCTGTTAGCGGCGGATCATCGTGTTTACATGATGGGATAAATGTTTGCTGTGAATAATGCTGATGTTTATGATGCTGTTTTCCAAATGAAGACATGAACTTGGTTCATAAAAGCTGCCAAAAATCAACAGGAGAAAACGTGACGTTCTGGAAGACAGAGTCCAGTTTTCTGCTGTTCCACTTTCCCCTCCTGCAGACTGGAAACACTAACCAGTAAAACTGACCAGTAAAACTAAACGTTTAGATCCTGTGGGAGTTGGAATCGATGCAGATCTGGAAGGAAACCAATGTGAAGTGAGGTGAAAAGGTCTGCCCGGTTGGGATCAATCGCTTCGTATCTTTTCTCTTTAGTTTCCTCTTTTGTTCTTCAACATGTTAAAAGTTACTGGAGAACAGAAGCTAAAATGTGTTTGTGTTGCAGTAAACTGGAGGTTAAAGCTGTTTTTCATAAACACCAACCTGCAGTGGACAATGATTGGTCCGTTACCCGGAACGGCGTCTGTGATTGGCTGGAGGGACTTCCTGTGCGTCTCCACCTCCTCCACCAGCTTCAGCAGAGAAACGATGCATTCTGGGATGTGGTGGTCGGGCCAGGAGCTGAACCAGTAGTGTCTGACCGGACGGCGCTCAGAGTTCAGCTGGGACACAGTTGAAGGCGGCAGAAGTTGGAGTTTCGTTAACGATCGATAGATGAAGCTTCATCAGAACCAAACAGAATAAACTTCTGGACCATCAACCATCTCTGAAAGCCGTAAAGAGGAAAACTAGAATACATTTATTTATTTACTGAAAGGTTTTAGTGATAGAAACTGAAGTCAATCAGTTCCTGATCCAAAACTGAGGATCAGGAACTAAAACATGAAATCAGGGGAAACAGCGACATCTAGAGGCTTTTAAAGGTAAAAACCAATTTTAAATTGCTCCTAAAAACTTATTTTTATTCATTGGCTTTTATTTGAGTTAATTGTAACTTTTCTGTTGTGATATTTTACTTTTATTTTATTTGCTTATTGTTATTACTCTTGTTCTTTTGTATTATTATTTTTTTCTCTTCCTCTTTTTATTAACTTATTTTATTATTATTGTTTTGTGCAGCAGTTTTTAAACCAGTTTTTAAAAGTGCTATAAATAAATACATTAGAACTAGAAAGACAGAATTCACAGAAAAATGTGACAGAATCAAAATAAAAACTAGAATAACTATAATACTATATAAACTATAATACAGACCATGATGATGAAGCCTGATTTGTCTCAACTTTGTTTCCTGTTTCTGTTTTTATTTCAGCTGCAGTTTGTTTTAAAAGCTGGAGTTTAGATATGTGGACCAACCAGAGTTTAGATCAGCTGAAGCATTTTTCAGCCTGTTGAACTTAAAAACATGAACAGGATCTGAAATGCATCTCAGACGTACGGAGCCCCGGAGGGGACATGGGAATGTTTTTTTCTTTTGCGTTCCCTCGCAGTCCTGCACTGATCAGTTATGTGGTATAACTGAACACTGTCAGCCTTTCTTACGGTGGCCGCCGTACTTTCTGCTTAACAGAAGGTTATATGAGGTTTTTCCATGAATGTTAATACCTCTGTGAAATATCTATCAGTAATCAGTCAGCTGTCAGTTTTGATTGTGTCTGTTGTGTTCTAGTCTGAATGGTTTAATGCTTTCATGTGAAGCTCCATCTCAACATTAACAGACATAAACATGCAGTAAATAAATCGATTTTCAATCAGTTTTTTGCACCAAAGACTTAATAATAATAAACACATTTTATTATTATAAAACACAGCAAACTAATGGTGGTAGAGGGCCGCACTGATGACTCGGGGAATCTCATCTGTCCGTGTATCAATCAACTCCAAACCATTTCTTTGTTCTGTCACAATTATCGATTTATTGCATTTTGATTATCAGGCTCCAAACTTTGCAAGGACTGACCGCAGCGGTCACCGCTTCCCCACACACACCAAGCCAGCAGGATCGTGATCTTCCCATTCAGACAGTAACAGTCACCGACACTCCCACCACCCTGTGTGCTGCTGTCATATCAATAATTACTTATTTCATTCATATGGCTCTTACGGAGCCTCAGTGAAAACGTGTTTATTATTATTAACTGTTTGGTGCAAAACACTGATTGAAAATCGATGTATTTACTGCATGTTTAGATGGAACGGCTCTGAAAACCCTTTAAACTATTTATAATACGAACACAAACAGAGACACAATCAAAACTGACAGATTGCTAATTATCCCACAATTAGCAGAAATAATCCAAATTAGGATGTATTTTTATTTATTTCCTATTTACGGAACGTTTCTGTTTATATCATAAGTTTTTAGTGCCTTTTTATCATAAAGAAAAAGATGTAAAACTTCAGATATTTCACAGAGAGATATTAACATTCATGGAAAAACCTCATATAACCTTCTGTTAAGCAGAAAGTATGGCGGCCACCGTAAGAAAGGCTCACAGTGTTCAGTTATACCACATAACTGATCAGTACAGTTTTGCGAGGGAACGCAAAAGAAGAAATTTCCCATGTCCCCTCGGGGCTCCGTACAGACGGGTGTGAGAAACGTCCGCAGGTGAAACCAGACATTTACATAAACAAACACATTTTTAAATCTCACCAAACGTTTCTGGTTTTAGCTACAATCACCACTTTTTTCTTCTGTTTGCTGAATGTTAGAAAACTGATCATATTTTTCAGAATTCAGATGTTTGGTCAGTTTCAGGGATAAAATGAATGGCTGGTTAAACTTTTTGGTAACTAAAACCAGAAAAGTTTGGTTTGATTTAACGTCAGACAGCGACGAAAAATGAATATTTTTATTCAGTAAATGGATAGATATGTACAAAACACAAATACGTAATAATTTTGCTTGCTGGACTCACCTGGATCTGCAGGTCAGAGATGATGAAGCCGTTTTTTTCCCGTCTGTCTTTAACTCTCAGCAGGAATCTGCCGAAGCGACTCGTCTGTCCCTCGTCTTCGTCCCTCTGGATCTCGTCCTGCCGGCCCTCGTCCTCCTCCTTCACCTTCGTCCCGTCCCTCGGCTGCGGCCAGTACGGCTCGCATTTCTGAGCAGACACACGTCAGACGCTGAACGCCGCGGACGATCCGGTGATGATTCACAGAGAGAAACAAACCACCGCACCTGGTTGTTCTCCTTCAGCTTGGTCACCATGACGATGATGCTGCTCCGCTCCTGCCACACCATGTCCCAGAAGTCTCCCACAGTGTGCAGCATGGGCCCCTGGGTGGCGATGAAGGCCCTGGGAGCCCCTCTGTAGCCCTGCAGGACATCCGGACCATCAGAGCTCAAAGCGTCTCTGATGCCAAAACTCCAAACTCATCACAACATGGAGGTTTTTTTAAACAGTTATAAAGTAAAAAAGTAAAAGTACTTTGTAGATTTTTCAGGTACTTCACTTGAGCTTTTATCTTTCTGACAAAGATTTAACCTACACTAAATATCTATACTTTTTACTTCTTACATTTTCACTCGTTATTTCCATGATAAAAAAATAATGATGGAAAAAACCCACGGCTCACACAGGAAGTGTGTTAATTCACCAGTCAGTCGGTTGCTGTAAACCAGGTTGTAATTATTCTGTCAGGCCGACTAGTTTTGGTGAACAAAAAGAAAATCAGATTGATTCAAACAGTGGAAACAGCTGATCAGTGAGAGAGGTAAACATTCACTACGTCACAACTTATTCAGTAAGTTTCCAAAAAACAAAATCTACTTCATGTGGGTGTGAAAACGTTTCTTCCAAACTGAGGAGGTTATTTTAAAATTTACCGTTTCTAACGCGATATTTCAGAATGAGCATTAGAAACGTTGATGGAAACACGGCTGACGACTCGAGTCCCGGAAAGAACAATTCACCTTTAACCGTCGAAACAGGAACTGATATCAATATCCAATATTAATATCCGTGTGACGTCAACAAATGAAACAGCTGATCAGTCATGTGAGGTAAACGTGTGTCCGTCTCCCCGTTAGCATCGACTCATCGAGCGTTTGCAAAGTTCAGGAAGTTGTTTTGAATTTTCTGATATGATCCCTCAAAATGGCCATAAAGTTTTCTGATGGAAACACGGCCACTGCAAGCTTCCCAGGTTTTACAGCCCAGAGCATCACTCCTCCACCGCCGTGCCTTAAATGTTTAGGACTCGGTAAAAGTCTTTTCCTCCGTTGCGTCTCCAGGGTTACTGCTGATGTTTTCCATCTACACTGAAGCTGAATCATCTGGAAGCATTGGAGATGGATTTTATGTCATTTATTTATTTACAAGTTAAAAACATTCAAATATTTTGAATGTTTATTCTATGTTGCATGACTCTGTGTTTCCGTGTTTGTTGTGATGTAAAGCTCTTTGAAATGCTTTGCTGCTGAAATGTGCGACACAAATAAAATCTGATTGATAAACGCGACATAACTTTAGTTCTTTCTTCACAGTAACTTTTATTTGCTCTAAACTGCTGTCTTCATTTCATCTGCTGTTTCGTGGTTATTGCATCAAGCAACCCGCAGCTTCTTTACATCCCCTCAGCTTCTGAAACCAGCCCACTTCCTTGACGCCATTAAACAGGAAGTTAATGATTAAGACACTTTTGCTCCTCAAAATCAACCGTCAGGAATTCAACCGGCAACTCACGAGTCACCGGCCAGACTTATCGGAGCAGGTGAGCCAGAAGACGCAGCCGCAGGTGTTGGCTTGATGAAAACTGTTGGTACACACACTCCTGATGCGGCGGAGTGAGGGACGCGTGGGCGGAGGAGAGAAGGGGTGACAAGTCACTTCCTCCCTCACTTCCTGTGGCTTTCCTGGTTGTCAGACTCCCACGTTGACAAACTGACAGCTTGCACCTCAACTTCTTTTTACTTAACCATTGGAAACGCACACACACACGCACACACACACACGTTTGTCTAGAAAAACAGATCGACCAGAAGACGCCCACGCTGAGTGACGGAGCTGTCACACACTCAACCAGCTTCCTTTCTCTTTAATAAAACCCAGAAGGCAACTCGTTTCTCTGTCGCTGAACCTAATTAAACGCAGCTGTGACACTTTAATAATAAGACAACTTGACAACAGCAGACATGTGTTCATTTTAACTTGAGCAGAAGATGCACAAATGACCCTTTTTGCCCCGGAAACAACAGTTTATTTGTCTTCCAGCCTCATTTTGTGCATATTGTTTTCATCCTGATTCATTTGGTTCTCTGTGTATCGGCTGTAATCGGGGTTGGTGCCGATCTCCTGTGGTTTTTGGGTGAGAGGCAGAACACACACACACACACACACACCTAAAGCCAGTCCATAGAGATCGGTCAGCCTGAGGCCACGTTCACTCAGCAGGTTAACGACACGAATATCTGACTTTTTCACGGCCAAATCTGATCTCTGCATCCCACAAAACATCCAATCTTCTCAACTCCACCAGGTTTTCAAAGCGTTTTAACGCTCATGTCACATTTGATCAACTTTTCTTTTTTATTTATGTTTATTGATTCTCAAGGAAGTAACATTTACATGACCTTTGGCCTCTGCATCACAAAACTAACTTCAATATTTGAAATAAGGTGGACAAATAAACCATTACATTATTTTTTACCCACTTTTCCGTCATTAATGTGAAACATGCGTCATAATTCTGCAGCATTAGAAGAATCTGGACGTAAACAATTTCTGATCATGACAATAATGAAGCGATGAAAGAGGTCAGTGAACGCATCACTGACTCAGATTCCTGGTCCGACTCCAGCAGTCCGAACAGAACCGGGTCAGACGCTGCAGTCAAGGCTCCACTAAAGGCTGCTGCTGTTAGCTGGAAGCTTTTTATCAGCTTCCTCCATCTGCTGACCACGCTGTCGCTCTCAACAACTTTAAAATCCATCCAGACACGGCGGCCATCTTTACCTACATCCGTCCAGACACGGCGGCCATCTTTGCCTACATCCGTCCAGACACGGCGGCCATCTTTGCCTACATCCATCCAGACACGGCGGCCATCTTTACCTACATCCGTCCAGACACGGCGGCCATCTTTGCCTACATCCATCCAGACACGGCGGCCATCTTTACCTACATCCGTCCAGACACGGCGGCCATCTTTACCTACATCCGTCCAGACACGGCGGCCATCTTTACCTACATCCGTCCAGACACAGCGGCCATCTTTACCTACATCCATCCAGACACGGCGGCCATCTTTACCTACATCCGTCCAGACACGGCGGCCATCTTTGCCTACATCCGTCCAGACACGGCGGCCATCTTTACCTACATCCGTCCAGACACGGCGGCCATCTTTACCTACATTCGTCCAGACACGGCGGCCATCTTTGCCTACATCCATCCAGACACGGCGGCCATCTTTACCTACATCCGTCCAGACACGGCGGCCATCTTTGCCTACATCCGTCCAGACACGGCGGCCATCTTTACCTACATCCATCCAGACACGGCGGCCATCTTTACCTACATCCATCCAGACACGGCGGCCATCTTTACCTACATCCATCCAGACACGGCGGCCATCTTTACCTACATCCGTCCAGACACGGCGGCCATCTTTACCTACATCCATCCAGACACGGCGGCCATCTTTACCTACATCCGTCCAGACACGGCGGCCATCTTTACCTACATCCATCCAGACACGGCGGCCATCTTTACCTACATCCGTCCAGACACGGCGGCCATCTTTCCTACATCCGTCCAGACACGGCGGCCATCTTTCCTACATTCCTCCAGACACGGCGGCCATCTTTACCTACATCCTCCAGACACGGCGGCCATCTTTACCTACATCCTCCAGACACGGCGGCCATCTTTCCTACATCCTCCAGACACGGCGGCCATCTTTACCTACATCCTCCAGACACGGCGGCCATCTTTCCTACATCCATCCAGACACGGCGGCCATCTTTACCTACATCCATCCAGACACGGCGGCCATCTTTACCTACATCCATCCAGACACGGCGGCCATCTTTCCTACATTCCGTCCAGACACGGCGGCCATCTTTACCTACATCCTCCAGACACGGCGGCCATCTTTACCTACATCCTCCAGACACGGCGGCCATCTTTGCCTACATCCATCCAGACACGGCGGCCATCTTTACCTACATCCGTCCAGACACGGCGGCCATCTTTGCCTACATCCATCCAGACACGGCGGCCATCTTTACCTACATCCATCCAGACACGGCGGCCATCTTTACCTACATCCATCCAGACACGGCGGCCATCTTTGCCTACATCCATCCAGACACGGCGGCCATCTTTACCTACATCCGTCCAGACACGGCGGCCATCTTTGCCTACATCCATCCAGACACGGCAGCCATCTTTACCTACATCCTCCAGACACGGCGGCCATCTTTACCTACATCCACCAGACACGGGGCCATCTTTCCTACATTCATCCAGACACGGCGGCCATCTTTACCTACATCCATCCAGACACGGCGGCCATCTTTACCTACATCCGTCCAGACAAGGCGGCCATCTTTGCCTACATCCATCCAGACACGGCGGCCATCTTTACCTACATCCGTCCAACACGGCGGCCATCTTTCCTACATCCATCCAGACACGGGCCATCTTTACCTACATCCTCCAGACACGGCGGCCATCTTTACCTAATCCTCCAGACACGGCGGCCATCTTTCCTACATTCTCCAGACACGGCGGCCATCTTTCCTACATCCATCCAGACACGGCGGCCATCTTTACCTACATGTCCAGACACGGCGGCCATCTTTGCCTACATCCATCCAGACACGGCGGCCATCTTTACCTACATCCATCCACACACGGCGGCCATCTTTACTGCCATAATCAGAGCGCAGACGCCTGCATTCTTGGGTCGCTTTGGGGTCAGTTAGAACAAAACATGCCGAAAAACTCAGATTTCAGCAAAAAACTGAGCATCAAAACCTGAAGGAAAAAGTGTAACTGAGCCACCAAACGCACCACTGTGCAAATATTTGGACTTAAACCGGCCAGGCTCTATATTCTGTCTGCATCGTTATGATTGTGTGTGTTGAAGGTAATTCATTAATGCAGGAGAACTCAGATGGATGAATTTAGTCTCATAAAGACTTAGAAACTTTAGTTTCATTTATGTCACTAGATGGCTTTGATAACACTGTGATAAATGTGTTCATTAAAAAAGGTTTGAGGAGAGCAAGCATCATGTTTGATGTTTCACTGGAGATTTTAGGTTGAAACTAACAAACAGTCATGTTTTTGTTTCCTGATCCCAAACTGACGGATTATGGATTCATTACAAAATTTCACAGTCTTGAATATTTCCTGTTTCCTCAGATTTAGATTTTTGAATTTGGAAATCCTGTGACTTCCCACCTCTCATCCTGGTCCACACGACGTCGTCTTCGCTACTTTCAAAAATAACTCCAGTCAAATGCAACATCGAACGCTGAATTTTAAAATCAATTTGTTGAAAAATACTCCAAAAAACTCAACAACTGAATTATGGAAACAAACGTGGTGAATTCAGGATGATGATCCTTTCAGCTGGATTTGCAGCTGAATAGTTAATGAAATCTTTGCTTCACTGTTTTGTCACAAAATGCACCTCAGATTTTATCCTGATTCATTCATAAAATGCAGTTTTTAAATCACGCAGAAGCTTTAAAACCTTCTGAGCCAGAAACTGTGAACTTCCATGCAGATGATACAGGTTGTTACCTCAATGTTTAGTCTGACCTGTAGTTTGATTTCTCTGTGTATTTTGGACCCAGTGACGACACATTTCTGAGTTTTCATTTCAAATGTCCTGAGGTTCCTCTGGCATGACGGATGTACAGATTTACAGACTCCAGTTCGTTGGTTTGAATGAAGTGGAGTTGATGGCTTGTTTTATTCATGATAAACTACACTGTAAAACGTTTCAGCTTTGGATTTGTTTTTTTACAGTGTAAGAGGATAAAATGAGAGAAGTTGTTTATACCTGAAGCTTTAGTTTAACTAACGGCTCAAATGGAAAAAGGCGCCAGTTCTGATTCCACCGACTGTTAACATTTAAAACTAACAAGTCAAACTAAACAGAATAAATGACTATTTATTTTCCACTTTGACCAAAGTGAAACCCTAATCGGTGTTTTCGTTTTCATTCTTAGAGATGTTTTCCACTGCAGTAAAAACTTTCCTGTTCACACTTTTCACCTGATTCAGATCACAGATTAGGTTTAATCTGCATCTTGTTTCTTATTTAAGTGTAAATCAAGACATTTCAAACCGACGTTAATCAGCTGGAAACAAAGCAAAGCTCTCACCCTGATATAGTTGGCGTTGATGTAGCGATCCGGACCCGGTTCTTCCTCCAGGTTCTTCAGGATCACCCGAGTCTCTGGGTCTGAGAAGCAAACCGCAGCGATGAGTCGGAGGAGAAGATAAGATCAGCAGAGCTTCTGCTGAGGCGCTTACTGGGCAGGATGGTTTTGTATCTGTCTTTCATCATGTGTCCCGGAGCGTCCAGCTCGGCCGCGTTCACAAAGTTCGGAGGAATCTTCTGCAGATGAAAGCAGAACATGTTCAAATTTATTCACATTGTTCCTGTAATGTGAATAATGCAGCTGCTGCCTTCAACCAGCAGGAATAAACAGGACTTTGGTTGGATTTTATTACTTTGGGTTTAGTTTTGTGTAATTTGGAGTTATGTTGTATTTTAGTGGATTCTGGTATCTGGCCGTGTTCTGTTCCGGCTGACGGCTCCAGATTTGGTTGTCATTTGTGTCTTTATCTTTTCTAAGTTGTTTGTTATGGTTTAGTTCATTTCTCTGTAGAAATGATCGTTTTTAGCTCAGAGCTAAATTTCTAGATAATTCACTTTGGTCTTCTGAACTTCTTTATTAACCGCTTCATGTCTCTGTAGTTTCCTCTGGTCTTGTACGTCATGTCAGCTGAAAACAGGATGAGCCGTTTGAACGGCAGTACAGATGCTTATCAATGGATCTATATCAGCATTGAACTGATTCGATTTCAGCAGCAGGTGAATACAGCCGTTCTCTGGACCCAGCTTTTATTTTGACAGTCCACTGCTGCTGATCAGCAAGTAAATTTACAAAGAATTAGCTAAATATTTAGCTAGCTTAGAGCTAAATAAATATGTTTTTCTAGATCACTGCTAAATATTTACTTTGGAGCTAAAGAGTTTGATTGATAACTAAATATTTATTCTCAACTTAAGTCTTTAATGTGGATCTTAATGTTATTTATTAAATGCTGGGAAGCATTTCATCATCAAGAGGTCAATACTTTGACAGATTAAACCAAAACTTTTTTTCATACAGTTTTTCTTAAAGATTTTTGAATTAAGATTCATAAATGTTTTATTTTTAGCTTTTAAGATTAAAAAAGGGAGAATTTTCAGTGCGTTAAATCTGGACATTTTAGAGCAGTTTTGCTTTAGTCTTTGAAGGATAACTTCACTTCAACCTTGAAAGAAAAGGCAGAGGAACCTTACCTGGTACTCTGTGTTCAGAGCGCTGGTGTCTGCTGCAGCTTCCTGTAACTGCGCATGTGCAAGCGCTCGGGACGAGGTATGAAGCAGCTGAAGCCACACCTCTTTGGGCGTGGTCACAGAACAAACTGACTCCGCCCCCAGATTGCTCACATCCAATAGCAGCGACAGGTTGGAACCCCGCCTTTTGAAAAGAAAATAACTGTTAGGAAAAGATTTTAAAATTAAACAACATTTTTATGAATCTTTTACATTAGGTGGGGAAAATGTTTTTTTTAGAAACTGCTTCATTCATGCTAAAGATTTGCATCAAAGTTTTCTTTAGATGCAACTTTCTACTGATTGGGATTATTTTTGAAATGCAGCAGAAATAAACTGGATGCTGGACTCTTTCCGTTCTGGACGAAACCTAATTTTCTTGGCTCAAGATTTTAACCATGAAAGAGCAGCAACAAAGTAACAGCCCTAACCCTCACAAAGTCAATGTGTTTGAAAACTCAACTGATTTCTACTCAAGTGAATTTCACCCAAATTTCATATAAACTGAACACAAGTCAATTCCAGTTCAGTCCTAATTAATTCGCCTATCTGCTCCCATTCAAGTTCAATTGAGTTACAATGATGGAATCAAAGAGTGTAAATATATTTAGTGTGCATTCGGTTGTGCATTAATTGTCCAGCTGAGGAAGTAAAATCATCCTCATTGATTCCCTGGAGGCTCCTCACCGTTCCTGGAGGCGGACCGAGGCTTTCCGAGGGGGCGTGGTCAGTGGCGGCGGCGACACCGGTCCCTCGGCAGGAACGGAGCTGAATGAGCTCATTATGAGTGTTTTCTGTTGAAGATGATTTATTTTCTGAGCTGCACTCAGCTCCTCACCTCAACACCACCCTGCAGAAGAACAAAGACAGCGTCATTACACTTTAATCAAAAACCACATGTCAACAAAATAAGCAACATTTTCAACTGAAAAACCCTTTTCGCTACTAAATTATGGAATAAACAGGAATAAACTCAACAAGAAAGATATTTATTGCTTTTAGTCTGTTATTTAGGTTATTTAAGTTTTGGTCTGTGTTTCAGCTTTACGGCGTTTCTCTGATCATTCCTGGACCTTCTTTACAAAAGTAAACTGTGGACGCTCACATTAGCATTAGCTGCTACATGTTTAGCACTGAGATGCTATTTTAGGCTAACATAGCTTCTCTGACATGCTAACTCCTTTTAGCACAACTTGAACACAAAGATAGTCTATTTCAGGGCCAATCAGATAATTTAGAAGCAGAAGTTAACCCTCAGAGCCGAGAGAAGAAGCTTCATCGCTGCTGTTAGCGGACATAGCTTGTGCACCAGATTTATGGATGTACCAGAAACCTGCAAATGCAAAGGTTCCATCTGGAACTTTTACATTAAAATTTTTATTGCATTAGAATCTATGGAATATATGAATAAATTAATGTTCTAAAGTCAGTTTAAAATAAAATGTCCTCTCTCCGTTTCTTTGAACTCTACCTTTAGCTCGAGACAGAAGTCAGACTTTCTGGCTGAGCAACTTTTTAGATGTTTTTAATTATTAAAGTTTATCTTCAGTATCACTTTTATTTGTGTAATTTACTTCTCAGTCTGGTTTTATCTTATATAGTTCAGTCAATTTGGGGGTCTGAAACAAGTTGCAGTAAAACAAACTTGTTTTTAGCTGTGGCCTTTTGCACAAATCACATTTGTGCGTAATTTAATTTGTTTTTACAACAAATAATTGTAATATAGTTTTATGTTACAGAAAGGAAATATTGATTTTTTATCCTGCAATGCTGTAAATAATTATTTTAGCTTAATTTATTTGCAGAGTGTTTCTAGTGCAGCTGGGTCTGCCTGTGAGTGTTTTAATGGCAACAGCAGTTATTCATTAACAACAGAAAAACACAAACTTTCAGTCTCCAACAACACCAGGACAAGTAACTACATCCAAAATACAATTTATCCAGAAGTTCATCCAAAGTGTTTTACAAAACAAGACAAATCAAAGAAAATAAATCAAGATATGAAACAAGTAATACAGAATAAAGACAATAAAAACAGCATATCATCTTACTCTGGACCAAACCCTACTGAAAAAGGATTTAAAGAGACTCAAAAGCAGGAATCAAAAATGCCACAACAGAAAAAGTTCAATCTCCTCTCAGTTTCCATCTCGTTTTTGATAAACTAAAAAGTATCTGGTCTCCTGATCTGAGGATCCACAAAGGAAGATCCAGCTTCAGTAAGTCAGATAGGTGGAGCTGTGGATTGTTCCTCTTTTGGAAAACAGCCACTGGATATTTACAGACTTATTCGAAAAATTCTCTTCATCAAACCAAAACAAGCAAAACATGGAGGAAACGTGAAGCGCCCAGAGGCGATAAAACCAGCCTAAAGCCTGAAGCCTCTTAATGCATCCACTGCATTCAACACAGTTCTGACCGCTGGATGCTTCGGTAACTGCCTGATAAGAATGTTTCCCCCTCTGGTTCTATTCTGACTGCTGGATGCTTGGACTGACTTTCCGGGTTCTTCGCTTGGCATGGAGCAGCTTTTCACAATCAGTGTGTAAAGTTTGCAATAGTGCCACAGAATAAACCACATTTCAAATGTGAACATTTACAGTGCAAGTTAGCAGAAAGCAGCAGAGGTCCAACATGGAGGGCAACAGACCCAGCAGCGTCCCTGTTGCCTTCAAAAATTCCCCAAACTTTAGGAAATGATGCAAACTTGTTACTGAGGGCTAAAGCCAACATGAAACAGTTGAACTTTGACCTTGTTAATGGCAGAGAGCTGAGGAGCGCTGTGGTCACACACTGGGGAAGCTACGCATTTCAAATAAAAACAAGGTGTTATCTTCTGTTCTTTACATTTTATTTCATTGGTCATTTATGTTTCAGGTTATTTAAGTATTTCTGCAAAGTTTCTCATATTTTATTCAGAGAGTAAAAAAAAAAGTGCATTTTGTCTAAGAATGCAAATATAACATTAGACTATGTTATAATACAATCTTAATACAAACATTATTAACATGAACAAAAAAGAGATTTGACTAGGACACCAAGCAGAAAAGCAACATTTACATGTTCAGTTTGTTAGTTTGACATTAAGCAGTCCACCAGGTTCTGACTGTTCATGTGGGCTGGGTTCAGATGGGCAACACCATGGATTCAAGTGTTATCCATCTATAGTTGAATACTTGAACGAGTGAATGCAAATCAAAAGTTTTCCCTCTCCAAACAGCTGAATGCCCAAACCCCACACATGTTGCGCTTTTAGCTTTTTTGCTACATTAAACCTGACCACACTCACCATTCTGATCGCTGCAGGTCTTCTCTTCTTGCTTCTCAGGCTCACTTTAAGTTAACTTTAAACGTCTGACGTGTTTTTGTCATGAATGAACTTCCTGATGAGACGAGGCTCATAATCCCGAGTCCTCTGACAGAAACCGAATCGGCTCAAAGTCGATGTCTGATAAACCAGCCACTGCGATGAGGAGGCATCTCTCTCTCTCTATGATGAAGCAGAAACTGCTGGAACGGACCTCTCTCTCTCTCTCTCTCTCTCTGTGTGTGTGTGTGTGTAAGATATCTGTGTGTTTCCACATCACTACAGATCTGAAATGTTTCAGTTTGTCTCTGTCGGAAGAGCGTTTCCTCAGAGCAGGAAGTCAACACGCCCACGCTTACCCAACGCGCAGAACACAAACACCACAGACGATACGGCCAAACATCGACGCCGGACTCTGAAGGCCAACAACTGAACATCTGACAAAAAAAATAATGAAGGGTCACCAATATTCTCTGCTGGGGTGCACAAACTTCCTCTGAGTTGTTCAGTTATTCTGCTGACGACGGTTTTGAGCTTATTTTTAGCTTCTCTTTAAAAACATGCTGAAGGTTTGAGATGGGCTGAATTTCTTCAGTTTCAGTTTGAAGGCTTTGGCGAGCAGACAGTTTTCAAACGTCATCAGGCTGCTTTGACTCTTGAAGCCCACATCACTACACTCTCACCTCTGTGCATTTGCTGTGGTAGGCCAGGATGAGTCTGACGTGATTTTTACGCTGTGGTGGTGAAGGTTGAGGGGAGTTTGACCTCATCACAGACCTTCTGATCTTGACTAATTATTTTCGCTTCTTGTCACAGTTCAGCATTTTTGGTTGGCCACAGCTGGCTTCTCGGCTCATGTCTCAGTTCAATAATAACAGGAAAATCCCAAGAACTCTGCAACTGAGGCCCTTAAAGCTGCAGTATGTGGCTCCTATAAAACATTTGTTTACATATTTGTTGATCTCGCTGAAACACTCCCTGCTCCCGTTACTGTCTGCTATGATGCAGCTAGCATAGCCTATTCTGAATGGTAAGGCTGGTTCACATAGCCACCAAATACAGCTGATAAACGGTTTTTCTGTAACGGTAAGTTGTTAACAGTGAGTACGAGGGTGATTGACAGTGCTAAGATCCGCCTCGTTTCTCTGATTGGTTGCTTTGGTTAATTAGTGCAGACAGTGATAGCAGTTCAGGGAGGAGGAGGCAGAAATCGATCTTTTCACAGATTATCTATCTCATAATCTGTCACAAAATGGTGACAATTTTAACAAATATGTCAAATATTTTATTTTTTTATTGAAAGTTACAAACTGCAGCTTTAAAGCATAATTGGTGTTAAATATTTTGTTGGTAAACTAAAGCAGAATAAAAAGTCAAAAGTCTGTATTTGACTGTAGGACCTGCCATGAAGAAGAGGTGAAACCCTGCAGGAAAACCTTTCAGCAAAAGAAGAGCAAAGGTCACAGCATGGAGGAGGCAGAGCTTAGTTCGCAGGAACAGTCAAAGTCTCAATCCTGTGGTGAAGCTGTGGGAAAAAACAGATCACACAACCAAACCAATATTTATGGTTTCTTACACAGCCATGGTTTGATGGGGGTTGGGATGAAGAGGGGTCAGAGAGATGAGGGTTTAATTCCAGCTTCTCCACCTTATCTCAGTGTCCTTAAGCAAGGCACTGAACCCCAAATTATGAACAGATCAGTGTATGAACATATAAATCAGAAATGTTGTAGGTGAAGGGGCAGAGCTTATCATAGTAGGGGTTCATCCTGGACACCCACATGCACACACACATGCGCACACCTATACAGGTATATGTGGCATAGGCAGACATTTTTGCCAAACAGGCCCGGAAGTGGTTTAGATGGACTAGCCTTTCTCAAGTTCTTAGAGCAAAGGCAGGTGGCTTAAAACTGCAACAAATCTGACTTTTATTTTTTGCAGTTTTTTAAGCCAGTTTTTTCAGCTCTTATTTGAACCTTAGGTTTCAAATAGGAGCTGCACAGCCTTTTTTTTTTTTTTTTTTTTTTACATCAACCTGTGCAATTGTGTGTAGTGGCACACACAAATACATTACCTCAAGAGTAAAGCAATTACAGCAGTCTTCAACTGCCACTAAATCCTGACTGTATTTCTTAGTACTGCCACTGGGGGAGTTGTAGGCTTCATTTACAGGTAAACAGCATTTATAATAATAATTATTATAATATGTGAAAGTTGCTACAAAAGTTGATGTTTTATGCCCTAAAGCATGGGGAGATCAGTAAAAGGAGCAGAAGAAGCACAAACTTGTTGATTGATCTTACCGGTAGCTCCATGTTGTTCTGCTTTTTTCTCATTTAATCCTCCTGACTGTCTCCAGATCAGCTGCAACACCAACATGATGAACCTCACTGAATGCAGATCTGACCTGCTAACTCACCCACCAGACCAGCAGCTGGACTAACCAACCAACTAGCCAAGCTGCAGCCAAACAGACACGAGCGCCTTGCCTCTTTCCACACTTCCTGGAGTGAAACGTACTGTGAAACCAGGGGCAAGAAAAAACAAGTGAACTGACGGAAAGTGATAGTAAAGCTGCAGGAAGAGAGAATATCGAGTGAAGGGAAAAGAGAGGCAGCAGGATTAGACTTGTCTTGTTTTTTCTGGCCGTTATTACCCTGATTCTTGGTGTTCAGGTGGAGAGACCTGAGGGAGGAGAAAGGGAGCGTGAGTCAGGCAGTGAAGGAGAAGAAGAGAGGGATGCTCCGGGCGTTGATTATTAACACACTGACGGTACAGTCTCATGAATCATTCATGTCCAAAGCAACAGGAACGTGCGCGTTAATGTGGCGCGCAGTCTTATCCTAGCAGAGATAATAAGCAACGACCTGATCCCGCTCCCTGTCATGACAGAGTGAAAAACAAACAGATAAAATCCAACAGTGAATCAGCCTCACGCCTCCGCTCTGTTTTCCATTTAACAGCCCAAAACTGAAAGTTTGATCCTTTTAACCCCAAACTGATGGCATTAACAGGATAAAAACACTCTCATTACGAGGCCTTACAGCTTGATTCTGTTTTAATTCCTGATCAGAAGCTGCGTTATCCCAGGTTTGTCTATAGACAGAAAAACAAAAACGGAAGAACTGTGAATGTCATCAGCACCTCCTTCCACCGGCGTCTGCTTCGCTTTAATCTGATTTTAAAGTTGGACAAATTGGTTCAATTTTGTGCAGAAGGGAGGAGACTGAGCCTCAAAAACAGAGGAAATGGATCTTCTGGAGATAAATTAAATTGTGCTGAGGAGGAAGAGGATGAACTGTGCTGGATCTCAGCTGTTTGGGTCAGTCGGACTCTGGCTGCAGTTTTATTGTCGTCAGCTCACAGATGTTCCTCAGTCCTTTACAAACATAAAATCACCTGATCTTCAGCTGGTCTGGTTCTGTTAGACTACAATTTAATTACGTTTTAGCATTTTTAATATTTTATAAAATACGCTTAAGTAGTTACTTAAAAATGTGCCAAATTTTTAGTTAATTAATCATTACATAGTTCCCACAAGTCTGAACTGAAAGTAATCCACGACTTCTAGGTAGGCCAGCACAAAGCATAGATGAATCATGACTCCCAGACCAACAAACAGAAAATATAGCAACAATCTGGACCAATGTGCAAGAGAAATATATATCAACAAAATGGCTGCAGCCTATATATGAGACATGATAATGGAACATGTCAGACAACGTGACATGTTCTGAAAATTTGGCATTGTTCTCCGATCGTCTACTATGACATAGTTTACTACTTAGTGAATAAGAAGAGTTTATACAAGATGGAGGTTTGTGTTTATACACTGATGGCTGCATACAATCAGTGTTTAAACAGATTTATGAAGAACATACAAACTCTTCAGGTGAGGAAGGAGGTTCTGGTGGCCGGCAGAGTAAGCACATGTACAGTAACACACAAGTAGGCTACATGTCCGTGTTAGCTAGTCTAAAATCTACATTAGCCAAGCTAATGTTGCTAATTCGGCAATAAGTAGTAAATGTCACCGATATTTATCTTATTATACAGAGAAGCGTACTCAAAAACTGCAATCCAGTAATAGTTTTTATGTACTTATAATGTTAAGACAGAGGCAAGAGCTGGTTCTAAGTTTGTGACTTGTTTATTGTTGTCATAGCAACAATAAACGCTTCGCTTTAATCTGATCATCATTGATTCTGATGATCAATCATTCTATTGATGATTTTGATGATCAGTCACTCTATTGATCATCAGAATCATCAATAGAATGATTGTTTACTAAAAGAATTGCTTCCCATATAAATAATATTTAAAACACCAAACACATCACATACATAGTGACTCATACAGTGAATAATGGTCCAAGTAATTTTTTGCAAAGAGCGATTTTTTTTGTTTTTTTGGTGTGCCCACAACAGCTTTTGGAAAGAGAAAACTGTGATTATTTTTCCCCAGCCCAAAGTCACATTTAGCAAAAAAAATTATTTAGGAAATTATTTTAGGAAGGTTTGACTGTAGAGTCATCTGTGAACTGAAGGATATTAACCAGGTGATTGTTGAACTTTGGTCTCAGACATTTACAGCCTCACATAAAGAAACTTCTGAAAGTTTGTGCTCATTAAAGTTAAAGTGTCATGCTGACATCTGAGGTGCCAATGGAACCAGAACCCTAAATTAACATCCCAGGTTCCGCAGTTGTCATGATGCCACCGGATCTATGGAGCTGAAGGAGACTTTCCAGAACCCAAACTGAGGCTCATTAGGAATCCAGGGACGATAGTATGATCACAAGTCCATCAATACCACACAAGACCTTTCAGAATATTTATAATATTTTAAATGTGAACCAATTTATGAACTTATCAGAACTCAACAGAACCTGGACGTCTGAAAGAGCGATGCTCCGTCTGACGCGCTGGGTTCAATAAAACATTTAGAACCGTACTCTGAACCAGGTACAAGCAAAAAATTTAAAAATCACTTTTTAAGAACTGCTACTCCTACAGTGTCATTTGCAGTTAAAGTACATATTGATTTACATAAATAACTTGATCATTTAAAAGAAAAACATATTAGTTCCGAAAGATTTACACACAGTTATTCTTGGCTTCATCTGAATAAAACTATTATTTTTTCTTTCATGAATTAGTAATGATATTAAAATTAAAAATCTTTATACACTAAAAGAGTCACATCTATAATCAACATATTAAAAATATACATCTTTCCTGAATTTTTAATGTTTTCAAGAATTCAAAGCAAACCTTCAGATGATCAAGTTTTCATCACTTGTCCCTCGTTCTCTTCCTCCTCCTCTTCCTTCTCTTCGTCTCCTCTTTTGCTTTTGATTCTCAATTCCGTATCCGTGTTCCTCCTTTTTCTCATCTGTGGCTTTCTGTTGTTCTGTTTTTATGTCTACCTTCTCCGCCACTTCCTTTCCTGCACCCACCCACTTGCTCATTACCAAACACAGATTTTCACACACACACACACACACACACACACCACACACACACACACACACACACACACACACACACACCCATCCAAGGTTATGGGTCCCCTTCAGACTGCACGCCACAGGCTTCTTCATTGTTTTTCTCCGTGTTTGTGAAGCCCACAGCAGCATCTCTCAGTGAGCTGATGTTCCACAGCTTCTTTCCTCTACAGCTGTTACATGAACAGAGGGTCCAAAGTACCTTAACCAGATCTGTTGTCTTTATCGGAGCTGGAAAGGAAATTAACAGAGAAGAGCAGGCTCTGCAGTTTACCATAAAGTCCTTCCTCACATTTACATGCAGTCATAAATTATCTCACACCATTTATTTATCTTTGTTCTTCTAAACTTCTCAGCATCTACAGATTTAAAAATGTTCAGAGTAAATATTTGGAATCAAACAATAACTGGAAATAATTAGAAACAGAAAAAAAAGACAATAAAATAAAACCAATTTAAATATATCATAAATATTATAATCTGAAAGACTATGTCTTTGTCTCAACACAGAGTATCTAAAATATTAAATTAGAAATCAAAGATGCTGGAAGCTTGACAGTGACAAGCTGCTAGCATAACATCTCTGGCACATATTGCTCACATTTTCTGAGCCTTTTCCATTTGTCATAAAAAGATATGGCTAATTTATGGTTATTGCACCAAATCTCTGATTTTTGCCACATCATGTGTTTTGTGATTAGTTAAATTCTACAATTTTTCAGGATACTAAATGCAGGCGACAACATGTCTTTTTCCAGAAATGTCCACATTTCATGTTCTGTTCAGGGGATATGAGGGTTTTCATAGACTGATAAAATGTTTGGGTTTTATCAGTTAGCATACTTAAATTGGGTGGTGTGAGCATGAAATATGACAGCCTCTCATTAATGTGACGTCCTCACTGAGCCACAGCCTAGTGGTTGGTTGCTTTCCATTCATATCCAGAAGAAACAAAGAGTTGCACCGCTGCTCATGTTTCTAAATGGGCAGCTGTAATTTTACAGACAAACTAGAAAATAAACTTCTTTCACAACTTCCTGGATGCATCAGAGGGTTTGTTGTTGGATGTTCAGATCTGACAGGCTGAGGACAGTCCACTATTTGGCCGTGTCTCACCAGTTCTTCCACAGTCCCTTTAAATGTCCTGCATGCTGATCTTGGTTGGTGTGGCAACTCCATCCATCCTGTTTGTGGTTTGACTCAAACTTTGGTATCTCATTGATGTTCTGGTCGACCTGATTTCTCAGTTTGTCCAGAGTGAAACCGTTTTCAGGTTTTAGGAGAATCTGGTCAGGCATGTGACGCTTCTTCAGAGAATCGTCACTAGAAACAGGTCGGTTTAAGTGACAATCACTTCTTTATGACCTCTGACACTAGTCATGTGCAAACTGTGCACATGTCTCTTTGCTTAAATAGCTTCGAATAGTATCCAGTTATTATTTGACATCTTTAAAGAAAATTATTTTAAATGTACAATTACCTTTTTTCATCAGAGAAATATATGTGTAAATAACTCCAAATTAAGCTCCTTATTTGTCATGTCATCTTTTTAGTGCGTATTGCCTTCATTTTGTTTTATTTTGTATAACATATGGTTGACTTCCAGTTTTTGACTTGATGCTTTTATTTTGATAAGAGATCTTCCTTTGTTTATATTATAGAACAGAAGCTTAACAAAAGAAGACAAGCTGCAGCAGCATAGTACAAATGTATCTTGTTATCATCGGCCCCCAAATAGAAGCACCAGGTATGTTTATTTTTTAAATAAGGACATTTCTAATATTGATCTGTTGGAATTGTGAATTTATATTATTGTAATCAAATAGGGTATAGTTTTTGAATCAGAGTTGATGCTTTTAATGGTTTGTAGCGTATGCTGTCTTTTTGTGTGTGTGTGTTTGTACGCACAGCTCTGACGGTGAAACTCAGGGTTTACTTCCAGTAAACAGTTCATCAGTAAAACCACAATCTTTCATTTGGCTACAATATGAATAACAACCTATTAGGTAAATCTTTTTAGAAACGTCTGGAGAAAATCAGCATTTCACTTCTGCTTTCAGCTGTTTTTGCTCCTTCTGTTCCTTGTTTTTGTGGATTGGAGAAAGCAAAGGTCATAGGTCAGCATTATTTTCACAGCTCTAAATATCAAGTCACAGCTCTGCCTCAGAGGCTTCAAGGCAACTGAAAACATACAACATGTTCAGTAAAACAACCAGAGGAGTTTCAAACTCCTCTGCAATTATTCCCTAAAATGATGAAGACTTTTACGTCTCGGTTATAATTGCTCTGCAGTCCCTGCCTGCTCCTTACTGACACTTATGACAAACTGGATTATTAGCACTCATGCATTTCCTATAAATGACTCAATCCAGAATCTGCAAAGCAAATCTCCCTCAGCAACAATAAGAGCCAAACGACTGAAAGAATCAGACTGTGAAGCGTTGATGAAGCTCAGTGAGGCTGACTTCAGCGTCTCCCTGTGAAGCTGTTTCATTAGTTTCTGCAGGAAAATAGTTCACAGTGGAGTCACAAGTGAAATACTTTAATTCAGACGTTAGTGCTACGGGGAGGATTTCCTCTGTCGTCTGGGTTGGAACGGGACACTGGGAGATGACGAGAAGAAATGACAGAAATGAACGGGAGAAGGATAAATTGGTAGAGATGGAAAAGAAAAACAAAGAAAAAGAATGGCTGAAAGGAGAAGTAGAATGCTATTTAAATTATTTATGTAGAGTTTAGCCCAAAGTTATTCAGACATCCCGCAGATGTTTAAGAATTTTGTTTCTGATTATTGTCGTAAAACAGGAATCTTTTAAGACAATAAAACTGTAAAAAGAGAACATCAACTTAAAAATGTGGATTTTATGTTTAAAACTTTCTATGCCCTTTTCAAAATGTAGTTTAAATTAAGTTTACTTATATGATGTCAATTCACAACAAATGTCATGTTAAAGCAAAATTTAGTGGAAGAATCTTTATTGGTTTTCACCAATCAATCACTTTGATGTAGGTTTGGTGATGACACTTTGGTGAAAGGCCTTTTTGCCATCACCCTAATTTTTAGCTCTCCACACAGATTCTCTAATTGTGCGCACCAGACTTCTAAGGTATAGAAGTCTGGTGCGCGCACCCCCCCCCCCCCCCCCCCACACACATATATCTTCATATTCGCTCCAGTCGGAAGAATCATGGGTAAAATTTAAAGATTACTTTAATCTAATTCTAGCAATGGTATGAATAATTTTGGGCTTAAATGTGTCAGAAGGATATCACAAACAAACCAGGACATGATTAGATGAAGATACAGGAAACTTCTTTCATCTGATGTTGAAAAGGACAAAAAGTGATGCAATTTCGCCCTCTGGTGGTGTTGTTGTAGATTACTACTACACTGATGTCCACTGAAGATCCGATCACCTTTGGGAACATTCAGACAAAAACCGTACAGCAGAGATATCGAGGCGCCACCTCAATATCTCTGCAAGCTAAAGAGATTTAGAATTAAATTTTCTATTTTAGTTCTGGGTTGTGAGTCCTGTTTTCACACCTGATGGCCCAGGAGACTTGGTTTGATTGGGGGATCAAAATTGGAACATTTGTTATATTTTCAGGATGGTAGTTTGCATTCACACTAAACTGTGTCAAACAACTCAAATGAACTGAAAAATCTGTTCCCCCCGTAGCCCGTGGTGGCACTGCACCAAGAACTACTGAAGAAATCGACACCAAAACCACTGCAGTAGACACTGAGTGGAGGCTCTGTTTTGTAGGTGTTGGAGCCTATTAAAAATTAGAGTCTTAAATCAGACTCTTTGTGTAGAAAGTTTGATTTGTTTGGGAGGTGAGAATATAAATTTGAATTCCAAAACAGACTATAAAAGTGATTTTATATTTAAAATTTAAATATAAACGTTAATTTGTGGTAGAAAAACTGTTTCACTCCTTCACCAAACAATCAGATCAATCACAGCAGGAGGCTGACTGACAAGGAGGAGGGGCTAAGAAAAGCAAATAAATAAACGATAGATCTACCATTCACATAACCTTAGATCTGTAACATTAATAATTTATCAAATAATACACTGATCTAATTCTGGGAAGGTGTGAATGGACCCTCTGGTTCTGTTCTCTAGTTTGGTCATTTTCAATGATGATTCTTTTTTAAAACAATCCAATTGAGTGTTAAAGAATTCTGTAAAATGTATTTTCTGTTGGGGAATAAATTAGAACAGTCCAACTTTTATGCCTTCTAATGATTAAACTCACAATATCTTTATCACCTCAGCTGTGAATGCCACAGTCTCAGATCTCTGAAATCAGTTGTGTGATACATAGTCTGCAGGAGGAAGACATTCAGATTTACTCTCTATGTGCACACATATGTCAATCCCAGCAAGTTCACTGATAATCCATCCATTCATCCATCCATTTTCAGTCCCCAGTGGGGTCGGGAGGTGGTGGTGCCTCTCCTGCTAACATTCCGGGCAAGAGGCGAGATCACCTGGACAGGTTGCCAGTGTGCTGATTTGGTAATCTTGATCTAAATTACTACTGTATTTAATCATTGCCCTAAGCAGATATTTACTTTTTTGCAGTAAAATTAGAGTCCCTCTGGCACAAGATAGATAACTTATCTGTGAAGGAAGCCGGCAGAATGTAAATACTGCTCAGTTAGTCACTGAGTAAATTCAATGTACCAAAGGGCCCAAACTCAGTTTTTAAACGTATTGATACAAGACAATAAAATTTACCAACAACAAGGTTATAGAAAGTGATTCCCGTTAAACAAACAGAGCCTCTTGATTTAAAAGCACCAGTTACTGGTTGATATATAGCTGCTGAAGACAAGAAATTTGTGCTCCTCTGATCTGACAAAAAACATAGATCGTGAAGTACTTCATCTATAGAATATCGGCAGATGCCAGTCTGAAGAGCAATAATCATTGGCCATCTTTTTGTCAGGGATGATATAAAGCGGCATGCCAAGAATGAACTAGAAATAACTCACTGATCAGCAACATCTCACAGATACGTCCTTTTTTAATACACTTCTGTTATCAGAGAGTACATTCCATACAAGGACACTGTTCTGGACAGAGAAGCAGAAGTGGCAACATCAGCCGGTTTGGTCCGGTTCTAACCAGCTCTGATGGTACGTAACTCTTCACGCTACCAGGATAACATCCTTGGCCGAATCCTGGAAGATTCTGCAACAACTTGAACACTTTTTGTAAAAAAGTGACAAATCCAAGAACAGACAGTGACTTACTCAAAACTTTCCCCTTCACAGACAAACCAACTGAAGGTATATAAAGTCTGTGTTTCCATCTCTGAGACATCCTGTGACCAGAAACTGCTGCTGGAACAGACTCTTCAACTAATCATCAAAACAAGGTAACATTTAAAGTCCTACTGCTCATCGTGATGTTTCATGTCTTGGTTGAGTTGATCTGCGATACTAATTATGAACTTTCCTAACGATTCTTTCTACAGATGGCTGCCGGTCTTCTCTTCTCTCTGCTTCTTGGTCTGAGCTTTGGACTCTGGGATGGAGCTGATGTAAGTATGGAGAAGGACCTAAAACAATGACTGGTATGTCCCTGTTGTGAGCTTTGGCTGCCTGACGTAGATCAGATGGAGCAATCTGAGCCGTCACTTGGTTGAAGTTCAATGAGAAAACTTTGTTTTGTTGGGAAGTTTGTTCTAAAACTTTGGGTTTTTCCATCCACAGGCTGGATGTCGACTGAGAGGTACGTGATTCTTTTGTTGTTGGAGTTTCTAACACCTAAAAGACAATTATATTGTGAGAAGTTCTTTAAAAGATAATAAACTTTTGCTTTATCGGGTCATCCTTTCAGCAAAAGTACAGGACTTAATTTCTGTATAAAGCAAATTAATAAATTGTTCAGTCAGTACATATTGTATAGAAACATCCCGTCCCACAAGGCTGATAGGCCACAGTAGGTTTTACAGAAGGCAGCTAGAAATGCTAAGAAGGCAAATTATTTTCTGAATAAAATAATCAGAACCAATAAATGTGTCATTTCAGAGGATTTTGGTGTAAATTGTGAAGTGCACAATTCAGAGACTGAGATCTAGACAAAAGTCAGGGAGTAAAAACAATCTTTAATACATCTGCAGACTGAGAGCAAAAACACAATGCATTAGGCGAGAATCATTCTGCTCTAACAAATTCAGATTTGCATAGTTACTTTGTATGCTCATCCACTATCATATCTACGGGATGCGAAAACTAAACACTCTATCTTCGTGCAGGGGAGGCTACGGGAAAAACAGCGAGTTCCCAGACAACCGGTCTGGGGAAGTTCAGCAACCCTGGGAAAACTTACTTCAGTAGACACATCTTATTTCATTAGTTTATACACCCTCTGCAACTGCACAAAAACCCTTTTAACTGTTATACAAAAAACATTACATTTATATGATGTATAAAGGAACATTATTTAATTCAAATAAAATATTTTGCCTTTAAAGAAAAACTCCTTCGCAGAATATATTTTTTAATAAATTTTATATATTTTTATCATAATGTTTGATGCAGCTTAACAGAATCTGCTTAGGGCAATGATTCTGTGTTTGGTGTTACAATGATGCTGATTATCAGATCTATGTATTTACCTTTTTTCTTCATAGATGCCACATCTACTGCATGTCTTGGAAATTGGACTTGGTACGATGGTCGCTGTTTCAAGTTTTTTGAAACTCACAAAAACTGGGATAATGCAGAGGTACAACAGATGTGATGGTCACAGCAGATTTCCTACATTCAAAAGAAATGTAAATTTATTGACATAAGACAATAAGATTCACCAACAACAAGGTTACAGAAACTGATTTGTATTAAACAAATAAAACCATAATTTCTAAAGGTTGATATTCAGCTGCACCAAGTGTCTCACGGCACAGACGAAAGTTTAAACCAGTTTTGTGTTTTTCAGTTCCACTGCCTCTCATTCAAAGGAAATTTGGCCTCAATCCACAGTGGAAATCAATACAACTTCATTAGAGACCTTGTCCACAATGCAACTGGAAAACACACAGAAAGTTGGATTGGAGGTCATGATACAACACAGGTGAAAATTTTAAAAAGTCTGTTTGGTTGATCACTTTATGTGAAGATGCATTTCTCATGGCACTTTTTGTAAATGCTTTGAGACCACATTTGCTGTGAATTGTTATGTTAATAAACTGAATTGAATTGAACAGGTGTTCCTAATAAAGTGGTTGGTTCAGTCAGATACATTCCAGTTGATCCTGGTTATAACACGATGCAGTTAATTGCAGATTAGAATATCAACTGGTCAACAGTTACCTCAGGAAACCCAGTTTGTTGTATTGAATAACTGACTATGCTAAAGTCCCTCATGCTGAGGAAGCATGTGGCAACAGTGGAGAGGAATGAGAGGAGACCTCCAACAGAACCAGAACCGGCTTCTGTTTTTCCACCTCTGACCAGCTGAGGGTTTAAATAGAAATGATCCAAACACAGTTCATGTTTTCTATAATGAGTGACAGAAGTCCAGGTTGGTTCTGTGTGATTTGTTTGCATTGGAACCTAAAACTAACATGTTCTTTCAGGAAACCTTCTGGTTTTGGAGTGACGGCTCCAAATTTGTGTTTCATCAGTGGGGCTACGGAGAGCCAAACCATGCCGTTTCAAACGAAGACTGCATGGAGATCAACTTTAGTGGTATTTATTTCTGGAAAATCAAAATCTGTAATTTAATAATTTACTTTAAATGTATGTTTTTATAAGATCTTTATATCCAGTGGCTTAGTAGGTGGGAGTTTGTCCTGTAATTGGTGGGTTCCTACTTTGAATCCTTGCTCTCTTTGTCTCTTTACAGAACGAGATCATGTGAATGATGAACGCTGTAACAAGGAGCTTCCCTATATCTGTGCCAATGTCCCATAACGTTTCTCTACTAATGCCTAATAATCTGAAATGTATTCATAACATATGGCTTACCTGCTGGTGATGTCACTTTCACCTGAATGTTAAGCCTCGATGACATCACTGCTAGAAGAACCTCATTTCACTTCATTTTATCACTTAAATAAATGTTTATTTCTCTGAAATTTGATTGTTTGACTATAATTCTAGCATTTAATATATGTTAATTTAAGCAGCCACATTGTAAAACCAACTGGTCCTTTTTACTAAATAGAAGTTAGTTATGTACTAATTTCAGCTAAATGATAAGAGTAACTTTTAATTTTGAATTGAGTAGATCTAGTTTGATTTTCTAACTCATTTACTGCAAGTACACATATGTTTATAATTTATTTTGATTTTTGCTGGGTTTCAGACACGTGAAATTCAGATGGAGGGCTGGCCGATTCAAAACACAGCAAAATTGATCACAACAGTAGCTAACACCCTAAATAAGCTGGAACAGACGAGTCATCTCCAAAATCAGTGTATATTTAGGATATGATCCATATTATCTCGGTAAAAAGACTTCTCTTATAACCTTGAGGATTTCCCCGCAGACCTCATGTTGCACCAGGAGCCAGAAGAAAGTTTCCAAAACCTGGAGAATAAAATCATTTAGTTTCAGGTTGGGTCAAATTTAGGATCAAAAGAAACATTAAATGGCTGTCGACTTGTTTCTGCCGGGTGACTAAGGAATTGTGCTATTTTAAGTAATTAGTCTATGATAATTATGCTACCGCTAACAACAAGCTAACATGTTATTTCTATGAGCCTGGACCTCCTGGTAAATCATTTAATTAGCTTCTGTAAACCAAATTCATGCTGGAGTTGTACATTAGTGTTGAGTCGTTGTAGGATGTCTCCAGAGATTGAGGTTGCAGATCTTGATCTAGCAGATGGAAAATGTGATGCTATCCCTACACAGCACCTGGAAGTGTAGCATTATAATTTTTAATTCACTGTTAAAGTAAAATTACGAGGTTAAAAATATTCACCATTGAATATTAGCAAGACATTTATCTAGTATAATTTCTTTGGAATCCCCTGTTGGTCCCGTCTGGAATCGCCCCTGTGCTGCAGGTCTGTGTTTCTGTTAGCATGGGTTTTCTTCATTGATAGGAAGTCAGGTTATCCAAACTGGTAAACCACATTAATAAAATAATACAGTAAATGACCACTGAACAATGTATTCATAAAATATATAAACATTTCTAAATAAAACACACAGAAAGTCTTCTGTGGTGGAGAGAAGGTATCATCATGCAACAGCCCCCTTGTTACATTTCAACCCATCCTCACGTGGAGTCTTGCACTGTGGAGCCGGGAGCATCTGGAAGGACCTGCATGCTGTAGTTGAATTTCCATGTGAACAGGCAGCACACTGTACGGGCAGTGAAGGACTCTGGGTTCTGGTCACAGAACATTGTTTGGACAATCCAGGACAGATTTCCAGGTCCTTATGGACAATGTAGGGGATTTATTTCAAGCAGAATATATCTGCAGTGCGGTGTGCTTTTAAAACTTTTAATGCTTTCTTTCATGAATATTTTGTTGTTGAATACTTCATATTAAAGGGTTTAAAAATATTGTTTACCCAATTGCTCATTTTGAGAACTAAAGGACAACTTTACCACACACGTTACCGAAGTAGTTGTTGTAGTGACTAATTCTTAAGCAAAGAAAACAAAACGAACCTCGGCCGTTGGGGGTCAGCTGACTGACACTTGCTTGACCCGTTGTCCTCTGGATCTAGTGAACACTTGTGGTTCTATGATTGTATAGCATTTATTGATCTGGCACTCTCCAACAAGATGCAACTTTTCAGCGTTGCACACTTACAGTGTTGGCGTAGTACAGCCAAATGATTCACAAAGCACGCAGTGATCAACAATAGCAACAACGACAATGTATGCACTGCAACCAGCACACCTGCCGAAAGGTTATCTGTCAGACCATTTAAACATATGATGCCACCCACTGTCATTTTCAGGTATTACACCAAACATAAAAACTCGAAAAATATGGCTCTAGTAGAACAACCCCTAATTGTAAATGGCAGAATGAAATTATAGAGCCATAACAAAAATGAAACAAATTATATCCAGTGATACCCGAAATTTGTGCACATTATAGACAGGTCTTTCTAGGATGCTTGTTCTTGTTTGAAGACTCACAGATCGTACCAGACCGTTTTTGTCTGGGAAAGTTTTACAACACTTTACCCAGAAGCCAAGACACTGTTGGATCCACAGGATCCATTACAATAACTATGATTCTAAGAACAAAATTTCTCTTCTTTTGGTTCCATTTCTCCCACTCTTGAAGTAATGGAAGGTACTCTTGTACCCATCTTTTCCAAGACAAATCAAGCAAGGTATTGGACGCCATCTCCTCTTCATATACAGATAATCCTTGTTAAATAATCAGGGAGATTATGAGAGAGGGGTCGAACAATCAATATAGCCTCAACCTCGCACAAAATGGTCTGCAGTCCATCATCATCCAATGTTTGAAGATGTAACACAGAGGTAAGACCCTTTCTCACCATCCTAATGACACGCTCCCAGACTCCACCTTCACAAAGCATCAATGCCTAAAGATAAAGCCACAAATGAGCAACTCTGCTTGCTAAGCAGGTAAAAATGACACCATAATGCTTGAAGAAGATTCGTCCTCTTTTCACCTCCAAAGCACCAAAACAATCAACTCCTACATGTGTAAAAGGAGGGAGATCTGGAAAGAGTCTTTCCTTTGGCAGGTCTGTCATTTTCTACTCATCCAGCTTTCCTTTGTGTTGTCTGCAGAAACTGCATTGCAATATAATTTTTCTCAGAACTGAGAAGGCATTTGTTATCCAAAATATTTTTCACAGAATTGACAACGTATGATTTCTGCCGCTGTGACCAACTTGCTGATGCATGTGTCTTAAGATGAGTGTGGAGACGTGTTGTTCCTTTGACAGGGTGAGTGGATGCTTTGTATCTTCTGGTAAAGCTGATTTACTCAAGTGGCCTCCAACTCTCAAAAGTCTGTCTGACAGATGCGGATCTAGTTTGCAAATAGAGCTTTGTCTTGGTACAGCTTTTCCCACTGACAGGGCAGCAATCTCTTCTGCCAACTATGGAAAATAATAGAAATTTAAGCATCCGAAAGATCCTCAACCGACAAGGTTTCATTTGTTGCTTTTTTGCCCTCTCTATCATATGTTATTCCTCTCGTTTTAAGAGTATCCAACTTTATTTTGTTTTAACTGCAAAAGAAACCTTTTCCATTTAATAAACCATGCAACTGCCACTTTAAGTTTACTCCAATCTGACAAATATAAAAGGTTCTGATCTGTAGCATTAGGAGAGTCCTGAGTGATTAAGTTTACTGTGACATCTCTTTTAATCTCAACATCTTCAGCAGCAATTGTGGCTTCGACGTCATCGGAAGGCCAACCTTTTTCTGGTTCAAGCAGAAACCTTGAGCCTTCAATCCAACTTCCTCCTTTCAGCAAGTCTGTCACCTTCATTCCTCTGGAGGCACAGTCTGCAGGATTGTCTTTCGTATTAATGTACTTCCACTGTGATATACAAGTTAGATCTCTGATGGTTGACACATGATTCGCCACAAATATGCAGAAACGTTTGTCCTCATTTTTTATGTACTTGAGCACTAAAGTGCTGTCTGTCCAAAAAACTAATTGATCCAATTGCAGCTCCAATTCTGTTCTCAGCATCTGATCTACTTGAACTGCTGGAACAGCTGTGAGTTCCAGTCGAGGAATGGTTATTGGTTTCAGGGGAGTTACTCTTGCTTTTCCCAACAAGAAGGAAACATGGACTTTGCCTTCATCATTTTCAATTCTGAGATAAGTGAAGGTGCTAAATCCAACTTCACTAGCATCAGAAAAGTTGTGCATCTGAGTCTTAATAGACTGTCCAAAATGTTTAGGCTTAATGGATCTTGCAACTTTAAAAGAAACCAAATCCTTGAGATCCTCCATTGGCCACTATCTTGTCCAGTGGTGGCCAATGTCTGCAACTATGCTGTCATCCCATCCACAACGTCTTCCACAGAGCTCTTGCAGAATGATCTTTGTTGGCAGTGTCACTGGTGAAAGAAACCCAAAAAAATCATAGACTGAGAGATTGCAGACAACAAACCTTTTCTGGTGTGTGCCTGCTCTTTTATTGACAATTTGAATTTAAAAGTTTCTGGCTCCACACACCACTGTAATCCAAGGCCTCTCCACTGGAAGCTCATCTCAGTCCAGATCCAGTTCGTCTCAGTCTTCTGCACTGTCCAGCTGTTACAAATCCATTTTGTCAAAGTGAAGCCGCCCTTTAAGCAGAGGTCAGTGAGAGGATTGCTTCATCATTAGGACTGCTTCTTATTCTGGGGGCAGGCTCTTCAAACAGTCATCAACAAAAAGATTTTGTCAAACTGTGTTTATCACATCTGATGAAAAGTGAACATTGTTGTCTTCTGCTGTCTTCCAAAGAGCATAACTGCCACAACGTGAAGAGGAGACTGCACCAAACAAATGTACTTCACTGGAGTATAGGACGGACTTAATGTCGCTCATGAAGGCTGCTGACTCCTGTCTGAATCTGACAAGGACCCCCAATAGTGAACTTATCAAGTTTGGGCCTTGAATTCTTGTTGAGTGAGGCTCCTTCAAATCCAGCTGAACAGTCAAACACAAACCTCAGAAAACCTTTTCTGGGTTGATGTACACCATAATGAGAAATATACCAGCTCTTTCCATTTTCTCCATCCAGTTGATGTTGAGGCACTTTTTCTGCATAGTCTTTGCTTATTACTTCACTGAAAAGCTGGTATATTCTGTGTGAAACATTTTATCCTTTCTGAATTTCCTCTTTAATCCCAACAGCCTTTGGTTGACCATGGAAATGTTGTTGATGTGTGATGTGTGATGCGCACACTACACACCTAGCTTTAAAGGCTACGTTGGTGCTGCCCATCACTCACCTTAAAGGTGAACCTTCATGAACATACCACACATCCATGGGAGGCAATGGATTGGCTTGCTTTCAAGTGTTTTATTTGAAGGCAGTCAAAAGACTCTGAATCCAACAGAGTCAGGAAAAGCAGAGCAACATCTCACAGATACGTCCTTTTTTAATACACTTCTGTTATCAGAGAGTACATTCCATACAAGGACACTGTTCTGGACAGAGAAGCAGAAGTGGCAACATCAGCCGGTTTGGTCCGGTTCTAACCAGCTCTGATGGTACGTAACTCTTCACGCTACCAGGATAACATCCTTGGCCGAATCCTGGAAGATTCTGCAACAACTTGAACACTTTTTGTAAAAAAGTGACAAATCCAAGAACAGACATGACTTACTCAAAACTTTCCCCTTCACAGACAAACCAACTGAAGGTATATAAAGTCTGTGTTTCCATCTCTGAGACATCCTGTGACCAGAAACTGCTGCTGGAACAGACTCTTCAACTAATCATCAAAACAAGGTAACATTTAAAGTCCTACTGCTCATCGTGATGTTTCATGTCTTGGTTGAGTTGATCTGCGATACTAATTATGAACTTTCCTAACGATTCTTTCTACAGATGGCTGCCGGTCTTCTCTTCTCTCTGCTTCTTGGTCTGAGCTTTGGACTCTGGGATGGAGCTGATGTAAGTATGGAGAAGGACCTAAAACAATGACTGGTATGTCCCTGTTGTGAGCTTTGGCTGCCTGACGTAGATCAGATGGAGCAATCTGAGCCGTCACTTGGTTGAAGTTCAATGAGAAAACTTTGTTTTGTTGGGAAGTTTGTTCTAAAACTTTGGGTTTTTCCATCCACAGGCATGTCAACTGAAAGGTGCGTGATTCTTTTATTGTTGGAGTTTCTAACACCTAAAAGACAATTGTATTGTGAGAAGTTCTTTATCGGGTCATCCTTTCAGCAAAAGTACAGGACTTAATTTCTGTATAAAGCAAATTAATAAAGTGTTCAGTCAGTACATATTGTATAGAAACATCCCATCCCACAAGGCTGATAGGCCACAGTAGGTTTTACAGAAGGCAGCTAGAAATGCTAAGAAGGCAAATTATTTTCTGAATAAAATAATCAGAACCAATAAATGTGTCATTTCAGAGGATTTTCATGTGAATATATTTTCTAATAACAAAAAATCAATTTTTTGTTGATTATTGATTTAATTTAACCTTGATTAAGCTTTTTGATGTTTATTAACTGACATAATTCCCATTTTCATAATTTTGATATTTTTTTTAAATATATGTCATTTTTATTTACCATACTGTTTGATACAGCTGACCATCTGGACTGTGTTTAGTGTTAAAATAATGCTGATTATCAGATCTATGTATTTACCTTTTCTCTTCATATTTCTCAGCTATAACAGCGGTTGACTGCCCTCCTGGTTGGACTTGGTTTGAACGTCGCTGTTTTGTGTTTGTGAAAGAGGAAAAGACCTGGTCTATTGCAGAGGTACAACGGATGTGATGGATCTCAGCAGATTTCCTACATTCAAAAGGAATGTTAATTTATTGATATAAGACAATAAGATTCACCAACAACAAAGTTACAGAAACTTATTTGTATTAAACAAATAAAACCATAATTTCTAAAGGTTGATATTCAGCTGCACCAAGTGTCTCACTGCACAGAGGAAAGTTTAAACCAGTGTTGTGTTTTTCAGAACAACTGCCTCTCAATGAATGGAAATCTGGCCTCGTACCACTCTTCAAATGAGTACTACTTCCTCAAAGACCTTGTCTACAAAACAACTGGCAATAACACAAGAAGTTGGATTGGAGCTCATAGTACATCGATTGTGAGAATTTAAAAACATACAGATAAGTCTGTTTGGTTGATCACTTTATGTGAAGATGCATTTCTCATGGCACTTTTTGTAAATGCTTTGAGACCACATTTGCTGTGAGTTGTTATGTTAATAAACTGAATTGAATTGAACAGGTGTTCCTAATAAAGTGGTCGGTTCAGTCAGATACATTCCAGTTGATCCTGGTTATAACACGATGCAGTTAATTGCAGATTAGAATATCAACTGGTCAACAGTTACCTCAGGAAACCCAGTTTGTTGTATTGAATAACTGACTATGCTAAAGTCCCTCATGCTGAGGAAGCATGTGGCAACAGTGGAGAGGAATGAGAGGAGACCTCCAACAGAACCAGAACCGGCTTCTGTTTTTCCACCTCTGACCAGCTGAGGGTTTAAATAGAAATGATCCAAACACAGTTCATGTTTTCTATAATGAGTGACATATGTACTGCTCAAAAATAGAAGTAACACATACAAACAGGGTGCTAAGGCGGGGGAGGTTTTGGCAAGACAGTTAGGGGTCCAAGGGCCAAACTAACAATTGGTGGGGTAACAGCTCAGGATGGCACTATCATTATGGAATAAATTAGGCCTTTCAACATTACATATAGTTCTGATAATTGTTGTAACCCCCATCTTTTGCAGAACCTTTTTGAACGTTTACCCATCCCAAATCTAAACCTGGATCAAGTTGCTGCCCTGGATGCAACAACTTGATCTGTAGCAATCTACTCACAATTTAGGAGCAGGAGAAGTCTAGGTTGGTTCTGTGTGATTCGTTTGCATTGAAACTTAAAACTAAGATGTTCTTTCAGGAACGTGCCTGGCTTTGGAGTGATGGCTCCAAGTTTGTGTTTTATTCCTGGGTCCGGAATAATGCAGCGGATGGGAAAAAATGCATGGACATTAATGTAGAAGGTATTTGTTACTGGAGATACATAATCTGTAATTTAATAATTTCATTTGCATGTTTTTATAATATCTTTGTATCTGGTGGCTTAGTAAGTAGGAGTTTGTCCTGTAATCGGTGGGTTCCTGGTTCGAACCCCGACTCCATTCATGTCTGTTGTGTCCTTGGGCGAGACTCGTCATCTGCCCTGCATGCTTTCTGAAACTGATCAAATCATGTCAAAGTTTTCAGTCAGGATTTATCTCTTTGTCTCTTTACAGGACAGACACATTTGGTTGGTGCTAAATGTAACACAAAGCTTCCCTACATCTGTGCCAGAGTCCCATAACTTTTCTCTTCTTATGCCTAATAATCTGAACCGTATGGCTTTCCTGCTGGTGATGTCACTTCCACCTGGATGTTAACCCTCGATGACATCACTGCTGGAAGAACTTTATTTGATCACTGAAATAAATGCTTTCTTTCTCTGAAATTTAATTGATTGATTTTAGTCCTTCATTTAAAATATGTCAACATTGCATTTAAGCAGCAACTTATAAACTTACTGGGAATAGTTATAAATCTCAGTTATAACTTTATGCTGAGAAACGTTAGAAATCAGTGCACCTATACCAATAAACACCAGTACATTTCACTTTGGCCTGCCAAACTGAAATCAACGCTAAAGTAATGTAGCAGCATAGAACTGTATACATTTCTATATGAATATTTTCCCGGTGGGATAAATTACAGTCGGATGAAGTGGGCCGGGATAAAAGAATGTCAATGGCAAATTTATTTATATAGCACTTATATATATATATATACACAAGGGAGAATGAAGCCAGAAGGATAAACCGGCTCTTCTCCACCCAACCAGCTAAAGTGTACTCTCAATGGCAGGGTAATAACAACAGAGCAGACCCACCAAGGCTGGAGACTGAACAATACTGGAAAGGCATATGGGAAAGGGAGGCGTCCCACAACAGCAATGCACAGTGGCTGATCTCTCTACGAGACGACCATAGCAACCTCCCTGAGCCCCGGTAACCATCACTGTGGCAGATGTCCAAGAAAGAGTCTCAGGTATGAAAAACCGGACAGCAACCGCCTACTGGCTAAAGAAACTCACTGGCCTCCATGAGCGACTGGCAGCCCAAATGAACCAGCTGCTACAAAATGGGACTCACCCTGAATGGCTAACTGAAGGGCGCACAATCCTGATCCAGAAGGACCCATCAAAGGGCTCAGTCCCACCCAACTACCGACCAATAACCTGTCTCTCCACAACCTGGAAGCTCATGTCAGGCATCATAGCGGCTAAGATAAGCAGACACATGGATAAATACATGAGCATGGCACAGAAGGGCATCGGCGTAAATAGCAGAGGAGCCAAACACCAACTCCTTGTAGACCACACAGTTGCCCGAGACTGCAAAACCCGACACACCAACCTGTGCACGGCTTGGATAGATTACAAGAAAGCCTATGACTCAATGCCGCACACTTGGATCATTGAATGCTTAGAGATGTACAACATCAACAGGACCCTGAGAGCCTTCATTGCAAACTCGATGGGGCTGTGGAAAACCACCCTTGAAGCCAACTACAAACCACTTGCACAGGTCTCCATCAAATGTGGCATATACCAAGGAGATGCTCTGTCCCCGCTGCTGTTCTGCATAGGCCTGAACCCCCTCAGCCAAATCATCAACAAGACTGGCTACAGATACCGACTAAAGAATGGAGCCAACATCAGTCACCTCCTCTACATGGATGACATCAAGCTGTACGCCAAGAGTGAGCGAGACATCGACTCACTGATCCACACCACCAGGATCTACAGCACAGACATTGGGATGTCATTCGGACTAGAGAAGTGTGGTCGGATGGTCACAAAGAGAGGGAAGGTCATTCGCACGGAAGGGGTCTCACTCCCAGAAGGAACAACAGCAGACATAGAGGACAGTTACAAGTACCTGGGAATACCACAAGCAAATGGCAACCTCGATGAGGTCACAAGGAAAACAGCCACAGCCAAATACCTCCAACGAATAAGGCAAGTCCTGAGAAGCCAGCTCAATGGCAAGAACAAGATCCAGGCAATAAACAGCTACGCCTTGCCAGTAATCAGATAGCCTGCAGGAATAATTAGCTGGCCAAAGGAGGAGATACAGGCCACAGATGTTAAGACACGAAAATTACTAACAATGCATGGAGGGTTCCACCCCAAATCCAGCACCCTGAGACTGTACACGAGCCGCAAGGAAGGAGGCAGAGGACTAGTGAGTGTGAGAACCACTGTCCAGGACGAAACATCCAAGATCCATAGATACATCAGGGACAAAGCCTCATCAGACAATGTGCTCAGTGAATGTCTCAGACATGGGGAACAGAAGTTGAGGTGCTGGAGGTACCATCATGGGAGGACAAACCCCTACATGGGATGTACCACCGGCAAATAACTGAAGTGGCTGATATCAGAAAGTCCTACCAATGGCTGGAAAAAGCTGGACTCAAGGACAGCACAGAGGCCCTCATCCTGGCCGCCCAGGAACAGGCCATAAACACCAGAGCAATAGAGGCCCAGATCTACCACACCAGACAAGACCCAAGGTGTAGGTTGTGCAAGGAGGCCCCTGAGACAGTCCAGCACATAACAACAGGGTGCAAGATACTGGCAGGGAAAGCGTACATGGAACGACATAACCAAGTGTCAGGCATAGTGTACAGAAACATCTGTGCAGAATATGGACTGGAAGCCCCGAGATCAAAGTGGGGAACACCCCCAAAGGTGGTGGAGAATGGCCGAGCTAAGATCCTGTGGGACTTCCAGATCCAGACAGACAAAATGGTAAGGTCCAACCAACTGGACATTGTAGTGGATAAACAACAGAGGAAAGCCGTCGTGGTGGATGTAGCAATACCGAATGACTGCAACATCAGGAAAAAGGAGAAACTGGAGAAATACCAGGGCCTCAGGGAGGAACTGGAGAGGGCCTGGAAGGTGAAGACCACAGTGGTGCCTGTGGTCATCGGGGCCCTCGGGGCAGTCACCCCCAAACTGGAGCAGTGGCTACAACAGATCCCAGGAACAACATCAGACATCTCAGTCCAGAAATGTGCAGTTCTAGGCACAGCAAAGATACTGCAGAACCCTCAAGCTCCCAGGCCTCTGGTAGAGGACCCGAGCTCAGAGGGTAGGAACCACCCGCGGTGGGGGAGAAGGGAATTATTATTATTTATTAAAGATAGAATAATACAAGTAATATTAAGTTAAAATGCATAAAATATTATAACGGAAGAGTTACGGTATCAGGAAATTAGCATCACTCCAGATGTCTCAGTTTCTACTGTCTGGGAAGTCCTCAAGGCGTACATAAGAGCTCTCAGGTAATATCCTTTGCGGCTAAGAGTCAAACCTCAGACTTGGAGAGAAAGAATGCACAAGCTTCATCCCAACAGTTACACAAGGAACAGTTTAAGCTTCATGCAGAACGCAATCTAATTACACCTCAGTCTATAGAATATGTACTGCTCAAAAATAGAAGTAACACATACAAACAGGGTGCTAAGGCGGGGGAGGTTTTGGCAAGACAGTTAGGGGTCCAAGGGCCAAACTAACAATTGGTGGGGTAACAGCTCAGGATGGCACTATCATTATGGAATAAATTAGGCCTTTCAACATTATATGATCAATTATATAGTTCTGATAATTGTTGTAACCCCCATCTTTTGCAGAACCTTTTTGGATGTTTACCCATCCCAAATCTAAACCCGGATCAAGTTGCTGCCCTGGATGCAGCAACTTGATCTGTAGCAATCTACTCACAATTTAGGAGCAGGAGATTTTAGAGGCTATCAAATTATTGCAACCCAGAAGTTACCTGGTCCAGATGGCCTGCCATGTGAGTTTTATGCAGCATTCTCTCATCACCTATTTTGGCAAGCATGTATACATACTTTTTCAATAGAGGGTCCGTTCCTCCCACTTTGAATCAAGCCTGCATAACACTGCTGCTAAATACAGATAAGAATCCCACAGAATGTTCAATCTTTACTGAACAGTGATTATAAAATATTATCAAAAGTTGCCCTGTTGCCTGGAGCGAGTCTTACCCAGTGTTACATCCCCAGATCAGACAGGGTTTGTTAAAAGCAGATGCTCTTCTTATAATATACACCGTTTACTGAATATTATGCATACCCCTTGTCAAAATAATTCTGAATGCCTTCTTTCCATGGATGCAGAGAAGGCATGGAGGGGATCTATATGTTTCTAACTGTGGAGAGATTTGGTTTTGGCAGGCCATCTATATCTTGGGTCAAGTTACTGTACTCCTCTACGTCTGTTATTTCTGACAAATAACTTTTACCGCGGGACACAACAGGGGTGCCCACTTAGCCCCTTACCTTTTGGTTTGGCTATTGATGGGTGTCCTTATCTGGTGATAAAGACAAACAACTCTATTAAAGATATTACCAGGGTTGAGCATAAGCTCTCTCTTTATATTGATAACCTTTTGTTATACAAATTGTAGCCAGAACTGAGCATTCCTCAAATATTAACAGTCCTCTCTCAATTTGGAGAAATCTCTGGGTAGAAAGTGAACATGCACAAGAGCGAGTTTCTGCCTTTGAACGCAAGTAACCTTGATTATATCACAAGGGTTACACTTTATAAGATACCTACTCATAGCTTTGTCTATCTGTTATTACAATAACAAAGACTTTTGATGATCTCTATAAAAATAACTTTAATAAATTGCTTTCTGAGACCCTAAATCACTTAAATAAGTGGTCAGCACTCCCCCTCTCTCTAATAGGAAGAGTGAATACAGTCAAGATGTCAGTGCTCCCTGTATTCATGTACCCGTTTTAATGTCTCCCTGTTGTTGTTCCAGGTGCTTATTTTAAAAAATTTGATTTGGCCTTTTTGACTTACATTTGGAATGGCAAAAAGCCTCGTCTTAAAGACCGTCTGCAAAAATCAAAGCAAGATGGAGGTTAGGCTCTTCCCCATATCCGACACTATTTCTGGGCATGTAATTTGGGTTGTTTGTCCTTTTGGCTGCATTACAGCTGCAAGGATTGTGGTCCCAATTGCGTGGAGATGGAAAAGCTCTCATGTGCCCCTTTATCTCTGCCTGTTGTGATCGGTGCAGCCTTACCTTTACCTATTAATCATACTTCCTCTAACCTTATAGTCTATAACTCCCTGGGAATCTACTCACAATTTAGGAAACACTTTGGCCTTCATCAGATGAGTCTTTCTAGTCTAATTGCGTTTAATAACCTTTTTCCTCCTTCATTGCAGGATGCTACTTTCGGTGTGTGGCAAAATAAAGGTCTTTATATTGAAAACAAGTTTGCTTCTTTTGAACAACTGTCTAACAAATATGAATTGCCCACCTGACACTTCCTTAGGTATTTACAGGTTAGGCATTTTATTACTTCATATACATCATGATTTCCTGACAAGTTTCCCGATAACCTAATGGAATTAGGTTACAATTGATAAATTGATGGTTTTTGATCCAACAAGGTGTAAAGTGATCACTGGTTTGATAAAATTGATCTCCCATTTAGATTCCTGATCTTTTATCACAATTAAACAGTCCTAGGGGAAGGATCCTCAAATTACAGTTAGTGAGGCAGTTTGGGCTGATAGTTTGGGGGAAATCCACTCATCATCATTATGATTGGAATATAAAGTAAACAAACATTGTAGCTTCACCTTCTCCTCCTCTGGACATCTGACATATACCACCTGAACCTGGGAATCTCCTTTCTTTACCTCAAATGTTGTGTTTTATTTGAAGGCAGTCAAAAGACTCTGAATCCAACAGAGTCAGGAAAAGCAGAGCAACATCTCACAGATACGTCCTTTTTTAATACACTTCTGTTATCAGAGAGTACATTCCATACAAGGACACTGTTCTGGACAGAGAAGCAGAAGTGGCAACATCAGCCGGTTTGGTCCGGTTCTAACCAGCTCTGATGGTACGTAACTCTTCACGCTACCAGGATAACATCCTTGGCCGAATCCTGGAAGATTCTGCAACAACTTGAACACTTTTTGTAAAAAAGTGACAAATCCAAGAACAGACAGTGACTTACTCAAAACTTTCCCCTTCACAGACAAACCAACTGAAGGTATATAAAGTCTGTGTTTCCATCTCTGAGACATCCTGTGACCAGAAACTGCTGCTGGAACAGACTCTTCAACTAATCATCAAAACAAGGTAACATTTAAAGTCCTACTGCTCATCGTGATGTTTCATGTCTTGGTTGAGTTGATCTGCGATACTAATTATGAACTTTCCTAACGATTCTTTCTACAGATGGCTGCCGGTCTTCTCTTCTCTCTGCTTCTTGGTCTGAGCTTTGGACTCTGGGATGGAGCTGATGTAAGTATGGAGAAGGACCTAAAACAATGACTGGTATGTCCCTGTTGTGAGCTTTGGCTGCCTGACGTAGATCAGATGGAGCAATCTGAGCCGTCACTTGGTTGAAGTTCAATGAGAAAACTTTGTTTTGTTGGGAAGTTTGTTCTAAAACTTTGGGTTTTTCCATCCACAGGCTGCATGTCAACTGAGAGGTGCGTGATTCTTTTATTGTTGGAGTTTCTAACAACTAAAAGACAATTATATTGTGAGAAGTTCTTTATCGGGTCATCCTTTCAGCAAAAGTACAGGACTTAATTTCTGTGTCAAGCTCTGTGTTTGGTGTTACATGATGCTGATTGTTGGATGGATGTATTTACCTTCTCTTCATATTTCCCAGCTAACACACCACTTGACTGCCCTGCAGGCTGGAGTTGGTACAAAGGTCGATGTTTTGTGTTTGTGAAAAATGCAACTAGGTGGATAATGGCAGAGGTACAACAGATATGACTGTCTCACAGATTTCCTACATTGAAAAGGAATGTTAATTTATTGATATAAGACAACAAGATTCACCAACAACAAGGTTACAGAAACTGATTTCTATCAAATAAATAGAACCATAATTTCTAAAGGTTGATATTCAGCTGCACCAAGTGTCTCACGGCACAGAGGAAAGTTTAAACCAGAGTTGTGTTTTTCAGAACGACTGCCTCTCAATGGATGGAAATTTGGCCTCGTACCAAAGTCTTGAGGAGTACAACTTCATTAGAGACGTTATCTACAAAGGAGCTGAAAAACACACACCAACTTGGATTGGAGGTCATGATTCAGCACAGGTGAGAATTTAAAAACATACAGATAAGTCTGTTTGGTTGATCACTTTATGTGAAGATGCATTTCTCATGGCACTTTTTGTAAATGCTTTGAGACCACATTTGCTGTGAATTGTTATGTTAATAAACTGAATTGTATTGAACAGGTGTTCCTAATAAAGTGGTCGGTTCAGTCAGATACATTCCAGTTGATCCTGGTTATAACACGATGCAGTTAATTGCAGATTAGAATATCAACTGGTCAACAGTTACCTCAGGAAACCCAGTTTGTTGTATTGAATAACTGACTATGCTAAAGTCCCTCATGCTGAGGAAGCATGTGGCAACAGTGGAGAGGAATGAGAGGAGACCTCCAACAGAACCAGAACCGGCTTCTGTTTTTCCACCTCTGACCAGCTGAGGGTTTAAATAGAAATGATCCAAACACAGTTCATGTTTTCTATAATGAGTGACAGAAGTCCAGGTTGGTTCTGTGTGATTTGTTTGTATTGGAACCTAAAACTAAGATGTTCTTTCAGGAAGGTACCTGGTTGTGGAGTGATGGTTCCAAGTTTGTTTTGAAGTCCTGGGGCCCCCTTGAGCCAAACAATGTCCATGGACTGGAACATTGCCTGTTGATGAACTTTGCTGGTATTTATTACTGGGAAATCATAACTTGTAATTTAATATCTTTAAATGTATGTTTTTAAAATATCTTTGTAAAAGATATTGTAAAATAATAAAATGCTCTTACCCAGAGTGCAAAAGGGGAAGAGAGGAGGAGGTGGGATGCGACAAGCAGCATACGTTGATTGAATATTGAATATCAATATTGAATATCTTTGTATCTGGTGGCTTAGTAAGTAGGAGGTTGTCCTGTAATCGGTGGGTTACTAGTTCGAACCCCGACTCCATTCATGTCTGTTGTGTCTTTGGGCGAGACTCGTCATCTGCCCTGCATGCTTTCTGAAACTGATCAAATCATATTAAAGTCTTTGTCAAAGGTTTGCATTCAGAATCTGTCTCTTTGTCTCTTTACAGAACAAAATCATACAGCAGATGAAGTCTGTGGCAAGAAGTTTCCCTACGTCTGTGTCAGACCCCTGTAACCTTCTTATGCCTAATAATCTAAAATGCCCGTATGTCTTTCCTGCTGGTGATGTCACTTCCACCTGGATGTCAAGCCTCGATGACATCACTGCTGCTACTTCATTTGATCACTGAAATAAATGTTTTCTTTCTCTGAAATCTGTTTGATTTAATTATAGGATTTAAAATAGATCAGTGTTTCAGCCTACCTGCCTTACATGTTTTAGATGGTTCCCTTCTGCCACACCTGGAATCTGTGGGTGATTAACAACCTTCTGCAGTTCTTGATGGATGATACAGAAGAGATCATGCAATCATTTTAATCAGCTATTCTGTAATAGAGGCACATCTAAGCATATCTGCAAGCACTGTAAGCTGTGTGACAAACAGCATACACTGATTCAAAATGGATTACCAGCTTTTCCCAACCCTGGTCCTCCACCCTGTTAATCAGCCAACAATTCAAATCATGTCATCTGAATTAGGGAACAACCTAAAACTTTCCTTGAGGACCAGTGTTGAAAAACACTGGATGAGACCTTGGCATTTCAATCATTACAATTCAACCACTGAACAGTATTGATTCAACTTTTCAACATTAGTTCATCGGCTAGAATTGGATTTTTGTTTAATGATTTATGCGCCATCAGTTGTCAACCTTAGCCATAAATTCAACCTTTATGATCATAATTCAATGTTGCATTAACATCTTTCACAAACAAGCCAACAGCGATGTGGCTGTGTGTTTGGGACATCCCACTCATGTAAAGATAGCGGTGGACCGCTTCACTCCTTACATTGACTTGTAGATGTTTTTGTGTCAATATTTTACGCACAAACAGTCAGTAATAATTTTTATGGACAAGAAAGAAAATATACAGAAAGGGATCACAACCTACTGTCTTCAACTTTTTTATTAAGTGTTTAATTAAAAACATGTTAAACCCCTGCTCAATAATAAAATGCTCTCACCCAGAGCGCAAAAGAGGAAGACAGGAGGAGGCGGGGTGCGACAAGCAGCATACGTTGATTGAATATTGAATATCAATATTGAATATCGATATTCGATATTCGATATTGAATATTGATCAGATGTTCGCATTTTCAACCACAAAACAACATTGATTTAATGACACATTTTCAACATTGGTTACTTGGCTAGAATTAGATGATTGTTTGATGGTTGATCCACCATCAATTGTCGACCTCAAACAAAAATCAACCATTTTGACCATAATTCAATGTTGAATTGCCATCAATTGCTATCTAGGTGGTGACTAGAACATGAGGCCGCGGCTGGATGACAAATTCCAATCCCTCACTGTTTGCATACAGTTGAATATTGTGCATGCATACATGCATCATCCTATTTGCATCAAACTGGATGAAAAATAACATGGTTAACCTCCAAAAATGGCAATAGGATTATATTAGAATTTGACTCCGGTGCGGCCCATAAGCTACTGGAACAGAAATAGCTATATGATAAAAAGGAAGATTCTCTAAATGCGCTGCCTGGTGTACAGCACATTAAAAGCCGACCACCTGTCACCGGCCTAACATAGATCTGGAAGTGCTTTAAATTGTAAAATACTGACACATGCCAGTCTGAAAAGGAGTAATTATTGCCCATCTCCTTTTCATGGATGACATGAAGCTGCATGCCAGGAATGAACTAGAAATAACTCACTGATCCTAATCCTGATACACAGCAAATTCACTGGAACATCATTCAGACTGCAGAAGCTTTCTAATTGTTTCCAAAAAGGCAAGGTGATCACAGCTAAACAGAGCAGCCAGCATGAAATCAAAGGAATCATCTCTAGTCCTCTGTAACTGGACTGACTTCAGACACAAATCTGGAGAAGGATCCAGAACCTGCCATCTTTTTAACACAGGTGGACTGAAGCTGGTTTTTGAGTCTTCAGGATGGCCGACTGCTCTTGTCCTCTGCCACGCAGTCCTTCTGGCATAACAGATCCCAATTCTGACACCAAGAATGTGGTGGAAATTCCTTATCAAACAGGTAGAGAAAGTACTCAAGAATTGATAGTTTCAACTTTATCTTTCAAGTGTTTTATTTGAAGGCAGCCAAAAGACTCTGAATCCAACAGAGTCAGGAAAAGCAGAGCAACATCTCACAGATACGTCCTTTTTTAATACACTTCTGTTATCAGAAAGTACATTCCATACAAGGACACTGTTCTGGACAGAGAAGCAGAAGTGGCAACATCAGCCGGTTTGGTCCGGTTCTAACCAGCTCTGATGGTACGTAACTCAGGATAACATCCTTGGCCGAATCCTGGAAGATTCTGCAACAACTTGAACACTTTTTGTAAAAAAGTGACAAATCCAAGAACAGACAGTGACTTACTCAAAACTTTCCCCTTCACAGACAAACCAACTGAAGGTATATAAAGTCTGTGTTTCCATCTCTGAGACATCCTGTGACCAGAAACTGCTGCTGGAACAGACTCTTCAACTAATCATCAAAACAAGGTAACATTTAAAGTCCTACTGCTCATCGTGATGTTTCATGTCTTGGTTGAGTTGATCTGCGATACTAATTATGAACTTTCCTAACGATTCTTTCTACAGATGGCTGCCGGTCTTCTCTTCTCTCTGCTTCTTGGTCTGAGCTTTGGACTCTGGGATGGAGCTGATGTAAGTATGGAGAAGGACCTAAAACAATGACTGGTATGTCCCTGTTGTGAGCTTTGGCTGCCTGACGTAGATCAGATGGAGCAATCTGAGCCGTCACTTGGTTGAAGTTCAATGAGAAAACTTTGTTTTGTTGGGAAGTTTGTTCTAAAACTTTGGGTTTTTCCATCCACAGGCCGGATGTAACCTGAGAGGTACGTGATTCTTTTATTGTTGGAGTTTCTAACAACTAAAAGACAATTATATTGTGAGAAGTTCTTTAAAAAGATAGGAAACTTTTAATAAACCTTTCAGCAAAAGTACAGGACTTAATTTCTGTATAAAGCAAATTAATAAAGTGTTCAGTCAGTACATATTGTATAGAAACATCCCGTCCCACAAGGCTGATAGGCCACAGTAGGTTTTACAGAAGGCAGCTAGAAATGCTAAGAAGGCAAATTATTTTCTGAATAAAATAATGATTCAGAACCAATAAATGTGTCATTTCAGAGGATTTTCATGTGAATATATTTTCTAATAACTGTCATCTCCTAAATCCACTTGTTAAAGTGCAGTATTTGTACTTGATTATTCAATTAATTCAACATTGATTTTGCTTTTTCATAATGATTAACTGACATAATTACATAAGTTGTAATTTGTGTTAATTGCTCATACTTTTTATGCATTTTACCGTAATGTTTGATGTTGTCAAGAAAGTGGGATGTTGTGTTTTTTCTGTGGTTCTACACTATCAGTAGGTAGCCACAAGAGGCTGCCACGGTGAGCCAGTTGCAGGCTTGAGGGCTGATTCCCTGCAGGTGTGCAGCCACACTTGCAAGTCCTTCAGCCTCATCATATGTAGATACACAGAGCTGGTTGCCTGTGACTTTTTGCCTCAGTGTTAAATCATGTGGTGATGTCAAGCCCACCGTGTGAACGTCTGAGTAGCTTTCTGTGTGACCTATCTGAGTCCTGTGTTACTTCTTGTGTTTTCCCTCTCTTCTGGTCTCCTCCGTCATTGTTGTACAACCTGTCCCCCCTCCAACAGCTCTGCAGCAACCACCATCAGACTCTCCAGGCCTCTGCCTACCATTTTGCAGTTTTTACCTCAAGACCAACACCCCACTCAGCCCTCCCTTGCAGACTTTCACTGATTTATTATTTCCTCCAGAAGCCTTGTTTCCCCACGTTGCCTACCTACCCTGGATCACCACCGTTGCACATTATTCCACTTTGTAAATAAACCCCATTTTACTGATTTCTTCTCGGCATGTGGGTTAGAAGCCTAAACAGAGACATGGCAGAACACTCAGGCCAACCAGACCGAGCAGAGAGTCTTGGGAGAGCCCTAACAGAACAGGCATTTCTCTTTCAATCATATGAAACTGTACTCTGAACCCTCTTGCACAAGATAATAATACTAATCAGGCTTTGGATCATATTGCTGCTGTGTTACAGAATATGACTCCAAGACAATCTTGCATGATGTCTTACCAGCACCAGACAAACTTGTTGGTGATGTCAGTTGTTGTGGGAGTTTCCTGCTCCAGTACTCTTTAATTTTCAATCATTCACCCCAGGATTTTGACAACAACAAGATTGCTTACAGTTTTGGATTACTCTCTGGATGTGCTTTTAAGACTACACAAACTTTGGGATTAGTTTGGAGGATTTTGTTAAAGAATTTAAAATGACTTAGCTTAAACCCTGACTCTGAGTCCCTTTCTAGGGTGTTATGGAAGATGGACTCTGCAATTTTTCTATTGACTTCTGCACCATTGCAGCTTCTTCTGGCTGGGATTCATGTGCACTAAATAGTGTTTTTATTCATGCTTAAATGAGTCACAACGATGTAATGGTTCTGCTGGTTCACAGGTCTCAAACTCCAGGCCTCAAGGGCCACTATCCTGCAGTTTTTAGATCTGCCACAGGTACAAAACACTGGAATGAAATGGCTTAATTTCCACCTCTTTGTGTAGATAAGATCTCTAGAGCCTTAATGACCTAATTATTCTATTCAGGTGGTGCAGCAGAGGCACATGTAAAAGTTGCAGGACATTGGCCATTGAGGACTGGAGTTTGACAACCAGAGACTGTAGATAAGCTGATTACCCAAGTAACCCAAATTGATCTGAGATTAAAGGACAGACTACGAGACCAACCAAGAAGAAACTACCTCAATCCTCCCATTAATTTTTCACCAACTTTCACTCTGTCTCTTCATCCTCCTCAATCTCTTAAGTCACAGAAACCAGAACAGTGCAAGAAGTTACCCTGAGGAATGGTAGCGCAGGATGCAGTCCAACCAGTGTTTGTATTGTGGAGGTTCTGATCGCTTCATCGACACTTGTCCCCTTTGGTTAATAGCCAAGTCCATCAGTAACTAAGTAGAGTCTGATGGACAAGCCAACATGAACCACATCTCCCTGTTTTTTCCTAACTGCTACACAGTTTTTTCAATACTCATTTCATATCAGCACTTTAGTTGATTCAGGTTCTGAACAGACCCCCATTGCTCTGTCCATTATTCAACAACATGAAATAGAGACTATTCCTATGAGGAACCCTCTTGAGACTACAGACCTGAATGGAAGACCCTTGCCACTGATAACCCATTGCACCGACCCATTCACTCTGATCATCTCAGGTAGCCATCATGAAACTGTCACTTTCTTTGTTTTCTATTCCAAACATTCATCTGACAAACCTCAAAACTAGGTTTTGACTGGCTACAAAGACACAACCCATATCTCAATTGTGGAAATTGCTGTATTGAATCCTGGCCCACTGTCTTTCTTCCTGTCTGCAGTCTGCCATCCCTCCTTGCCCATCCCCAGGGAATTCACCTGTTGATGAATCCCCAGAACTGAGCCACATTCCAGAGGATTATGGATCTTAAATAAGTTGTCAGCAAAAGCAAGGCTCTGTTGCGGCCACTCCACAGATCATATAACTGTGCCATAAACTGTCTCCCTGGAGCACCTTTGCCTTCTAGCTGTCTCTTCAATGTATCTCACCTTGAAAGAGAACCCATAGAGAAGTATATAAATAAATCTCTTGCTTCTGGCATTATTAGACATTCCTCTTATCCTCTGGGGATGGGTTTCTTCTTGTTTAAGAAGGATGGCTCACTCCGAATCTGCATCGATTACAATGGACTAAAGCAAATCACAATCATGAATCCTTACCCTCAGCTTTCAAACCCCTCTGTGATGCTAAGATTTTCACCATACTTGACCTCCTCAATGCCTTCCCCTAATCTGTGTCAGCCAGGGAGATGAGTGGAAGACTGCTTTCAAGACCCCTCTTGGCCACTTGGAATACCTTGTCGTGCCATGTGGACTCTGCAATGCCCCACGCAATCTTTCAGGCCATCCAATGAGTCTGGACCAATGCCATTGCTGCTCACAACCAAACAGCAGAACATAACAAGATTCTCAGACAAGACACATATTCCCTCCTCAATATACCCCAGGTCAGAAAGTTTGGTTATCCTCCCATGCCCATTAAAGTCCATGTCTAAGAAACTCTTACCCAGGTTCATATTTCTGTATGAGATCCACTCCATCATAAGTGCCTCTGCTATCCGTTTTTTCCTACATATCCACCCAACCTTCCATGTTTCCCAAATCAAATGGTCCATACGAGCACTTTGTGCCCTCCTTCTGTGCCCCCTCCTCCCATCCAAGCCATTAATAGGCATCCAACTTTTGACATCCAGTGGATTGTGGCCCCCCTGTCAGCGAAGTCAGGGGTATCAGTAACTTGTTATCAGTAACTGGGTATGCTACAGTCCTGAGAAGCATTCATGGGTACCCCAGCATTTCATCTTGACTCAATCTCTCATAGCTGACTATGAAGCCCCCCTTGCATCCACTTCTTCTGGGAAGATGCAAGGGGGGTAAAGTGATGTCATGAAAATGGGGTGTTGTGCAGCCATACGTGCAACTCCTTTAGCCTCATCCTGTCCTAGTTATGAGAAGCTGATTGCCTGTCACTAATTTGCCTGAGTGTTAACTCATGTGGTGACGTCAAGCCCACTTTGTGAACTTCTGAGTTGCTTTCTGTGTGAAATATCTGAGCCCAGTGTTACTACTTGTTTCCTTCTCTTCAGGTCTTCCTGAGTACCACCTTAAATCTATCTGTGAAAACTCTCAAACATAGTCAGACCAGAACCAGCCATGACTCTCAGATTGGATTTTCTGACTGGTAACTTTAAGCTCCTCCATCAATGTTGTTCCACCTGTGCTCTCCAACGGCTCTGCAGCAGCCACCCTCCCTCAGCCTACTATTTTGTAGTTTTTACCTCAAGACCAAAACCCCACTCAGCTCTCTCTGGCGGACTTCCTTATCGTTCTCCGTAAGTTGCTTATCCAACATTTCCTCTTACCTTCATCTGCTCCACTAATTTGTTATTTCTTCCAATTTATTATTTCTTCCAGAGGTTCCCCATATCGCCTACGTACCATGGACCACCACCTTAGCAAATAAACGCCATTTTACTGATTTCTGTCCTGGTTTTTTCTCTGTATTTGGTCAGACACCAAAGCAGAGATATGACAGATGTAGCTGGTCTTCTATACTGTGTCTGGTGTTAAAATTATGCTGATTATCTGTTGGATAATCTCTCTTCACATTTCCTAGTTGACATATGTGAAGGGTGCGAACAGGATTGGACCTGGAACGACGGTCGATGTTTCCTGTATGTGAATAATGCAAAGAACTGGGCTGATGCAGAGGTACAACAGATGTGATGGTCACAGCAGATTTCCTACATTCAAAAGGAATGTTAATTTATTGACATAAAACAATAAGATTCTCCAACAACATAGTTACAGAAACTTATTTGTATTAAACAAATAGAACCGTAATTTCTAAAGCTCGATATTCAGCTGCACCAAGTGTCTCACTGCAAAGACGAAAGTTTCAACCAATGTTGCCTTTTTCAGAGATTCTGCCTATCATTGGGTGCAAATCTGGCCTCATTCCACAGTGTAGCGGAGTACAACTTTATAAGAAACCTCACCTACAAAGCAACTGGAAAACACACACAAAGTTGGGTTGGCGCTTATGATTCAGCAAAGGTGAGAATTTAAAAACATACAAATAAGTCTGTTTGGTTGATCACTTTATGTGAAGATGCATTTGTTATGGCACTTTTTGTAAATGCTTTGAGACCACATTTGCTGTGAATTGTTATGTTAATAAACTGAATTGAATTGAACAGGTGTTCCTAATAAAGTGGTCGGTTCAGTCAGATACATTCCAGTTGATCCTGGTTATAACACGATGCAGTTAATTGCAGATTAGAATATCAACTGGTCAACAGTTACCTCAGGAAACCCAGTTTGTTGTATTGAATAACTGACTATGCTAAAGTCCCTCATGCTGAGGAAGCATGTGGCAACAGTGGAGAGGAATGAGAGGAGACCTCCAACAGAACCAGAACCGGCTTCTGTTTTTCCACCTCTGACCAGCTGATGGTTTAAATAGAAATGATCCAAACACAGTTCATGTTTTCTATAATGAGTGACAGAAGTCCAGGTTGGTTCTGTGTGATTTGTTTGCATTGGAACCTAAAACTAACATGTTCTTTCAGGAAGGCAAGTGGCTGTGGAGTGATGGTTCCAAGTTTGTGTTTAATTCCTGGGCTAAGAATGAGCCAAACAATGCTGGTCAAAATGAAGACTGCATGGACATCAACTTACATGGTATTTATTACAAGAAATACACAATCTGTAATATAATAATTTTGTTTAAATGTATGCTTTTTTAATATCTTTGTATCTGGTGGCTTAGTAAGTAGGAGTGTGTCCTGTAATCGGTGGGTTCCTGGTTTGAACCCCGACTCCATTCATGTCTGTTGTGTTTTTGGGCGAGACTCGTCATCTGCCCTGCATGCTTTCTGAAACTGATCAAATCATATCAAAGTCTTTGTCAAAAGTTTGCATTCAGAATCTGTCTCTTTGTCTCTTTACAGGACAAGATTATGTGAATGATTATGGCTGTTACGAGAGGCTTCCTTTTATCTGTGCCAGACTTATGTTATCTTCTTATGCCTAACAATCTAAAATGCCCAAATGTCTTTCCTGCTGGTGATGTCACTTCCATCTGGATGTCAAGCCTCGATGACATCACTGCTGGAAGAACCTGATTTCACTTCATTTGATCACTGAAATAAATGTTTTCTTTCTCTGAAATCTGATTGATTTAATTATAGGATTTAAAATGTGTCAAGATTCCAATTAAGCGACAACTAATTGGTAATAATTCTAAATCTCAGCTATAATGTTAGGCTGAAAATATCAGAGCACTGGTATAGTAATAAAAATCTATGAAATATGAACATTTTCACAAACTCTGAACCATTTGTTTTGAACAAATTCACTAGTGTCACAAATATTTTACACCTAATGAAACCTTGTGAAAATGTTTATCATAACCCTCTGAAGCACCAGAGCATCTTTAGTTAAAAATCTGTTGACCCCAACCAACAGATTGGGGTAAGACCTAATAACGACCCATACTGCAGATGGGTCGTTATTAGGTCTCACAGCAGGATGATGATCCAAACACTTGAATACAGACATTTTTCAGCAGACAGAGAATCAACTTTCTACCATGATAATCAGATCAAAGTCCTACTGAACCCCAGTGTGCTTAGCTGAATATAACCACACAGAGAACACAGAACATAGACTGCTTAGAAATAAAGGAATGCCAGGACTCAGTAAGCAAAAACCTAGATTTATAAAAATAAATGCAATGTGTCTTAAACTCTGGTGTCTGCTACCAACTTTAAATGTTGGAAAGTTAACTAGAAACCTAAAAAAAATACATGCAAACTATTTTCAAATCCCTTTATTTAAACTGCATTATTTTTATCATTCATCCTTCTATTGTCTACACCTGCTTGTCCTGGAAGGGCCGAAGAGGGCCTGGTGCACCTGGCCAGAGGTTTGTTTCCTATTAGAAGCTGTTGGTGAAAACAGAATCTCCTCCTCATGTCAGGTCATCGGAGTTTGATGACATTTTTGCTGATATCTGCACATCTCTACTGTGCACACTCTTCAGGGAACCTGTAATTCCATGGTTCCTTCTGCAAAATCCTAAGTAAACCTGGGTGATGGTTTATTCCTTTGGCTTGGATTAACTACTTGATGCACTAACAATAACCTGTAGTTTTGGATCTTTAGCTCCTGGGACATGGAGGAGCCTTCTCTCTGCCAGTGAGCATGCTATGTCCCCAGTGTCGGCATCCAAAATGGAGGATGATAGAAAATGTTTGTCCGAGTTGTGAGGTTTTAAGGTCTGCATGACATCACAGAGTTTCCTTCCTGAAACTCCGCCTCTTCCAGGGTTAACACAGTATATTATTGAATCTATAGTTATAGCTATGCAGTTCTTCATGACTGGAGGTCCAACACTCCTAAAAGGCCTCCTTGATTCAGTGCAGGTGGTGGGAGTCAGAAGGACTCTCGCTGAAACAGACAAAGTCTCCCACTCTGTGCTTGAAGCTGCTGCTGAACTGTTGAGCTCTCTCAGTGACACACTGCAGAAGGGAGTGTTATCACAGATCCTTCCTCCCAGCAGCTAGAAGAATTTATAGCCATCAATGCTCCCAACAAACTCAATGTGTGCACTTACATGCTGGTATTGGCAATTTTTGCAGTTTTTACTCACTTTAAAGAACATTTCTGCTGATATCTGCAGGTTCTATTGTGTGTTGCAGTCTTTATTGTCACTGTAAACGGTCTGTTATTGTGGGAAGGATTTTATAGTTAATTATCATTTATTTGTTTTACCTTTATCTTGTATTATCATCCATTTATTTACCTTTATATTTACATTTTAATGGTCTGCTTTGAGTGTTTGAAAGTGTTTGCAGAAAAGGAAACTGTTAGAAGTGACCTGCTGAGGAGTGAAAAGGAGGTTACCATGAACGAGACGATCCAGCGTTAATGAACTAGAGGAACTGCAAACTGACATCCTTATCTTATGAAATATGCTTTTGAAGTTTATATAATTAAATTGTGTGCATTTGAGTCTGCAGCTGTGCACACTCAAATGCACCCCCCACCCACCCCACCGCCCTCCCTTTAGGGCTGCACACTCTGACCTGTAACCAGGGCGTTTCTAACTTTAATAAAAGCAGGAAGGGGGCTCAATTGAAGCTTCAGAGCATAGTTTTGAATTCTGTAACTGGGTTTCAGCTGTGTTCTCCCTGGAGGTAAAACTAAGTCCTGACTCTTGTCTCTTCTTTTTGTCTGTGCTCAGGTATTTATACCTAACAAAAATTGGTCCTTCGAGCCGGATTCCAACACGTCTGTGGTTTCCAGCGGGAGAGATGGACATCAGAAGACCATGGCCACGCCAGGCTCCTAGAAGTCTCTCAGATCCTTTCCAGGACTGATCTGCACCTCGCCTACTGGGACCCAACGGCTGACAGAACATCTGTGAGGGGACAAGAGTCTGTGAGTACTGTTTTGATTAAACTATGAGCGAACAATTGAGTGTCATTACGCGTTTAAACCCTATAATCCTAGGCACTGATGGGTAATAAATAAGAAGGACGACGGAGTCCACATGAACTGAAAAATCTGTAATACCAAGTGTGTGTGTGTATGAGGGTGAGAGTACTTGGAGGAATTTAAATGCCACTGGGTATTTGTCCTTATCGTGATCTGACCCCCAACAGGAATCCTCAAAAATCTTTGGTGAGCGTGGCCTAATTACTCTACAGCGCCCCCTAGAATATTTTAAATAATCGGCTTTTTATGCATGTTGTATTTGACCGATATCCTGCTACAACTTTTGACACACAAACTTTAGAATCACTCAGCACAGTCTTGAGGCATTGAAGACCAAAGGTTATGAAAAACATTTTCATACATCTAGGCATGTGGGCGTGGCAAACCGTCAAATCTGACCATGAAACATCATGGTGCAATAACTTCTACATAGAAGGTCACAGCTGCAATGATCAATGCAATACTCTCAATGTAATGATCTTTGACTGTTTAGGTTTTGTGTCCCCTTTGATTTAGAGCTTCCTTGTATCTATTTCACCATCCTATGGTAATCATTCATTCAGTTTGCATAGTTGCTGTCTTCCATAGCTGTTCCTTATTCCATAACAAATGTATTTGAATTCAATGTCATTTTCTCCTTTTAGCTCAGTAGAAAAGGTCACTGTTTTCGTTATTTTTGCTGGTTCCTCATACTGGCCATACTGTTTTTATGTGATCCTTTTCATGGATGACATGAAGCTGCATGCCAGGAATGAACTAGAAATAACTCACTGATCCTAATCCTGATACACAGCAAATTCACTGGAACATCATTCAGACTGCAGAAGCTTTCTAATTGTTTCCAAAAAGGCAAGGTGATCACAGCTAAACAGAGCAGCCAGCATGAAACCAAAGGAATCATCTCTAGTCCTCTGTAACTGGACTGACTTCAGACACAAATCTGGAGAAGGATCCAGAACCTGCCATCTTTTTAACACAGGTGGACTGAAGCTGGTTTTTGAGTCTTCAGGATGGCCGACTGCTCTTGTCCTCTGCCACGCAGTCCTTCTGGCATAACAGATCCCAATTCTGACACCAAGAATGTGGTGGAAATTCCTTATCAAACAGGTAGAGAAAGTACTCAAGAATTGATAGTTTCAACTTTATCTTTCAAGTGTTTTATTTGAAGGCAGTCAAAAGACTCTGAATCCAACAGAGTCAGGAAAAGCAGAGCAACATCTCACAGATACGTCCTTTTTTAATACACTTCTGTTATCAGAGAGTACATTCCATACAAGGACACTGTTCTGGACAGAGAAGCAGAAGTGGCAACATCAGTCGGTTTGGTCCGGTTCTAACCAGCTCTGATGGTACGTAACTCTTCACGCTACCAGGATAACATCCTTGGCCGAATCCTGGAAGATTCTGCAACAACTTGAACACTTTTTGTAAAAAAGTGACAAATCCAAGAACAGACAGTGACTTACTCAAAACTTTCCCCTTCACAGACAAACCAACTGAAGGTATATAAAGTCTGTGTTTCCATCTCTGAGACATCCTGTGACCAGAAACTGCTGCTGGAACAGACTCTTCAACTAATCATCAAAACAAGGTAACATTTAAAGTCCTACTGCTCATCGTGATGTTTCATGTCTTGGTTGAGTTGATCTGCGATACTAATTATGAACTTTCCTAACGATTCTTTCTACAGATGGCTGCCGGTCTTCTCTTCTCTCTGCTTCTTGGTCTGAGCTTTGGACTCTGGGATGGAGCTGATGTAAGTATGGAGAAGGACCTAAAACAATGACTGGTATGTCCCTGTTGTGAGCTTTGGCTGCCTGACGTAGATCAGATGGAGCAATCTGAGCCGTCACTTGGTTGAAGTTCAATGAGAAAACTTTGTTTTGTTGGGAAGTTTGTTCTAAAACTTTGGGTTTTTCCATCCACAGGCATGTCAACTGAGAGGTGCGTGATTCTTTTATTGTTGAAAGAATAGACAATTATATTGTGAGAAGTTCGTTAAAAAGATAATAAACTTTTGCTTTATCGGTCATCCTTTCAGCAAAAGTACAGGACTTAATTTCTGTATAAAGCAAATTAATAAATTGTTCAGTCAGTACATATTGTATAGAAACATCCCATCCCACAAGGCTGATAGGCCACAGTAGGTTTTACAGAAGGCAGCTAGAAATGCTAAGAAGGCAAATTATTTTCTGAATAAAATAATAAGAACCAATAAATGTTATTCTTTTTTACCATAATGTTTGACGCAGCTGAAGCTCTTGATTGTGTTTGGTGTTGAAATGATGCTGATCATTGAATGGATGCATTTACTTTCTCTCTTCATATTTCCCAGTTGCTGACTGTGACGAGTGCATTCCTGGTTGGACCTGGTACGACGGTCGATGTTTCCTGTATGTGAAAGCTAAAATGACCTGGGCTGATGCAGAGGTACAACAGATGTGATGGTCACAGCAGATTTCCTACATTCAAAAGGAATGTAAATTTATTGATACAAGACAATAAGACTCACCAACAAGGTTACAGAAACTGATTTCTATTAAACAAATACAACCATAATTTCTAAAGGTTGATATTGCACAGCACAGAGGAAAGTTTAAACCAGTGTTGCCTTTTTCAGAGATTCTGCCTATCATTGGATTCACATCTGGCCTCAATAACCAGTACAAATGAGTACCTGTTCATTAGAGACTTTGTCCACAATGCAACTGGAAGACACAAACAAACTTGGATTGGAGGTCATGATTCAGCACAGGTGAGAATTTAAAAACATACAGATAAGTCTGTTTGGTTGATCACTTTATGTGAAGATGCATTTCTCATGGCACTTTTTGTAAATGCTTTGAGACCACATTTGCTGTGAATTGTTATGTTAATAAACTGAATTGAATTGAACAGGTGTTCCTAATAAAGTGGTCGGTTCAGTCAGATACATTCCAGTTGATCCTGGTTATAACACGATGCAGTTAATTGCAGATTAGAATATCAACTGGTCAACAGTTACCTCAGGAAACCCAGTTTGTTGTATTGAATAACTGACTATGCTAAAGTCCCTCATGCTGAGGAAGCATGTGGCAACAGTGGAGAGGAATGAGAGGAGACCTCCAACAGAACCAGAACCGGCTTCTGTTTTTCCACCTCTGACCAGCTGAGGGTTTAAATAGAAATGATCCAAACACAGTTCATGTTTTCTATAATGAGTGACAGAAGTCCAGGTTGGTTCTGTGTGATTTGTTTGCATTGGAACCTAAAACTAAGATGTTCTTTCAGGAAGGCAATTGGTTTTGGAGTGACGGCTCCAAGTTTGTGTTTCAACGCTGGGGCTACGGAGAGCCAAACAATCAGCGTGGAAAGGAAGGATGCATGGACATCAACTTACATGGTATTTATTACTGGAAATACACAATCTGTAATATGATAATTTTGTTTAAATGTATGCTTTTTTAATATCTTTGTATCTGGTGGCTTAGTAAGTAGGAGTTTGTCCTGTAATCGGTAGGTTACTAGTTCGAACCCCGACTCCATTCATGTCTGTCGTGTCTTTGGGCGAGACTCGTCATCTGCCCTGCATGCTTTCTGAAACTGATCAAATCATGTCAAAGTCTTTGTCAGAAGTTTGCATTCAGGATTTGTCTCCTTGTCTCTTTACAGAAGAAGATCATGTGAATGATAATGACTGTTCCAAGAAGTTTCACTTCATCTGTGCCAGACAACTGTCATCTGCTCATGCCTAATAATATATAATGTCTTTCCTGCTGGTGATGTCACTTCCATCTGGATGTCAAGCCTCGATGACATCACTGCTGGAAAAACTGATTTCACTTCATTTGATCACTGAAATAAATGTTTTCTTTCTCTGAAATCTGATTGATTTAATTATAGGATTTAAAATGTGTCAAGATTCCAATTAAGCGACAACTAATTGGTAATAATTCTAAATCTCAGCTATAACGTTAGGCTGAAAATCATCAGAATATCAGAGCATTAGTATAGTAATAAAAATCTATTAATTATGAACAGTTTTCACAAACTCTGAACCACATGTCTGGAACAAATTCACTAGTGTCACAAATATTTTACACCTAATGAAACCTTGTGAAAATGTTTATCATAACCCTCTGAAGCACCAGAGCATCTTTAGTTAAAAATCTGCTGACCCCAACCAGAATACTGCAGATGGGTCGTTATTAGGTCTCACAGCAGGACGATGATCCAAAACACACATGAATACAGACATTTTTCAGCAGACAGAGAATGAACTTTCTACCATGGTAATGGTAGAAAGTTTTGGTCAGACCAAAATCCTATATTAGAACCTCATTTATGACTGTATGTTGAAGCATTGAGGAGTTACAGTCATCTGAAGTTTGTATATCAGATGTTTTCCAAGTCCACGAGCAGAATACTTTATTCTACAGATTTATTGTATTTTCCAGTTCATACGTTCAACACTCAATGTTCATTTAGAAGAAATAAACATGAAAAATCTGGATGAAGCAAAAATGTTACAAATGTAATAGCTACAAGCTACTTACAGTTAAAGTATTTTTGACTGCAAAAATAGAAAATTCAGCTTGTCATCTTCATAATAAGACCTAGCTTTTGCATTGAGTTGTGTGTCTGAGTATGTGTGTTGCTGCACATACTCAGGATTTGAGCTCTGTATCCTCCTATATATTGTTGTTTTTCTTGGTATTGTCTGTGTTGGCAGGTGGTGAATAAAATATGGAAGGAGAATGTGATAGAGCAGTGCAGACCCAGGGGTTCCAATTTCCAGGGAATTGGAAACAGTTGGGAAAGCAGATTATTAGGTTAGTTAACACAGTACTGGATGGACCAGAAAAACGAAAAAGGGAAGAAAGAAACAGAGGTGAGAGAGAATTTAGAGAAGCTAATTATGCAAGAAGGGAAAGAGGTTACTGATGAAGTTCCATTAGGACCTTTGTTATTATGGGCCAGAGCCCAGGGATGTGCTAAAAAGTATGAGGAGGCAGGAAAAAATTTAGAGGGAGTTAGTTTCTGGAAAAACAATAAACTTAAAAAACAGAAAGAGATCCAGGAGAAAAACCGAAAGTTCTGGTCTGAGCTGGCAGTGATTTGGCAAGGGACTTCACATTTATAAAGAGACAGAAAGCATGGTGGATTTGTTGAAAAAAAAGTCATGATCTTGAATCCCCTCCTTATAAATCTTCAACTCCTAACTTGTATCCTGTTTTAACTGTTACAGGGATGTGCATGAGTCTTAGTTCAAACAATCCATTTACTTCAACTGGATCTCAGGGACCTGTGGAGCGAGAGCAAATAATCGAAGACCAAGATAAAAGAAAGAACAGTTAGTTTATTTAGAAAGCTTGCAAACAGAGATGTTAAATTACAGTCAAACGAGCTCTGACTACATCATACAGAATGTCAGACTTTAAACATGTTTTTCTCAACGGACAGGTGGTTGGATAAAACAATTCCAAGGAAAAGATCAAAACCTTTCAGAGAAAACAGGTGAAAAGGGCGCAAAGTTTCGGTGGTTCGATTTGTTCCAACCACAAATCAACTTATGCACAGAGTCAGCAAAAGTTTAGTTTCTAATAACTGCTTTTAATAATGTTCTCATTTCGCACCTTGGAGTCAATAGTTTAACTGCAAGGTATGAATACTATTTGTCTTAGTCAGGTGCAGAGAAAAGCTGACAATCACTTCTGTTGGGGCTTTACTCTGTTAACACATCCTGTTCAAACCATTTCCTGCCCTCTGCAGAGAGGTGCAGTTACTGGATAAAGTACTTCAACTCATAAAAGTAAAAGACTATATGAACCTTTAAATGATTTACTTTAATCTAATAGTGTCATGTTCGATCCTAATCTTTTGACCCACATGCAGAGCCAACGAGACCAAGTCTAAAAGAAAAGAGGTTTATTTACAAAACTCAAACAGTGTCTGGTTCCGGTGGCGTCTCGGGGGACTGGAAGCGATACGTGAGCGGCGGTACCTGGAACAGAGCGGGGTTACTGGTGATCAGAGGTGAGTGGCTGTGAGTGGAATGGAAACTGCTTACTAAGGCGGTCCGGTAGCAGTGGGGGAAAAGGAATGTCCTGGAGCCCGTGTGGCATTTGGTGAGGATTTGTGAGTGGGAAGTCCAGATGGAGTTGAACGATGGATGGATGGGCTGGACAGGCAGGCAGGTTCTGTGCAGGAAACAGATTGGTCACTCCGTCCTGGAGACTTCCTGGATGAAACCTGGAGACAGCGACACAATGACGTGAAACTCTGAGTGCAAAGCTCGAGAGACTAAGCATGAGCTACAACAAGCTGACAACGAGAGCGATGAGCCAGAGAGACTACTGGTAGCGTTAATCGTCCAGCGCGGAGTGAAGGCTCTGCAGCTCCTTTCTTCCCACCCTGATGAGGCTGATGATCTCCACCTGCGACTACTGCTCAGGCCCCTCACCAAGATCCTCTCTAGAAAAGATGTGTCACTCACACACACACACACACACCCACACACCCCCCCACACACACCCACACACACACACACACACACACAGGCTCCTGACAAATAGTTTATTAAAACACACTCTGAAAATAATTATTTTGTTCCACAATTCCTCCCTTTTGTTTCTTCTTGAAATAACTTAAAAATAATAATTTTTAAGGTAAGATGAATAAGAATAATGATAAAAACACATACAACAAAAAAATGTCAAAATAGAGAGAGATTTCAATGGCCTTAAACATAAGAATTAAAAGGCCTTTTACTCATAAGAGAGATATTAAAAAATACTTCATAAAAATGGTAGACAGGAGAGAGAAAACAATTAAAACTTCAATTCTTGACCATCATCTTAGAGATGGTTTAAATCAATAAAATCACAGGCACTGTTTTCTTGAGTTCAGCTTTTTTTTTCAGGGGACCATCCCCTAATAAATGTTGGCTAAATAAGTCAGAAATTAAGCTGTAAAAAATCAAAAGAAATGAAATGAAAAAATAAAATGATAAATGATTTACACAAAACTGTACCTTTTGAGTTTGCGGGAGAACGGCATTTCAAACCCAGAGTTAAGGGTTGGAGGGGGATCAATGAATGATACTTCTTCAGGCCCACCCATGGTGGGGAGTTCCATACCAGTAGGAGATAGGTCGGATGGACACTGATAAGACACAAAAGTCTGGACGAGCATTTGGATTTGGCAAATATAGACATCATACACTTGGTACAGAGGCAGCGGATGCAAGGGAAACAAAAGTGGGGCCAAAAATAAGGAGAAACAATACCAATAGTATTACAACAATAACAGAAATAATCTTGGTTTTCCAGCATCCAAAAAAGTTTTCAAACCATTTCAGAATCCAGTCATCAGTTCCAGAGTTTTCCTGCATTTCATCTCAGAGGTTTTTCAGTCCATTTAGGGCTTGTTCAACATGTCCTCCACTTCCTCCGTTATCAGGAATTGAAACACAGCAGGAACGTCCAAACATGCTGCATACCCCACCCTCTTTAGCCAGTAACATTCTGTTTTGTAAAGTCATAATTGAAGTCACGTGTAACTGAGAAGAGTCCTTCGATGGCATCTATCGTGAAGTTAGTAAATCTCATCACGTTAAATTAATGTAGTTAATTCTGGCTACATTTTTGCTAATCATTACCTGGAGCATCAGTGAGGACCAGCCATCCCCATGTGGGACTCCTATGGCATCAATATATGTAGGATTATTGGTTGGATCAGTGAATCGGGATACTGAACATTTTGCTTTCGAGTTAGTAAATGGTGATACAAACACAGACCTACGGTTTAATTCTCCTGCCAGATAAACAGGGGCAGCTAAGCGGACTAGGGCACAAGTACCAAACCATTTAGGTGGAAGCACTATAAACAGTTTACATTGATGTGATGTACTAACTGCGATGAGCAATCAGAGAAAAAGTTCCTTTATCTACCCCAGCAGCTTTCAGTGGGACCCTGACATGCATCCCAAAGAGTTCCTGGATAGGGCCATGTGGGGGAGGCTCAGATGACGAAGAATTTGGAACATTGGTAGCATTCATATCTGAAAGATACGTTAGAAGATTATCTTAAATCATGTACTTTGTGTTCACAGTTCAGTGTCAGCCCAACTGTTAGGCCAGACCAAGGTAGATTTCCATTAGAGCTGAAAACGGGAAAGGAAATCATTATTGATTTCACAGATATTACACCAATCAGAGGGTTCAGGTATCTTTTGATGTGTTTAGATGCTTATTCTGGGTGGCCAGAAACCTGACCGACAAGGAAAGAATACAGTAAAACTGAAATGAAATGTTTGATTGATCATTATATTCCTAGGCATAGTTTTCCTGAAAAGGTCAGATCTGATAATGGCACCCATTTTAAGAACTGTAATCTGCAACAGGTTGAAGCAATGTTGGGGCTCACCCATGCCTTTGGTACTGTATATCACCCTCAATCACAGGGTGAAGTGGAAAGAATGAATCAAACGGTCAAAATATATTGGCAAAAATTTGTAAACAGACTAAAATGAACTGGGTTGATGCTTTACCATTTGCTTTGGTGTCTGTGAGGTGTTCTGTTAATCAGGTTTCACTCTACATGAGCTCCAAACAGGAAGGCCATTTCCTTGACCACTGACCAGACTACGTGGATTGACAGGTGACACACAGCATCTGACACATTAAGCATATTTTGGTGAACTGCAAACTCAGCCTAGGTCACAATGAGCTGTGCTCATGATATTCCTCTGGTTGACCATGTCCTCGTTAAACAGTGCAATGGGTGCAATTCCCCTGCTAACTATGAGATGGTGAAGGACCACATCAACTAGTTACTTGCTTCACAGATTATTAGGGAAAGTAGCAGACTGTATGCATCTCCCATAGTCTTAGTAAGAAAGAAAGATGGGAGTATTTGTATATGTGTTGACTATAGACAGCTAAATAGCAAGACCCGAAAAGATTATTTTCCTTTAGAAAAGAATAGAAGAGCCATTGGATGCATTGTCTGGTGCATGCAGGTTTTCCACCTTTGATGTGGCTAACGGGTATTTTCAGGTTACAGTTGAGGAGGCAGATGTACAAACGGGGCTACCGTTTGTACCCCTGGGGCTACCGTTTGTACCCCCTTTAGGCTGTTTGAATGGAAGTGAATGCCTTTTGGGCTTTGTAATGTGCCTAGCACATTCCAGCGGCTAATGCAGCAGATTTTTGAGGGTCATTTGAAGGTGGTGCTGAGTCGACTTCAAGAACAGGGGCTTAAAGCAAAGCTCAATAAATGTCCCTTATTTCTAAAAGAGGTATGTTACCTACAACATGTGATTTCTGGTGAAGGGGTTGTAGCCAAAAGGTCAACTCCCACAGATTTCTTTTTGTGTTTAGTTTCTTCATTTTTTGTAAGGCTTTTCCCCTTTACTTTAACTCTTAGATGTCTCCCTGGTCCAACATACTTGAACCCAATAGCTGAATCACCTCCTACGTGCAGTCAGAGTCCTGCTAATGACCTCATTATTTGACTCAGATGTGTTGAAGTACAGATACATCTAAAAGTTGCAGGAGACCGGACTTCCAGGCCACCCCTACTTTAGAGCTTCCTTGTATGTTCCTTGTATTTCAGCATCATATGGTAATCATGCACCTTGCTTAAGTTTGGATATTATGTAAATAGATAGACTATCCAGAACCACACTCCATACCAGTAAGAGGCGGTAATGCTACGAACAGTTTGTTGCCAACTGCCAGTGAAACAAACAAAGAGAAATAGTTTGATTATTTGCTGTTTTTCACAGTTGTTCCTTATCCCATAATCAATTCATATGAATTTAATGTCATTTTCTCCTTTTCATTCAGCTGAAAACGTCACTGGCTTTCAATTTACTGAAGACTGCAGAAGCTTTCTAATTGTTTCCAAAAAGGCAAGGTGATCACAGCTAAACAGAGCAGCCAGCATGAAACCAAAGGAATCATCTCTAGTCCTCTGTAACTGGACTGACTTCAGACACAAATCTGGAGAAGGATCCAGAACCTGCCATCTTTTTAACACAGGTGGACTGAAGCTGGTTTTTGAGTCTTCAGGATGGCCGACTGCTCTTGTCCTCTGCCACGCAGTCCTTCTGGCATAACAGATCCCAATTCTGACACCAAGAATGTGGTGGAAATTCCTTATCAAACAGGTAGAGAAAGTACTCAAGAATTGAGTTTCAACTTTATCTTTCAAGTGTTTTATTTGAAGGCAGTCAAAAGACTCTGAATCCAACAGAGTCAGGAAAAGCAGAGCAACATCTCACAGATACGTCCTTTTTTAATACACTTCTGTTATCAGAGAGTACATTCCATACAAGGACACTGTTCTGGACAGAGAAGCAGAAGTGGCAACATCAGCCGGTTTGGTCCGGTTCTAACCAGCTCTGATGGTACGTAACTCTTCACGCTACCAGGATAACATCCTTGGCCGAATCCTGGAAGATTCTGCAACAACTTGAACACTTTTTGTAAAAAAGTGACAAATCCAAGAACAGACAGTGACTTACTCAAAACTTTCCCCTTCACAGACAAACCAACTGAAGGTATATAAAGTCTGTGTTTCCATCTCTGAGACATCCTGTGACCAGAAACTGCTGCTGGAACAGACTCTTCAACTAATCATCAAAACAAGGTAACATTTAAAGTCCTACTGCTCATCGTGATGTTTCATGTCTTGGTTGAGTTGATCTGCGATACTAATTATGAACTTTCCTAACGATTCTTTCTACAGATGGCTGCCGGTCTTCTCTTCTCTCTGCTTCTTGGTCTGAGCTTTGGACTCTGGGATGGAGCTGATGTAAGTATGGAGAAGGACCTAAAACAATGACTGGTATGTCCCTGTTGTGAGCTTTGGCTGCCTGACGTAGATCAGATGGAGCAATCTGAGCCGTCACTTGGTTGAAGTTCAATGAGAAAACTTTGTTTTGTTGGGAAGTTTGTTCTAAAACTTTGGGTTTTTCCATCCACAGGCGGCTCAAATGAGAGGTACGTGATTCTTTTATTGTTGGAGTTTCTAACATCTGAAAGACAATTATATTGTGAGAAGTTCTTTAAAAGATAATAAACTTTTGCTTTATCGGGTCATCCTTTCAGCAAAAGTACAGGACTTAATTTCTGTATAAAGCAAATAAAGTGTTCAGTCAGTACATATTGTATAGAAACATCCCATCCCACAAGGCTGATAGGCCACAGTAGGTTTTACAGAAGGCAGCTAGAAATGCTAAGAAGGCAAATTATTTTCTGAATAAAATAATCAGAACCAATAAATGTGTCATTTCAGAGGATTTTCATGTAATTTTCTAATAACTGTCATCTCCTAAATCTTCTTGTTAAAGTGCAGTGTTTGTACTTGATTATTCATGTAATTTAACATTGATTACACTTTTTTTATAATGAGCAACTGACATAATTACATAGGCTGTAATTCGTGTTAATTGCTCATATTTTTTCTGCATTTTTACCATAATGTTTGATGCTGTCAAGAAAGTGGGATGTTGTGTTTTCTCTGTGGTTCTACACTTCCAGTAGGTAGCCACAAGGGGGATAGGCCACAGTAGTTTTTTACAGAAGGCAGCAAGAAACGCTAAGAATGTAAATTATTTTTCTGAATAAAATAACGGAATCTGAACCAATAAATGTGTCATTTCAGAGAGTTGGGAACTGGGGTTTTGGGACCTGTGTGGGGATTTCCATTTCCTTCCACCACCTCAGGTTCTCCACTAGATGGAGCCATGGGGCTGTTGTCACCAGAGGGCGGACCTACTGATTATTGATCGCACCTGCAGATAATCCCCATTGTTATCCTGCCTTTAAGAGGAGCAGTGTGTCAGTCGTTTGATGCCTGAGTGTTGTCTACTATGGTACTTCCAGCCTCAGAGAAGTCACCACTCTGGATTATTCCTCAAGGTTTTGTGATAACCTACGAGCTCACCTTTCTGATCTTTTTCCTTGTCCTCTTGGTGTTTCCCTGGGATTTGCTCTTTTGTGTCACTAGTTACCTTCTCACGTCTCAAGATCATCCGTCCATTTGATGGTTCCATCTTCCATGACTGACGACCCCCAAACTCCTCTTCCTCAAGTACTCGCCACTTACCTGTCCGCCCTCCAACTCCACCAACTTCCAGCAGCTCCAGCAAGAATTCAGGATCTCATCTTGTTCCTCACTCTGGTTTACCTGGACAGAAACCCCACTTGATCCCAATCCCCGGAGACCTCCAACATTCCCCCCTGGCGGAATATCTACTGTATCATCAGTAAACGAGAGAATTTAGCATGCAGTTTTGTCATCTCTCCACTACCTACTCACCTCTCGTCTACTCTGTTTTCAGTGATTCAGTTCTTCCCAGCTTCCATTCTTCTGGGTTGGCCAAAGAATAGAACGCTCTCATACAATCTCATGATTCCGTCCTTGGGTGTCTCTGTGATCAACAGAATCAAACTAATCAATGTCTGGATCAATTAACCCACTTCTTGCACAACGTTCAACCAGCTTCTCCTCCTTCCCCCGATCGAGCTCCTGCTCCAGCTCTACCCACAATTCGAGTCTAGCAGCAAGTTTTTCGTCTCAGTTCACCAAAAAAATGTGCAGGTGATGTAAGCCATTGCAGAGGTTTCTCGGTACAATGCTCACTGGCTTTTAACCACTCTCCTCAATTTTTTTCCCATGACGGTTCTAAGATAAGCTACATCATCTCATTACCCACAGGCAGAGCGTTGGAGTTGGTGGAAAGCCGGTTCCAAGATGTAAACAATTATGGCATTATGTTCGAAGAATTCTTGGTGGAGTTTAAGCAGACGTTCATTCAGGATCTCAATCACACTTCTCTGTCCAGAACCCTATAGAAATTAAAAGGCTGTAATAAATCATTTGCGGAATTTTCCATCGACTTCAGAATCTGCACAGCTGCTTCCGACTGGAATGTATCTGCTCTTAAAAGTGCCTTTTTCCATGCACTCAACAATTTTTTGAAAGATGAATTGGTTACATCAGACTAACCAAAATCTTGTAACGGATTAATTTCTCTTGCCACCTGTTTGGATAATTGACTGAGGGAACGTAATACAAAAAATTTACTACCTCCAGGTCCAATCCACCTTTCACTACTCCCATGTCAAGCCCACCTTTTCTACTATAAGCCTCAGAGACTGAGGCTTTTACTGATCTGAACCTATGTAGATCGGTAGAACCTGGTTAACTCTGGAGTGTCAGACAACTGGATTCGAAGCAGTGCCTTTATTGTGGGATAGCGGGACATCTTAATGCCCTCATTCGACCAAAAGCCCAGGTCTGCCAGTAGATTCGAGAAGGCTGGCGGACCACCTGAAAGAGAAATCATCTCCCTGCCACACTAGAATTCAATAATGATTCTCTGAACTTTTCAGTTCTCTTTGATTCCAGCTGTGAGCGCAATTTAATAGATTGAGCCATAATTCAACAATCACAGATTGAGACCGTTCCACTTATCTCTCCACTACGAGTCTCTGTTCTCGATGGCAAGCCATTACCTCAGATCACTCACATGACAAAACTCCTCCATCTCATCATCTCTGGTAAACACAGTGAAGAAATTTCCTTTTGTTTTCCCCACATCTAACTCTCCTGTTGTCCTAGGTTTTGGCTGGTTACAACAACACGATCCACACATCAACTGGTCCAAATTAGATATTGAGTCCTGGTCTTCTTCTTGTCACTCCACCCGTCTCCATTCTACTTTCCACCCACATATACCTTCTGAATATCATGATTTTGCTGCAGTATTCAGTAAATCCAAAGCTCTTTCCTTACCCCCTCATCAACCATATGACTGTGCTATTGATCTCCTGTCCGGTGCTCTAGTACCCTCCAGTGGATTATTTAATATTTCAAGCCCAGAATGAGAAGCCATGGAGACTTGCATAAACCACTCGCTTGCTGATCTTCTTCCCTGTTAGGAGGGGGGAGTTTTCTTCATGGAGAAGAAATATGGATCCCTGCGCTCCTGCATTGGCTTCCGAGGTTTGAACCAAATCACTGTCAAAAATAAATACCTTATTCTTTTAATCTGCTCAGCTCTCGAACCAGTTCACGGTGACACCATCTTCATAAAACTTGACCTCCACAACATCTACCATCTGCTGTGGGTCTGCCAGGGGGCTGGACGAAAAACCACCTTCAAAACTCCCATAGGACATTTAGTAATGCCATTCAGTCTCTGCAATGCTCCCACCTTCTTCCAAGTTCTCATTAATTATGTCCACCAAGATTTTCTGAGCCTTTTTGTTTTTGTGTACTTATATACTCCAAAATGCAGTCAGATCATAGCAAACATATTCGTATGGTTCTCCAGCACTCTCTGGAAAACAAACTGTATGTCAAAGCAGAGAAGTGCGAATGCCATAAATCATCAGTTACCTTTTTAGGGTACATCCTCAAGGGCGGACATGTACCTACCGAAGAAAAGATCCAGGCAGTTCTTCACAGGGCCTTACCACAAAGATGCAAACAACTACAAAGACTCCTGGGTTTCACTCATTTCTACTGCCGCTTTATCAGAAACTAAAGACAAACAGCTGCACCTTTAATAGCCCTAACCGCCAAGATTTCATGTTTAGATCCCCCAATGCCAACACCATCTTCCTCCATCAAAAAACTTGTTTTCTCACTCGCCCATACTCAACCAGCCCAACCCCAGCAAGCAGTTCATTGTGGTAGTGGATGCATCTGGGACTGGAGTTGGAGCTGCCCTCTCCCAGTGTACAGGTTCTGATGACAAAATTCACCTATCTGCATTCTTTTCCTGCAGACTCTCTCCCACCAAGAGTAAATACGACATAGGCGTTAGAGAGCTAACGGATATAAAACTTGCCTTGAAGGAGTGGCATCATTGGTTGGAGGATGCAGAACATCCTGTGCTGGTCTGAACAGAGCACAAGAACCTTTCTTATCTCCAAGCAGCCAAACATTTAAATCCCCGACAATCCCATCAGTCACTATTCTTCTCCTGTTTTAACCTCTATTTCTAACAGACCCAGTTCCAAGAACATCAAGGCTGATGCACCATCCAGACTACACTCACCTGATGAATCTGTGAAAGAACCTTCTCCCATTCTTCTGCCCCCCTGCTCCATAGTCACCATCACATGGAAAATAGAAGATGTCATTAATGAAGCTCTACAGTCCAAACCAGGTCCTAAAACTAGCCCACTTAATTGTAAGTATGTTTCTGTCTCAATCAGAGCCTGTGCCATCCACTGGTTTCATTCTGCCAAATTCTCTGCTCATCCCAGAATCAGTAGCACTATAGCTCTCATCAATCACCACTTCTGGTGGCCATCAATTCATTAAGATGTTAGAGAATACGTCCTTGCTTGTTCAATCTGTGCCCGCAGCAAATCTTCTCATCACCATCCGGTCTGCTCCAACCTCTTGCCAACCCCAAGAGACCCTGGTCCCACATCCCACGGGCGACTGTGGCTGTGTGGCAGAGTAGTCGTCTTGCAATCGGAAGGTTGTAGGTTTGATTCCAGCTACCTCCTGCCACATGCCGATGTGCCTCTGAGCAAGGCACTTAACCCCAAATTGCCTACCGGTCTGCATACCAGTTTGTGAGTGCGAATGGGTGAATGTGACTCTAGCGTAAAGCGCTTTGAGTGGTCAAAGTGGAAAAGCACTATATAAGTTCAGTCCATTTATCATTTACTTTGAGACTTTGTCACAGGACTCCTCGTATGACCAACATCTTAACCATTACCAACCATTTTTCTAAGGCTTGTCACCTTATTCCCCTCAGAAAACTTCCCACCGGATTCCAGACTGCCCAACTCCTTGCCAAACATGGCTTCTGTCTTCATGGCATCCCACAAGAAATCCGATCAAGACCAAGGTCCTCGGTTCATTTCACAAGTCTCAAAACAATTCCCCTCAGCCATCATAGCCAAGGTCACACTGACATCCAGTTATCATTCACAATCCAGCGGACAGTCTGAACGAATGAATCTAGAACTGGAATCCACCCTCAGATGCCTTACTTCCACAAGTCCATCCGAATGGAGCCATAACCTACCCTAGGTTGATTATGCTCACAAAACACTCTGCTGCCACTGGTTAACTCCTTTCCAAATATCTCTAGGTTATCAACCTTCGCTTTTCCTTGCAGATGAGAAAGAAATATCAGTTACTTCTGTTCATCACTACATCCGTCGTTGCAGAAACATCTGGTCTAATACAATTTCTGCTCTAAACCGCACTTCAGAACAGAACAGCCGCTTCGCTGACCGGAGAAGGATCCCAGCTCCACTAATTCACCTGGTCAGAAGGTTTGTTGTTCCTGGCTTCCAATCAAACCATCAGAAGAACTCACTCATTCACATTTACCTGTTTGTTCAATAAACTTTATTTACTTCTCTTTTCGTCTCCTGAGAGTTTTCTGCCTGTGGGCCAAAAACCTACCTAAAACCATGACACAGGTTTTTCATGTAAATGTAAACTGCCATCTACTAAAACCTTTTGTTAAAATGAAGTATTTTTACTTGATGATTGACTTAATTTAATATTGATTATACTTTTTTATTATTAACTGACATAATTCCCATTTATATAACCTGTCATTTGCATTCATTTCCCATTTTTTAAATGTATTTTTACATAATGTTTGATGCAGCTGAACTTCTGGACTGTGTTTGATGTTGAAATGACGCTGGTTATCGGATGGATGTATTTACTTTCTCTCTTCATATTTCCCAGTTGCCAACTGCAATAAGTGCACTCCTGGTTGGACTTGGTACGACGGCCGATGTTTCGTGTATGTGAACATTAAAATGTCCTGGTCTGCAGCTGAGGTACAACAGATGTGATGGTCACAGCAGATTTCCTACATTCAAAAGAAATGTAAATTTATTGATATAAGATAAGATTCCCCAACAACATAGTTACAGAAACTGATTTACGTTAAACAAATAAAACCATAATTTCTAAAGGTTGATATTCAGCTGCACCAAGTGTCTCACTGCACAGATGAAAGTTTAAACCAGTTTTGCCTTTTTAAGGGACTCTGCCTCACATTGAATGGACATCTGGTCTCAATGCGCAGTTCAAATGAGTACAACTTCATCAGAGACCTTATTTACAAATTAACTGGACAACACACACGAACTTGGGTTGGAGGTCATGATTCAGCAGAGGTGAGAATTTAAAAACATACAAATAACTGTTTGGTTGATCACTTTATGTGAAGATGCATTTTTCATGGCACTTTTTGTAAATGCTTTGAGACCACATTTTTTGTGAATTGCTACCATATAAATAAGTGGAATTGAATTGAACAGGTGTTCCTAATAAAGTGGTCAGTTCAGTCAACTTGAACTGACCAACATCAGGTTCTGTTGGAGGTTTTGGTTCACATTTTCTGAGTGAAAGAAGTCTAGGTTGGTTCTGTATGATTTATTTGCATTGGAACTTAAAACTAAAATGTTCTTTCAGGATAACAACTGGTTTTGGAGCGATGGTTCCAAGTTTTTGTTTCATCAGTGGGGCTCCGGTCAGCCAAGCCACACCGGTGGAATCGAACACTGTGTCAACATCAACTACTCTGGTATTTGTTACTGGGAAACCATAACTTGCAATTTCATATATTTGTTTAAATGCATTTTTTATAATATCTTTGTATCTGGTGGCTTAGTAAGTAGGAGTTTGTCCTGTAATCGGTGGGTTACTAGTTCGAACCCCGACTCCATTCATGTCTGTCGTGTCTTTGGGCGAGACTCGTCATCTGCCCTGCATGCTTTCTGAAACTGATCAAATCATATCAAAGTCTTTGTCAGAAGTTTGCAGTCAGGATTTGTCTCCTTGTCTCTTTACAGGACAAGATTTTGTGGATGATGCTGACTGTAACACAAAGCTTCCCTTCATCTGTGCCAGAGTCCCATAACTTTTCTCCTCTTATGCCTAATAATCTGAACAGTATGGCTTTCCTGCTGGTGATGTCACTTCCACCTGGATGTCAAGCCTCGATGACATCACTGCTGGAAGAACCTGATTTCTCTTCATTTGATCATTGAAATAAATATTTTATTTCTTTGAAATCTGATTGATTTAATTATAAGATTTAAAATATATCAAGATTTCAAAACAAATTCACTAGTGTCACAAATATTTTACACCTAATGAAACCTTGTGAAAATGTTTATCATAACCCTCTGAAGCACCAGAGCATCTTTAGTTAAAACTCTGTTGACCCCAACCAGAATACTGCAGATGGGTCGTTATTAGGTCTCACAGCAGGACGATGATCCAAAACACATGAATACAGACATTTTTCAGCAGACAGAGAATCAACTTTGTAATGCTGGAGATATTAGTTTAATTATACTCGTTTTTAAGAGGCTTCAGTTTAGGTTAGATTTAGACTCATCAATATAATCAATATATAACTTAGTCAGTAGGGCTTTTTTCTTTAGATATAATCATAATTTGATTAGAAGTGGTCTATGTAGCAGAATATTTTTACAGTACATCACTTTCTTAGAAGAGTATAAGTCATCTATTCATCTGAAAAATGTTTCTAGTTTATGATAATCAAAGAAGCAGAAAACTAATCAGAAAATATTGTCTTGCGAGTTTAATGATATTATATGAAACGTGTGCTAATTTTTAGAATCAAAATCTGCTGTTTAATGTAGTAATGCACTGGGTCAAAGGAGAGGTCAGGAGAGCTCTGTGTGGCTCAAGATCTAGTTTGGGGCAGCTTGAACAAATGAAAGTAAAATCTGTCCTACGCGCTTTGAGTAGAAAATGTTTCCGCACATCCATTTTTCTTAGTTTGGGAAGAACTATGGTAAGGAGGTGAGGAAGGATGACTTGGATAGTGGATAGATTCATTCTGTGACTTTAGGTAGAACGCTCACAATAACTGTGTGATTGTGAGCGTGAGTGGGAATAAAAATACCAATATTTTGTTCCATATAACACAGTAGGAGTGTAACCAGTAAACCTTTTGTCAGTGCAAAGGCAAGAACCCCCACTTGATGGTTTTGTGTTTTTCTGTTTATTGTGTAAAGCACTTTGACATGCCTTGTTGCTGAAATGTGCTATACAAATAAAATTTGATTGATTTTGATTGATAATATGACACCTGCATTGTATCCGGGCAGAAGTTGCAGCAGACATTCTGCTGGGATGTAGGAAGAGTCCACTTCTAAACGGTAACATCAGACAGCAAAAACCCACCTTGATGTACTTCGATATAAAAGTAACTGAGCTAAAACAGCTAGTTTAGATCACTGGTCTGTTTTTTTCCTGGGTCGCACAGCAATCTCTAGAGAAATGTCCTCATATTTTGCATTTTTCTAAGGTAATTGATGCTTTCTTTTGGATTTGGTTTCTAATGGCCATGTTGAGACATTACATGATTTATCGTGCTCCATTACTGTCCACTGAGTCAGGAATATCGGAGGTCAGGAAAATTGGATCTACAGAGATCTACAGCTGAGGTGGGAGAGTCTGTCCACAGGACAACAGTCAGTGGTACACTGCACAAATCTGGCCTTTATGGAAGAGTGGCAAGAACAAAGACATTTCTTAAAGATAACCATAAAACGTCTGGTTTAAAGTTTGCCACAAGCCACCTGGGAGACTCCAAACATGGAAGAAGGAGCTCTGATCAGATGAAACCAAAATCAAACTTTTTGGCCACAATGCAAAACGAAACACAGCTCATCACCCTGAACACACCATCCCCACTGTCAAACATGGTAGTGGCAGCATGATAGTTTGGGCCTGCTTTTCTTCAGCAGGGAAGACGGATGGAGCTGAAAACAGAACCATTCTGGGAGAAAACCTGTTAAAGTCTGCAAAAGACCTGAGACTGGGACGGAGATTTATCTTCCAACAAGACAATGATTCCAAACATAAAGCAAAACCTACAATGGCATGGTTCACCAATAAATGCATCCAGGTTTTGGAGTGGCAAAGTCAAAGTCCAGACCTAAATCTAATGGAGAATCTCTGGAAAGAACTGAAAACTGCTGGTCACAAGCGCTCTCCATCCAACCTCACTGTTGCTGTTCTGCAAGGACGAATGGGCAAGAATTTTAGCCTGTTGATGTGTAAAACTGATAGAGACAAAACCAAACCTGTAATCGGAGCAAAAGGTGGCGCTACAGAGTATTAACAAAAGGGGGCCAAATAATATTGCACATCCCACTTTACAGTTTTTTATTTGTTAAAAAAGTTTAAAATATCCAATAAATTTCATTCCACCTCACAATTGTGTCACACTTGTTGATTCTTCACAAAATAAAATTTTTATATCTTTATGTTTTAAGGCTGAAAAGTGGCAACAGGTTGAAAAGTTCAAGAGGGTTGAATACTTTCACAAGGCTCTGTAACAATGTTGAAGGGTTTCACGTTTGACAGGTGAGGAAAAGTTTTCATTTAAAGAAAATATTGAAAAAGTGACCAGTACGTCAGTTATGCTAGCCTAACTGTTTCTAATCTACTACTGACTCTGATAATCTGTATGCTGTGCAGTTTGGTGTGTTTTGGTTTTGTTAGCAAAACAAAATCAACGTAAATCGACGTCACCTGCTGACGTAGATTTAAACACCTACATCAGCAGGTGTTTAAATCAGTTAATCAACCGCTGCGGTGGTGAGGAGAAAATTGATCACAATATAGACATCAAGCCTGACAACATAATGCAACGAACTGCGTGTTCTGGTTTGGTGTTTTTACCTACATTTTGTGTGGGAAATGTTTGTTTTTTGGTATTCGAACGTAATCTTTGCTCTATCTACTCTATCTACTCATTGAGCGGTCCGTTACCATGGCAACAGATCAACGTTTTGGATAATTCTGACACGGAGCGAGAAAAGGAGGAATGAAAGTGGGTTTGTGTAGATCCTCACTTCTTTCTGAGCTTTATTGTGGCACACTGCAGCCACTGCAATTTGAAACATCATGGTGCAATAACTTCCACATGAAGGTCACAGCTGCAATGATCAATGCAATACTCTCAATGTAATGATCTTTGACTGTTTAGGTTTTGTGTCCCCTTTGATTTAGAGCTTCCTTGTATCTATTTCACCATCCTATGGTAATCATTCATTCAGTTTGCATAGTTGCTGTCTTCCATAGCTGTTCCTTATTCCATAACAAATGTATTTGAATTCAATGTCATTTTCTCCTTTTAGCTCAGTAGAAAAGGTCACTGTTTTCGTTATTTTTGCTGGTTCCTCATACTGGCCATACTGTTTTTATGTGATCCTTTTCATGGATGACATGAAGCTGCATGCCAGGAATGAACTAGAAATAACTCACTGATCCTAATCCTGATACACAGCAAATTCACTGGAACATCATTCAGACTGCAGAAGCTTTCTAATTGTTTCCAAAAAGGCAAGGTGATCACAGCTAAACAGAGCAGCCAGCATGAAACCAAAGGAATCATCTCTAGTCCTCTGTAACTGGACTGACTTCAGACACAAATCTGGAGAAGGATCCAGAACCTGCCATCTTTTTAACACAGGTGGACTGAAGCTGGTTTTTGAGTCTTCAGGATGGCCGACTGCTCTTGTCCTCTGCCACGCAGTCCTTCTGGCATAACAGATCCCAATTCTGACACCAAGAATGTGGTGGAAATTCCTTATCAAACAGGTAGAGAAAGTACTCAAGAATTGAGTTTCAACTTTATCTTTCAAGTGTTTTATTTGAAGGCAGTCAAAAGACTCTGAATCCAACAGAGTCAGGAAAAGCAGAGCAACATCTCACAGATACGTCCTTTTTTAATACACTTCTGTTATCAGAGAGTACATTCCATACAAGGACACTGTTCTGGACAGAGAAGCAGAAGTGGCAACATCAGCCGGTTTGGTCCGGTTCTAACCAGCTCTGATGGTACGTAACTCTTCACGCTACCAGGATAACATCCTTGGCCGAATCCTGGAAGATTCTGCAACAACTTGAACACTTTTTGTAAAAAAGTGACAAATCCAAGAACAGACAGTGACTTACTCAAAACTTTCCCTTCACAGACAAACCAACTGAAGGTATATAAAGTCTGTGTTTCCATCTCTGAGACATCCTGTGACCAGAAACTGCTGCTGGAACAGACTTTCAAAATCATCAAAACAAGGTAACATTTAAAGTCCTACTGCTCATCGTGATTTTCATGTCTTGGTTGAGTTGATCTGCGATACTAATTATGAACTTTCCTAACGATTCTTTCTACAGATGGCTGCCGGTCTTCTCTTCTCTCTGCTTCTTGGTCTGAGCTTTGGACTCTGGGATGGAGCTGATGTAAGTATGGAGAAGGACCTAAAACAATGACTGGTATGTCCCTGTTGTGAGCTTTGGCTGCCTGACGTAGATCAGATGGAGCAATCTGAGCCGTCACTTGGTTGAAGTTCAATGAGAAAACTTTGTTTTGTTGGGAAGTTTGTTCTAAAACTTTGGGTTTTTCCATCCACAGGCCGGATGTCGACTGAGAGGTACGTGATTCTTTTGTTGTTGGAGTTTCTAACACCTAAAAGACAATTATATTGTGAGAAGTTTTAAAAAAAAAAAAAAGATAGGAAACTTTTGCATAGATCAGCTGTATTGGGTCATCCTTTAGGCGCAAGGACAGGATTAATAAAGTGTTCAGTCAGTACATATTGTAGAGAAACATCCCGTCCCACAAGGCTGATAGGCCACAGTAGGTTTTACAGAAGGCAGCTAGAAATGCTAAGAAGGCAAATTATTTTCTGAATAAAATAATCAGAACCAATAAATGTGTCATTTCAGAGGATTTTCATATTTTTATAACGTTTGATGCAGCTGAACTTCTGGACTGTGTTTGGTGTTAAAATGATGCTGATTATCAGATCTATGTATTTAGCTTTTCTCTTCATATTTCCCAGCTCCCTCAGCACATGACTGCCCTGCAGGCTGGAGTTGGTTCGACCATCGCTGTTTCTTGGTTGTGACTTTTCAAAGGTCTTGGGCTGCAGCAGAGGTACAACAGATATGACTGTCTCAGCAGATTTCCTACATTCAAAAGGAATGTTAATTTATTGACATAAGACAATAAGATTCACCAACAACAAAGTTACAGAAACTGATTTCTATTAAACAAATAGAACCATAATTTCTAAAGGTTGATATTCAGCTGCACCAAGTGTCTCACTGCACAGAGGAAAGTTTAAACCAGTGTTGTGTTTTTCAGAAACATTGCCATCATTTGGATTCACATCTGGCCTCATACCACACAAAAGAGGAGTACGACTTCATAGACAGCTTATTGTCCAAACAACTGGAGAACACACAAGAACCTGGGTTGGCGGTTATGATTCACCAGGGGTGAGATTTTAAAAACATACAGATAAGTCTGTTTGGTTGATCACTTTATGTGAAGATGCATTTCTCATGGCACTTTTTGTAAATGCTTTGAGACCACATTTGCTGTGAGTTGTTATGTTAATAAACTGAATTGAATTGAACAGGTGTTCCTAATAAAGTGGTCGGTTCAGTCAGATACATTCCAGTTGATCCTGGTTATAACACGATGCAGTTAATTGCAGATTAGAATATCAACTGGTCAACAGTTACCTCAGGAAACCCAGTTTGTTGTATTGAATAACTGACTATGCTAAAGTCCCTCATGCTGAGGAAGCATGTGGCAACAGTGGAGAGGAATGAGAGGAGACCTCCAACAGAACCAGAACCGGCTTCTGTTTTTCCACCTCTGACCAGCTGAGGGTTTAAATAGAAATGATCCAAATATAGTTCATGTTTTCTATAATGAGTGACAGAAGTCCAGGTTGGTTCTGTGTGATTTGTTTGCATTGGAACCTAAAACTAACATGTTCTTTCAGGAGGGCAAGTGGTTTTGGAGTGACGGCTCCAAGTTTACTTTTACTAACTGGGCAGCCGGTGAGCCAAACAATGGTGATGACAGAGAACACTGCATGAACATCAACTTAAATGGTATTTATTAGACAATCTGTAATTTAAAAATGTATGTTTTTATAATATCTCTGTGTCTAGTGGGTGAGTAGGAGTCATCTGTCTTGTAATTGGTGGGTTCCTGGTTCGAAGTGGAACCCACCTATGATAGTGGGAAATTGGTGGGTTCGAGCTGTTGGAGACTTTCACGTCTCCAGTTATGGTTCGCCGATGCCAGAGATTCCAGAAGAGTCAGTGAGTTAAAATCAACCAAAGTTTATTAAAAGTACAATATATATCTTGGAGATTCACTTAAGTATCAAACATGCATACAGAGTTACCCAAAGCAATCCCAGTGAGCTCTGAAGTCCTTTGTCTGTGTCTCCCACTATGCATCCCACCAATGACTGTCCTGATCCGCCACCCCTCCCCTGGCTAAGAGTACGGTCATCCCTTTGTCTTAAGGCCAGTAGTCATAAAGAGTTTTATTGGACTACACAGCAAAGATGACCACTTTGAAGCAAACATCTCTGGTCAGTAACCACATTTCCTGACCGGGGACACAGTTATGAAGTTAGCAACCATTTGTTTGATCCACATTTGGTTCCTGTCTTGTAGCCTTGTGAAGTCTGCAGGGTCCGGTTGTAACTTCCCTATGCAAATCCATCTTAAAGGCTATCAAAGGCCAGACTCACCATGGGGAGGGAACGCAGAACAAACCAAGACCCCACTTTGACTCTCCTTGTAACTTATCAAGACAAATTGATGCTTGTACACCAAAGTACATTCAACCAAAATCATTTTATAATATTTCCACAAAACCCCGACTCCATTCATGTCTGTTGTGTCTTTGGGCGAGACTCGTCATCTGCCCTGCATGCTTTCTGAAACTGATCAAATCATGTCGAAATCTTTGTCAAAGGTTTGCAGTCAGGATTTGTCTCTTTGTCTCTTTACAGGACAAGATTTAGTGAATGATGCTATCTGTTCCAAGCATCTTCACTTCATATGTGTTCTGTCCATCTAACATTTCTCTTCTGATGCCTAAAAATCTGAACTGCCCAAATGTCTTTCCTGCTGGTGATGTCACTTCCACCTGGATGTCAAGCCTCGATGACATCACTGCTGGAAGAACCTGATTTCACTTCATTTGATCACTTAAATAAATGTTTTCTTTCTCTGAAATCTGATTGATTTAATTATAGGATTTAAAATGTGTCAAGATTCCAATTAAGCGACAACTAATTGGTAATAATTCTAAATCTCAGCTTTAACTTAATGCAGAAAATCATCAGAATATCAGAGCATTAGTAAAGTAATGAAAATCTATGAAATATGAACATTTTCACAAACTCTGAACCATTTGTTTTGAACAAATTCACTAGTGTCACAAATATTTTACACCTAATGAAACCTTGTGAAAATGTTTATCATAACCCTCTGAAGCACCAGAGCATCTTTAGTTAAAAATCTGTTGACCCCAACCAACAGATTGGGGTAAGACCTAATAACGACCCATACTGCAGATGGGTCGTTATTAGGTCTCACAGCAGGATGACGATCCAAACACTTGAATACAGACATTTTTCAGCAGACAGAGAATCAACTTTCTACCATGATAATCAGATCAAAGTCCTACTGAACCCCAGTGTGCTTAGCTGAATATAACCACACAGAGAACACAAAACATAGACTGCTTAGAAATAAAGGAATGCCAGGACTCAGTAAGCAAAAACCTAGATTTATAAAAATAAATGCAATGTGTCTTAAACTCCTGTTTCTGCGTTTACATGTTGGAAAGTTAACTAGAAACCTAAAACAATACATGCAAAACTATTTTCAAATCCCTTTATTTAAACTGCATTATTTTTATCATTCATCCTTCTATTGTCTACACCTGCTTGTCCTGGAAGGGCCGAAGAGGGCCTGGTGCACCTGGCCAGAGGTTTGTTTCCTATTAGAAGCTGTTGGTGAAAACAGAATCTCCTCCTCATGTCAGGTCATCGGAGGCATTTGGCTGGCAGCCTTGGTCAACGGAGTTTTTCTCACTGTAAATGATATTTTTGCTGATATCTGCACATCTCTGCTGTGCACACTTCAGAGAACCTGTAATTTCATGGTTCTTTCTGCAGAATCCTAAGTAAACCTGGGTGATGATTTATTCCTTTGGCTGGGATTAAGTACTGGATGCACTAACAGTAACCTGTAGTTTTGGATCTTTTGCTCCTGGGACATGGAGGAGCCTTCTCTCTGCCAGTGAGCATGCTGTGTCCCCAGTGTCGGCATCCAAAATGGAGGATGATAGAAAATGTTTGTCCTAGTTGTGAGGTTTTCCATGACATCACAGAGTTTCCTTCCTGAAACTCCTCCTCTTCCTACTGCTGGAACCAGGGTTAACACAGTATATTATTGAATCTATAGTTATTAGACAAGTCTTTATTCAGTCCTTGATGGCTGGAGGCAAGGGCGTAAGAACGCGTTTATCATTGGGAGGGACATATATTGGAAACCTTACAGATGCGTAAATAGCGTGAGCAGAAATGTCATAAACAATGGCATCATCAACACGTTAGTTAGTAACACGTTACTCACCATATAAACTAAGCTTTAGCGGGCACATCAACATGCAGAGGCCTTGTTTGACAGTTCACCCACTTTCAAACTGAGCTGTGCCGCAATAAAATGGCCAAGACCGTCCATAGTGATAAAAAGGTTGGGGACCACTGAATTACACTACCCTTAATATTATAGCTATTTTAGCTTATTCTCTAATGTTTGCCAACTGAATGGAGCTATTCTTATGTTACTATCGACATGCTAATGCAGGGTCTCAAACTCCAGTCCTCGAGGGCCACAGTGTCCTGCAGTCTTTAGATGTGCCACGGGTACAAGACACTGGAATGAAATAGCTTAATTACCTCCTTCTAGTGTAGATAATATCTCCAGAGTTTTGCTAATGACCTAATTATTCCATTCAGGTGTGGTGCAGCAGAGGCACATCTAAATGTTGCAGGACACCGGCCCTCGAGGACTGGAGTTTGAGACCCCTGTGCTAGTGACTCAATACTCTAGTGGTAGCCCTCATGCTAGCATTAGCCTCATACCTAAAAAAGCATTTAAGCTAATTTTTGATTTATGTCAGGTTCATTTATCCTATACACTTTCAAACAGACAAAAAGAATAAAGGCAAATAATTAAATCTCAATAAGTAAGGAGTGTTTATTCCTGTCTCCAAATTCGCTCTGAAGTCCCTCTCTTCCTACTCCTCTTTTATTAGAATCAGAGAGCCCAGCTTACATTAGTCAGCAGCTGCTGGAAGAAGTGGGGCAAACAAAAACCCATCTGCTAACACACATTCATAAATATTTTCTATACAATGGAATCTCCTCTCTTAGTGCATGTGAGGTCTCAAAGCAGTTCTTGTGTCTCTGGGTCACAAGCTTTGACCTTTGGGTGTTTTTCTTATCAGGCCAGGTCTTAGTTTTGTCTCCAGAGTGGCTGGCATATGCTTCCAATTTGGCACACTTATCTGATTCCTGCAGACATCTCACAAAAACACGTTACAGAAGAAAATAAAAGAATCTCACAGTCCTTAAAGTTAGCTTTGAAAAGATATATCTGGAATATTATCTCCCAATCTAACAATTTATTAGATATGTTTATCATACTGAATGGATTAAGTCAATGTAAATCAACATGCTGGTGATACCACAGATGGTACAGAGAACAGTCAGGCCAGTGGTGCCCTAAGTCAGTCCTGAACATCCTGCATGTTTTAGTTCCCTTCCTGGTGGTAGTATCAACATCCTCAGCATGTCAATGTTCTTCTTAGGCCTCTAATGAGCCATCATTAGACACAGACGTATTAAACCAGGGAGAGAACTAAAACACGCAAACACCCTCCAGAACCGACTTTGGGCACCACTGATTTAGGCTAACCTTAGCATTTTGGCAAATTTTACCTTATACAGTAATGTTTGCATAATAATTGGAGTCTGAAGCCTGTGCTAGTCAACAAAATAATGACACTCCACATGCTACTTTCTACATTTTAGTTCACATTAGCACTCCTGCTAATTTTCAGCATCAGAACTCTGGATTCCAACCGACACACACGCTGCGGCAAGCCCCTTTTAAAATTTCAGAAATTTTCTAGTATTATCCTTATTATACTTTTCCATGCAGAAATGAAAATTCGGGGTCCTGAACCTATTCAAACACTCACAAAAGTTTCCCAAAAATTGTTCCCCACATAAAATTAAATGATTTCAATGGAATCACAAGTAAGCGTGGCCAAACCGCTCTACAGCTCCCCCTGATGTGAAATCAGACAAGCTGTGTATCGTATACCCAGGTATATTCCCGCCCCCACCCAAAAACGGTAAAACGTCTCTTGGAGGTACGTCTTAAAATGTGCAGGAAATCGACCATTTTGAGTCAGAGCGCAAACTTTCATTCCAAATGGTGCAAATGGCCATTTTTCACATACAGAAACATTTCACATTTGAACTTTAATGAAATCCTCGTAGGGATTTGGAGCGATCAGCTTTATTTTCAGTATGCAGTTAAGGGATTGGACTGAAGCTGGTTTTTGAGTCTTCAGGATGGCCGACTGCTCTTGTCCTCTGCCACGCAGTCCTTCTGGCATAACAGATCCCAATTCTGACACCAAGAATGTGGTGGAAATTCCTTATCAAACAGGTAGAGAAAGTACTCAAGAATTGATAGTTTCAACTTTATCTTTCAAGTGTTTTATTTGAAGGCAGTCAAAAGACTCTGAATCCAACAGAGTCAGGAAAAGCAGAGCAACATCTCACAGATACGTCCTTTTTTAATACACTTCTGTTATCAGAGAGTACATTCCATACAAGGACACTGTTCTGGACAGAGAAGCAGAAGTGGCAACATCAGCCGGTTTGGTCCGGTTCTAACCAGCTCTGATGGTACGTAACTCTTCACGCTACCAGGATAACATCCTTGGCCGAATCCTGGAAGATTCTGCAACAACTTGAACACTTTTTGTAAAAAAGTGACAAATCCAAGAACAGACAGTGACTTACTCAAAACTTTCCCCTTCACAGACAAACCAACTGAAGGTATATAAAGTCTGTGTTTCCATCTCTGAGACATCCTGTGACCAGAAACTGCTGCTGGAACAGACTCTTCAACTAATCATCAAAACAAGGTAACATTTAAAGTCCTACTGCTCATCGTGATGTTTCATGTCTTGGTTGAGTTGATCTGCTATACTAATTATGAACTTTCCTAACGATTCTTTCTACAGATGGCTGCCGGTCTTCTCTTCTCTCTGCTTCTTGGTCTGAGCTTTGGACTCTGGGATGGAGCTGATGTAAGTATGGAGAAGGACCTAAAACAATGACTGGTATGTCCCTGTTGTGAGCTTTGGCTGCCTGACGTAGATCAGATGGAGCAATCTGAGCCGTCACTTGGTTGAAGTTCAATGAGAAAACTTTGTTTTGTTGGGAAGTTTGTTCTAAAACTTTGGGTTTTTCCATCCACAGGCTGCATGTCAACTGAGAGGTGCGTGATTCTTTTATTGTTGAAAGAATAGACAATTATATTGTGAGAAGTTCGTTAAAAAGATAATAAACTTTTGCTTTATCGGGTCATCCTTTCAGCAAAAGTACAGGACTTAATTTCTGTATAAAGCAAATTAATAAAGTGTTCAGTCAGTACATATTGTATAGAAACATCCCGTCCCACAAGGCTGATAGGCCACAGTAGGTTTTACAGAAGGCAGCTAGAAATGCTAAGAAGGCAAATTATTTTCTGAATAAAATAATCAGAACCAATAAATGTGTCATTTTAGAGGATTTTCATATTTTTATAACGTTTGATGCAGCTGAACTTCTGGACTGTGTTTGGTGTTAAAATGATGCTGATTATCAGATCTATGTATTTAGCTTTTCTCTTCATATTTCCCAGCTCCCTCAGCACATGACTGCCCTGCAGGCTGGAGTTGGTTCGACCATCGCTGTTTCTTGGTTGTGACTTTTCAAAAGTCCTGGGCTGAAGCAGAGGTACAACAGATGTGACTGTCTCAGCAGATTTCCTACATTAAAAAGGAATGTTAATTTATTGATATAAGACAATAAGATTCACCAACAACAAGGTTACAGAAACTGATTTCTATTAAACAAATAAAACCATAATTTCTAAAGGTTGATATTCAGCTGCACCAAGTGTCTCACTGCACAGAGGAAAGTTTAAACCAGTGTTGTGTTTTTCAGAACCATTGCCTTTCACTGCATGGAAACCTGGCTTCGTACCACAGGACAGAAGAGTACAACTTCATCAGACAGATTCTCCTCAGAACAACTTCAAAACAGTCAAGAGCTTGGGTTGGCGCTTATGATTCAGCACAGGTGAGAATTTAAAAACATACAGATAAGTCTGTTTGGTTGATCACTTTATGTGAAGATGCATTTCTCATGGCACTTTTTGTAAATGCTTTGAGACCACATTTGCTGTGAATTGTTATGTTAATAAACTGAATTGAATTGAACAGGTGTTCCTAATAAAGTGGTCGGTTCAGTCAGATACATTCCAGTTGATCCTGGTTATAACACGATGCAGTTAATTGCAGATTAGAATATCAACTGGTCAACAGTTACCTCAGGAAACCCAGTTTGTTGTATTGAATAACTGACTATGCTAAAGTCCCTCATGCTGAGGAAGCATGTGGCAACAGTGGAGAGGAATGAGAGGAGACCTCCAACAGAACCAGAACCGGCTTCTGTTTTTCCACCTCTGACCAGCTGAGGGTTTAAATAGAAATGATCCAAACACAGTTCATGTTTTCTATAATGAGTGACAGAAGTCCAGGTTGGTTCTGTGTGATTTGTTTGCATTGGAACCTAAAACTAACATGTTCTTTCAGGAAGGTACCTGGATGTGGACTGATGGTTCCAGGTTTACTTTTACTAACTGGGGCTCCAATCAGCCAAACAATGCTGGTCGAAATGAACACTGCATGAACATCAACTTAAATGGTATTTATTACTGGATATACACAACTTGCAATTTAATATATTTGTTTAAATGTATGCTTTTTTAATATCTTTGTATCTGGTGGCTTAGTAAGTAGGAGTTTGTCCTGTAATCGGTAGGTTACTAGTTCGAACCCCGACTCCATTCATGTCTGTTGTGTCTTTGGGCGAGACTCGTCATCTGCCCTGCATGCTTTCTGAAACTGATCAAATCATGTCGAAATCTTTGTCAAAGGTTTGCAGTCAGGATTTGTCTCTTTGTCTCTTTACAGGACAAGACTTTGTGGATGATTCTTCCTGTGATATGGCCCTTCCTTTCATCTGTGTCAGACAACTGTAACCTTCTAACGCTTAATAATCTAAAATGCCCGTATGTCTTTCCTGCTGGTGATGTCACTTCCACCTGGATGTCAAGCCTCGATGACATCACTGCTGGAAGAACCTGATTTCACTTCATTCAACCACTTAAATAAATGTTTTCTTTCTCTGAAATCTGATTGATTTAATTGTAGGATTTAAAATGTGTCAAGATTCCAATTAAGTGACAGCTAATTGGTAATAATTCTAAATCTCAGCTTTAACGTAATGCAGAAAATCATCAGAATATCAGAGCATTAGTAAAGTAATAAAAATCTATGAAATATGAAGATTTTTCACAAACTCTAAACCATTTGTCTGGAACAAATTCACTAGTGTCACAAACATTTTACACCTAATGAAACCTTGTGAAAATGTTTGTCATCATAAACCTCTGAAGCACCAGAGCATCTTTAGTTAAAACTCTGTTGACCCCAACCAGAATACTGCAGATGGGTCGTTATTAGGTCTCACAGCAATCAGTCAATCAATCAATCAAGTTTATTCACTCAACACATTTCATCACCAATGTACAAAAACTGTCTTGTAACAACTCAATGTGCATAACATCAAAAAACAGATTTCCTTATTGCATTTCTTTAATTTTATCAATGGAACAAACACAATACATTAATATTGTAACAGAAGGTAAATTTAAAGCACCTTCATACAAGAGAGTCATGTGATGTGTCATTCTGTCCAGGAGACACTGCAGGGAAAATAAACATTTTATCATGAAGGCTAATTGTGTATACACTTAGTCATTTTGATAAAAGGTTAATATAGCTAATATAAACACTTAAAGCTTTTTTTTCCTTCATTATAAACTTTATACAAGGCTTCTAATTTTTTGCGGCTCCAGACAGATTTGTTTTTTGGTCTAAAATGGCTTTTTCAACATGTTGTGTTGCCGATACCTGATCTAGACAAAAATGTCTTTGTTATGACAACTTGACATTAATGAAGAATCATTATGTGTCATAAATATGTCATAAGTGTTATTACACTGTAAAACGTGGGTTAACCACCATCATAGCTGTAGAATAAACCCTTTGTACATTGGAATAAAACAAAGAATTACTTGTTCTTCAAACAGAGGGTTTAACTTCTGGTCACTATATTGTAACTCTGAAATACTGATTTAAAAACTAAAACAGAATTATTTATTCTTTAACTTAAGAAAATAGGTTCTTTCAACAATCCTAACATTTTTTGCTTTGATCGTGTCAACCATCTCCTTCGTTATATTCTTCCCGTAACGCTCTGGGAGATCTTCTTCTTGTCTTCATCTCCAGGAAGTAGATCTTTAAAGTGTCTGGAAATGCTCAGAAATTATAGCTGTTCTTGCAGTGGTTGTGGTCAATGTCAATCATGGTGAAAAGCTTTCTATGAATTCAGACTTGGTGAATTTCTATTGGACATTCTCATAGTGGGTGATGATTCAATCCACTGTGGTCACTTCAAAAAAGGAACAAAAACAAATAATCAAAAGATCTTAATTCAGCATTTATTTTCCAAAATGTCCCTTGCGGCAAACTGTCAGAATGGTAGAATGGACAGTTAACTTGACTGGTGGTTATAAAGTGCAATACGATTATTTCTTAATACAAGCAGCAAAATTATTCTGATCAAATATTTATTTGGCAGAAATTCATACAGCCTGTTGTTATTCAGAATGCATCATTTAATGTATAGTTTTGGGTGCATGAGTGGATCTTTTCCCTTAATGGGCATTCAAACTCATTTCCAACCACATACTCTGGCTTAAATCTTAAGACGTTTATTAATAAATAAATAGATTAAACACCAGTTTTACATTTGACAACAATTAGTTGTCTAAAACATAACTTGTTAACTTCACTGCTACCCTTGCCCACTTACCTGTCCCTGCCCATCGCCCTTCACCTGGAGAAAATAGTAACACAAAAATGACTTACCTAATTTTTGGGGGGAATATTTCATCTGCTTCTTTCTCTTTGGAGCTTACATCAGAGCTTTCTGGCACTGACTAAATTCTCATATTGTTTCTTCTGGCTTGACTTTCCAGTTCCTCCCATGTATGTTCTGATTATTTTTGCATTTTGCATTTGAATAACATTCACTTTAGAGGTTTTCATTTGATCTCACCCATTCTTTTTTTAACATTTGAGAAATCCGCATGTAGCACATTTAACCTTAAATGATCCGAAACTAACGATTGTTTCAGATCTACATTCTTTTACTTCTTTGAGTATTGCAGCCACACCTGTGGCTTTGACTGAAGAGGCGGCCTCTATTCATCTCCAAGCGATTACGCAGCAAACCCTGGCCCAGCCATATAGATATATATGATTGTCTACACACCTTGATCACCTTAAGAATAATCAAACCTGACCTGCTTGGCATTAATTTGCTGATCCGACTGCTTTCTTGTTCAGTGAGAATGAAATTACCCGGTAGATAACATGCATTTTATGTGCTTTGGCGCGCAGAACAAAACAAAAGCTGAGGACATTTACTATTTACATTTAACTGAGGTTTTCAAATTCTTTTAAAATTTTTATTTATCTGTTGTGTGTATTCTGTTATTTTCTGAGGATAAATGTGTTTCAGTTTAAACAAAAAATTTATACAAAATTGACCATTTGTTGACTTGAGATGTTATTTAACCCCAACTTGCACCAAAATCTTGGCGCTGTCGGCAGGATCCTTCCTGTGGCCACTGGGACGTAGTGAGCAACTGAAATATCGTCCTGCTATTTTTTGTTCGAAATCTCAGCTAATTTGAACTCTTCTGTTGTTTTCACATTGTGGTCATGCAACTTTTCACCAGTAGTGGGCACTGTTGTATGTTCCAGCCTCCAACTTTGACAGAGTACAGAGATGTGTGGACTAGACAAAAAGACTACCATGGACACTGCTATGATTCATATAAAAAATTATAAAGTGAAGATTCATTATAATTATCATTTTAAATTATTGAAGGACACAGTGGTACTGGAGGGATACAGGTAGGTAGTGGTTTAGTATGCTACCAGGCTGTGGCGTTTGGACTTCTTGGAATTATTATAATAATTTTTTTGAATAGCAAATCAAGAGGACAGAGGAGAGAGAGCTTGTTGGAATAGAGTACTTGTAAAGCTCCAGCTAACTGTAGGTAAGGCAGGCGTTACTGTTTAGTGCATGAGAAAAAACAACAGTCAGAACACGTCACAAACTGCTTCATCACCAGCTTCTCCCAGAGAGGGCTTTGTGATGGAGTACAATATGCAAACTGGTTTGTTCACATTTGTGCACATAAAAACCCCCACAAAAAACAGTGTTTATCATCTTTTGAATCTTTTGATAAGCCTGATGCTTTCTGTAGTTTTCAGCAACTGAACATTAAAATGAATAATTTTTTTCTAATAAAAGTCCAGGAAAAATCTGACCATGAGCAAGTTGACGCCAGTTGCTTGGTGAATACATCACATGCAAACAACCCCATAGAATGCAATAATTCATACAAATATATAATGGAAAATAACAGCTGAAATGGATCAAAGAGCATTTTGATTCTAGTTAATATAATATGGTTTATTTATTAGAAAACCTTGTTTCTGTTAAACAGAAAAAACTGTATATTTTCTATAGTTTTTAAAGACCTTTTATTTTCAGAAGCTGTCATTAACTTCAGATATCAACTTACATTTAGAAAGCATATGATATGTTTCAATATCTAAATAATTTTATTCAGAAATATTTTGAATGCAAAGCATACAGTACTTTGCATAAACTGCTATGTTTAGCAGTTTGAGCAGGACCATATTTGTAAAGTCTGATGCAGTTTATCAACCAAAGTCTACCAAGAATAAATTAATAAGTAATGTATTAATTAATAAATTATTCATTAATAATAATATTTATTCATTAATATTAATAAATGATTAGTATTTATTCATATTTTATATTAATAAATATTTATTAATACATATATTAAAGCAGATGTTTTACTGGTTTTACTCTGGTTCATTTAACCATTTAAATGTTCAATAACATTTAAATGGTTCTGAAAACTGAGTCACTAAAATGTGTGAACAAAGACAGAAAACTATCTGGACGATGATTTCTATAAAGCAAGTCACTGTTTAAGAGATAAAACAAAGATATTTAAGGTTTCAGGGTCATTTTAACTCTGTCAGGGCTTCTACTCTGAATGAAGCCTCATTGCTTGATTTTATCCCCATTTAAATGAGTTTAGATTTCAGTCTGCTCAGGGAGTTTTGCCCATGTAAACAGAAGGTAAGCTGGGACAAAACTTACCTTGTCCCAGCTTATCATTCACTGCAGGAGGCGTCGCTGCAAACTGTGGAGATTTCATCTCATCTTCACCGACTTCTTCATAAACTCATAGTCTTCAAGAAAAAAGGAAATTAATTTCCCTGCATTTCTGATAGTTTTAGAACATTTGAAGATCTTCACACTCACCTGAAAAACAGACCAGAAGATTCAGAAACCTGCTTTCATAACAGCAACTTCTGCACAGGTTCTAAAATCTGAACATAAATGACCCTAAGTTTAGCTCTATATATGTAACAAGTGGACAGGACATAAACGTCTGACCTACAGCTCATATCAGGACTTCCTGTGAGGTTCTGCAGTGAAATCACAGCTTTCAGTTTTGACCCTGTGAAGGAGTTTTTCTTTTAAAGAGTAAATGTTTTATTTGCATTAAACAGTGTTCCTTTATGTACCACATAAATGTAATGTTATTGTATCACAGTCAAGATGTTTTTCTGTGCAGCTGCAAAGGGTGTACAAACTAATGGAACAAGATGTGTCTGCTGAAGTTTCCCAGGCCGGTTGTCTGGGAACTTGCTGTTTTCCTGTTACCTTCCCTGCACAGAGATAGTGTTTAGTTTTCACATCCCGTAGATATGATAGTGAATGATCATACAAAGTTGAACTGTTCCGTCTGTCATTTTTCTCTTTCCTTTGTTTGGTCTTAGAAGATTAAGTCCCTGCCTCTGTTAGCTGAGAGAGAGGTGAATAAAGTAACTATGTAACTCTGAGTTTGTTAGAACAGATTTCTCTTCAGTTCATGTATTCACTGTTCTCTGGCTGTATGCACATTAAAGATTGATTTTGCTCCTTGACCTTTGCCTGGATCTCAGTCTCTGAATTGTGTACTTCACAATTTGGCATCACGAACAGGATCCTTCGCTGGTTCGTCCAGGTTGGTGGATCCCGGGAGAGGGGCTGATCACCGAACCTCTTCCACCTCCTCTAAAATAGACTGTCTGAGAGAAAGAGGACTTTCCCGATGCTCCACAGAGTTGGATCAGCCACAACAGGATAAAGACAGAGCTGAGAAGGGCTGCAAAGCATCTCAAGGTTTGTAGGTCTATTAATTTAGACTGAGTTTTCATAGGTCTATTAACTTGAGTTTTGTAGGTCTATATTCTAGACTGAGTTGTAAGAGAAAGAAATTAGGATAAACATTCTAAAGTGTAGGAGGTTTGTTAAAATAATAATTAGAGAATGGGACTTTTCTCTTCCAAGGAGCCTCATGAGGATTATATTGATTATATTCCTCATGGGCCCATTGCAGAAGAAATTATTAAAAAACATGGGGAATCATGTGTTCAGTATTCGCCACAATGGCATCATAAATTTGGATTTCCTAAACATGGGTCATTTGAACCTGAGCTTTTGATGGAATTGGAAGAAAAATTACTGCTACAGAAACAACAGCTGCTGAAACTTAAAAAATCTCAGTTGACCAGTTACAAATAATGCAAGCACACACAGACACACTCTGTATGTGCTTGCTCGTCTCCAAAGACGACCCAGACCACAACCAAGTGGCCGTAGTTCCACAGAGGCCGAGGAGGGAGATTTGGTGGCAACCAGGAAGACTTCCTCAGGTGGGGTTGAGGCTTTCCTGTTAGAGGTGGATTTACAGGAGATCGTGGAGGATATTCCACCTGACTAGACCAAGGTGCCGTTGGAGCAACCTTCTCTGGTTCAGCAAACCGCAAGTAGCAACACACACAGCACATATGTGAAATATACAACTGAAGTACATAAAATCTTCCCCATTGACACGTTCACCAGAGAACTTCACTTCCATCAGTTTCTGTTTTCTGACTGTTGTCCAGTGAATCTCCTGGCCAGAGACCTCATTTTGAAACTATTTGTCTATTGAATGTTCAGACATGGGGCTCTGTGTCCAAAAACAAACTCCATCCGACTTAAATTTGTTCAAAATACCAAGTCTGCTTTACATTTTTGAATGGTTGATTACAGACTGACAATCTGAGACCGTTTTACAAATGGCTCGAGAAAGGGTTCCTCCCACTTCCACTGTGATGTCAGCACAGCGCCTTCATTGCACAGCTCATGTGTCCACAGACCCGGCTGATGAGCTGGGTGACTCTTTTCTCCTGACACGCCCATCTCTGCTGCATGCGACTCACATGTGCTGGTCCGCTGAGACCTGTTTTTTGCTGATCTGTTTGTCACCGGAGCAACTGGCTTTCTTCATACTGCCTGATTTTTTTCCCCACATCCCTCTGGCAAAACATCCAGGAGACGGGTGGAAGACTGATTTTGCTCCTTGACTTTTGTCTGGATCTCAGTCTCTGAATTGTGCACTTCACAACCCTGAAATGTTGCAGCTTGTTTGATTTTAATAATTAAACTGTTACTTTTTGACCACCAGAAAGTTTTGATGTTTTAGACTAAAGGAAAATAAAAAGCTTTGAAAACAGAAAACTTAAAAGTAAAGTTATTTTAAGGTATGAACCTTAAAACAGGAAGTTGAGGCGAAGGTGTCTAAACGCTCAGCTGAACGTTAGAAACTTCAGGGACAGTTTCTGTTCACATGATCCGATTCAGAAATAGCTGATACCAGTTTGTTTTTTTACGATATTTTGGCTCTGTTGGCCCTTATGAAACAATAAATTAACAAATTATTGGGTGGAGGTCAAAGGGGAAATAACCCCAGACCGAGAATCGAACCACTGACCCACTGAGAGCTGAAAACGAGTCAGATTAATGAGAGAAGAATAAAAAGAAGAGAGGCTCTCAGAGGAAGATGAAGCAGAACCAAGTAATGATGAAGAGGAACCAACCAAAGCTCCTCCTGTGGCCTCAGGCCACGCTGCTCCTGCAGCAGGAGTTTATAAAGACAAAGGAACAATTTCAAGGTGTTGAATTACAAAGTCGAAAAATGTTTAGTCACATTTAATATGTATGGCATTTTTGTAACAATTCAAGGTAACATAGTTACTTGATTGTGCTATAAAATGGGACTATGTGCCAGGGAAAACACAATGCTGCCCCTTTAACTACAATTTTATTGTTTTAATGTCTTCCAGCTCATCTTGTTGCTTGTTGTAGGCGCCAGGTGAATCAAGTGCAAATCTTCGGAGACGTGTGACTGAAAGATCTTATCAGAGCAGAGCCGCATGCTCTGATTAACTCCTGAATCCAATTAACTGTCAACTGTTGCAAATGAAGCTGGAGCAATGTTCATGTTTTTGTTTGATTTCTATTTCCTGCATGTTTTAGTGAGGACTGATGGCTGCGCAGTCTTACTTTTACTCCATATACGGCAGTTTTCTGTTTATTAATAGAGTCAAAAGTGAACCTTTGAGAAATGACAAGAGGCAGTTCAGTAACTGTGGAAATAATGTATTAACCAGAAGTTTGTAAGAAAACCAGAAAAAATAACAGCCATTTTTACAGAGCAGAGATGAGTTCATCCCCCCATCGGGCAAAGACGATCTCTGACAAAACCACAAGGTTTTCTGATATGAATGAATCAGAAAGAAAGTCGATTTGAAAGATCAAATGTTACATTTAAATTCAACATAACAAATAATAATAAATGGATAAAAATAATTTAAAGTGGATCATCTGCCTGTTTCAGCTTTGGCCAGACTAAAGCCGGTTTCTCTCTGCGGTTCTGACGCTACGTTGTATTGGAGTATAGAGACTCTTCTCCAACATGGCTGCCAACAGCCCTCCGAGGAACAGAGTAAATCACGTCATTAGAAGGTCTCAGCCGATGGTCCGAGCTTCTTTTGAGGAAGTTCACCTGGGCGTAGGTTGGTATAGTCAAATCCTCTTCAGCCTGAAGAAAGAAAAGCAAGCGGTCAAAGTGAGCTGCTGGTCAGAGCAACAAGAGATTCCTGATCATTAAACTGGATCTGAAAAACACAAAGTAGGTTTGGGACACCAAGGCACTCAGGTCGTCTCCATTCCATTCAATGATCTTGTCATTTAATTATTTTTGTCATGAATGAATGAATGTGAGTTTTTGCAAGTATTCAGGTCAAAGTTCAGCTTACCGTGTCCAAAGGAAGAGCTGCTGTCGCCAGGCTGTAGACGCCATCAGCTGCATCTGGTTTACTGAAGGAGGCGCAGCTGTAAACTGTGGAGATTCTCACAGGAACAGATTTCATCTCATCTCCTCTGATTTCTTCATAATCTCTGTTAGTCTTCAGGAGAAAAGGGGAAATCGATGCATCTTTATTTCTGACCGTTTTACAGCATTTATGCTGAACTGTGAAGCATAAACTCACCTCAACAGCAGGAGTTTTCTTTGGTTTCACAGCAGGATCTGAAAAACAGACCAGAAGATTCAGAAACCTGCTTCCATGACATCACCACCTTCTGCACAGGTTCTGTCTAAAGAGGTCACAAAGGAGTAACTGACTGAACCTCAACAGTCTCGACCTGTCTTCAACCGGGTGAAACTGGGTTGGACGGAAACAGCAACACTAAACACCAGAACACTAAACACCAGAACATTAAACACCAGAACACTGAACACCAGGACACTAAACACCAGAACATTAAACACCAGAACATTCAACACCAGAACACTAAACACCAGAACACTGAACACCAGAACATTAAACACCAGAACACTAAACACCAGGACACTAAACACCAGAACATTAAACACCAGAACACTGAACACCAGGACACTAAACACCAGAACATTAAACACCAGAACATTCAACACCAGAACACTAAACACCAGAACACTGAACACCAGAACATTAAACACCAGAACACTAAACACCAGGACACTAAACACCAGAACATTAAACACCAGAACACTGAACACCAGGACACTAAACACCAGGACACTAAACACCAGGACACTAAACACCAGGACACTGAACACCAGAACACTAAACACCAGGACACTAAACACCGGAACATTAAACACCAGAACACTAAACACCAGAACACTAAACACCAGGACACTAAACACCAGAACATTAAACACCCGAACACTAAACACCTGAACACTAAACACCAGGACACTAAACACCAGAACACTAAACACCAGAACATTCAACACCAGAACACTAAACACCAGAACACTGAACACCAGAACACTAAACACCAGGACACTAAACACCAGGACACTAAACACCAGAACATTAAACACCAGAACACTGAACAGCAGGACACTGAACACCAGGACACTGAACACCAGAACACTAAACACCAGGACACTAAACACCAGAACACTAAACACCAGGACACTAAACACCAGGACACTAAACACCAGAACATTAAACACCAGAACACTGAACACCAGGACACTAAACACCAGCACACTAAACAACACTAAACACCAGGACACTAAACACCAGAACACTGAACACCAGGACACTAAACACCAGAACACTAAACACCAGAACACTGAACACCAGGACACTGAACACCAGAACACTAAACACCAGGACACTAAACACCAGAACATTAAACACCAGGACACTGAACACCAGGACACTAAACACCAGAACATAAACACCAGAACACTGAACACCAGGACACTAAACACCAGCACACTAAACAACACTAAACACCAGGACACTAAACACCAGAACACTGAACACCAGGACACTAAACACCAGAACACTAAACACCAGAACACTAAACACCAGGACATTAAACACCAGAACATTAAACACCAGAACACTGAACACCAGGACACTGAACACCAGGACACTAAACACCAGCACACTAAACAACACTAAACACCAGGACACTAAACACCAGAACACTGAACACCAGGACACTAAACACCAGGACATTAAACACCAGAACACTGAACACCAGGACACTGAACACCAGGACACTAAACACCAGGACACTAAACACCACGAAACTGAACACCAGGACACTAAACACCAGCACACTAAACACCAGAACATTAAACACCAGAACACTAAACACCAGGACACTAAACACCAGAACACTAAACACCAGGACACTGAACACCAGAACACTAAACACCAGGACACTAAACACCAGGACACTAAACACCAGGACATTAAACACCAGAACACTAAACACCAGAACACTAAACACCAGAACATTAAACACCAGGACACTAAACACCAGAACACTAAACACCAGAACATTAAACACCAGAACACTAAACACCAGGACACTAAACACCAGAACACTAAACACCAGGACACTGAACACCAGAACACTAAACACCAGGACACTAAACACCAGGACACTAAACACCAGGACATTAAACACCAGAACACTAAACACCAGAACACTAAACACCAGAACATTAAACACCAGGACACTAAACACCAGAACACTAAACACCAGAACATTAAACACCAGAACACTAAACACCAGAACACTAAACACCAGAACATTAAACACCAGGACACTGAACACCAGGACATTAAACACCAGAACACTAAACACCAGAACACTAAACACCAGGACACTGAACACCAGGACATTAAACACCAGAACACTGAACACCAGGACACTGAACACCAGGACATTAAACACCAGAACACTAAACACCAGAACATTAAACACCAGGACACTGAACACCAGGACATTAAACACCAGAACACTACACACCAGAACACTAAACACCAGAACATTAAACACCAGGACACTGAACACCAGGACATTAAACACCAGAACACTAAACACCAGAACACTAAACACCAGGACACTGAACACCAGGACATTAAACACCAGAACACTAAACACCAGAACACTAAACACCAGGACACTGAACACCAGGACATTAAACACCAGAACACTACACACCAGAACACTAAACACCAGAACACTAAACACCAGGACACTGAACACCAGGACATTAAACACCAGAACACTGAACACCAGGACATTAAACACCAGGACACTGAACATCAGGACATTAAACACCAGAACACTACACACCAGAACACTAAACACCAGAACATTAAACACCAGGACACTGAACATCAGGACATTAAACACCAGAACACTACACACCAGGACACTAAACACCAGAACACTAAACACCAGGACACTGAACACCAGAACACTAAACACCAGGACACTGAACACCAGGACATTAAACACCAGAACACTACACACCAGAACACTAAACACCAGAACATTAAACACCAGGACACTGAACACCAGGACATTAAACACCAGAACACTACACACCAGAACACTAAACACCAGAACATTAAACACCAGGACACTGAACACCAGGACATTAAACACCAGAACACTAAACACCAGAACACTACACACCAGAACACTAAACACCAGAACACTAAACACCAGGACACTAAACACCAGGACACTGAACACCAGAACACTAAACACCAGGACACTAAACACCAGGACACTAAACACCAGAACATTAAACACCAGGACACTAAACACCTTCCACCGACATCAGTCCTGTCTGACATGCAGCTTCAGCTCCTGAACGCTCAAACTTTAAGATCCCAGTAAGAACCAGTCAACCTACATAACCTGTCGTACTTAAATTAGCCTGAAATATTTAAAAAAAAAAAAAAAAAAACTTTGGAGTTTTGGAAAATGTTGCAGGTTACCATGGTAACCAGAATAACCAGGTTTCCATTTCCTACCTTTATCAGGGTTCTGCGATCTGTTTCTGCAGAAAACCAGCAGAGCCACAGTTAACATGCTGATGATGATGAAGGCCAGAGCCAGACACACGATCAGCAGAACGTCTGAAAACAGGAAGTTATGTTGGGTTATTAGTGGGAATGTTGTGGGTTTTACAGCCCAGGTGGACAAATATTGATCTCAAACATCCAAAAATGTTTTATGTTTCTGATATAACTTCATTATTCTATTATACTAATAGAATAATGTGATAATTGTGTATTTCTGAATTATGTGTTGTGTTTCTAACGTGTGTGTAACTGTTTTTGTAATTAATGTTTTAATGATGGACCCCAGGAAGAGAAGCGTTGTCATGGCAATGGCTACTGGGGATCCAAACAAACAAGCCCTAAAAACACAAATTAGCATCAAACTGAACATTTCTGTGGTAACAAAGTAAAAACTCTGCATATCCAGCAGGTAGAGCGGTTGGACCTGGAGGTGATGAACTGTCATCAGCTGAATGGTCGGTGGGTGCAGAGAAACCTGAAGGTGTGGAACTTGATGCACTGGAGCTGAAACTCCTGGTTGCTGCTGTTGTTGTAGTCGTAGTTGTTGTTCTTGTTGTAGTTGTCGGTGTGACTGCTGGGAATTGGAAGAAAAGTTTAGCTCCAAATAAAACAGAATGAGTTTAAAATGAGCTGAGAAAAACAGGTTGCAGGAAATCGCAATAATCAATCAACAGTGTCATAATTTTCATTAAAACAAAAGCAAATTTCATAAAATACCTTCAAACTATAAGGTGGGATGTTTTTAACACAAGCATTGTTACATATTTATTTTAGATTGAAGAAGATTACATTTTTATTTAATAGAAACTCACCATCTGTAACAGTGAGATGAAAGTCTCTGTATGGATCGAAGTCGTACTCCACATCCAGGTTACATCGGTACCATCCTGAGTCAGACCGGGTCAGCGCTGAGATGCTCACATACAGATCTCCTCCTGATGATTCAATGCTGTATCTGCCTCTTTCAGCTCTGACTCCCTCAGTCTCAACAAGAACTTTTCTACATTCTCCTCTGCAGAACTGTCGTTTTCTCCCAGAGGAACCAAAGGAACAGGCGACGGTCAGTGAGCTGCCAGCTTCTTTATAGAGGTGAGGAACGTTGCTTCCATCCAGCAGAGCTGTTAAAATAATCATCAGTTACTGTCTGATCCCATCATAATAATCTGACCACATTAATCCCAGTTTCCCACTGGGAGCTGCCCAGTTCAACCAGTCTGAGGCTGGAACTGGTAATCCATCATTAATGGATTCATCATCTCCCTTCTAAAGATCATCCAACAGAAATTACTTCCAATGATTTAGCTTCATATTGAAAAGTGTAACAGACATTGAGATTAATTTGATGACAATTTTACAAAATAATTTAAGAAAATAAACTGTAGAAACACAAAGCTTCCAGTTTTCAGTCAGACTGGGTAGTTACACTTTCTCAGAGATTTTAGCAGCTTTCAGACTCACCTTCAGCAACAACCAGTTCAAAGTCCTTGTATAAATATCTGGATGAAAATGTCCTCAATCCACATCGGTACCATCCTGAGTCAGACCGGGTCAGCGCTGAGATGCTCACATACAGATCTCCTCCTGATGTTTCAATGCTGTATCTGCCTCTTTCAGCTCTGACTCCCTCAGTCTCAACAAGAACTTTTCTACATTCTCCTCTGCAGAACTGTCGTTTTCTCCCAGAGTCTTCAAAGGAACAGGCGACGGTCAGTGAGCTGCCAGCTTCTTTATAGAGGTGAGGAACGTTGCTTCCATCCAGCAGAGCTGTTAAAATAACCATCAGTTACTGTCTGATCCCATCATAATAATCTGACCACATTAATCCCAGTTTCCCACTGGGAGCTGCCCAGTTCAACCAGTCTGAGGCTGGAAGAGTTAAACCAGCAGAAACTGGAGGATAAACTCTTCAACATTCACTGATTGAGCTGAGAGATAATTTAGGTGATCATTTTACAAAAGTGAATTAAAACTATGAGGTGATGAACTGTTCACTCAGTCATTAGTGACTGGATTCAATCAGACGGCATCGCTAACGTCTTTAGCAGCTTTCAGACTCACCTTCAGCAACAACCAGTTCAAAGTCCTGGTATAAATATCTGGATGAAAATGTCCTCAATCCACATCGGTACCGTCCCGAGTCAGAGCCTCTCAGCGCTGAGATGCTCACATGAAAAACATATTGATTCTTCGACTCAGATTCAATCCTGTATCGTCCATGTCTATGTGATGTTTCACGTGTTCCAATGAGAATGTTGTTTTGTTCTTCACAGTTTTCCCAGCAGAAGATCTTCCATTCTCCAGGTGAAGGAAAGAAACATTTAACGCTGAATTTTCCTCCAGAAACTTGATAAAAACGCATCACAGGCTCATCGGTTCTGCTGTTGGTGATGTGCAGAGCTGCAGAACAGACCAACAGTTAATGTCAGCACTTCCTGTTGTTCTGCAGTGAGACCAGCTTGTTCTGATTCAGTTACACTCATGGACCGAATTTCACCTTCAACCCTCAAGAATCCAAACATTAAAACTAAAAGGATCTGAAATGATCCGACTGAAAATGATCAAAATTAGATTCCAACCTTAAATGTTGCAGCTTTAGTGTTCAGGAAGCAGAAACATCTCAGTACTTAAACATTCTCATTAATTTCCTCAGTTTTAGGCTGAAGGAAGAATAAAAAGCTCTAAAAACTGATATTAATAAAACATGAATATGAAGACAGTCAGCTTTAGTTTTGCTTTGGTTATTTTAAAACTTCAGCTTCCTGTTTTAAAGCTGACCAAACGCTCAGCTGCACGGTAGTTTTACAGTCAGTTTCTGTTTACATGAACAGAATAATAAATTATTGATAAGTTGTTTCAATGTACAAGAATAAATAAAAGTGACTCACAGAGGCAGACGAGGCAGAACCAGGTGATGATCATGTTGAGACTCTGATGGTTCTGTGTTTCATCAAGTTGAATTCCTCTAAAGTTGTTCCTGTTCTAATGAAAATGTTTACTCTCTTCCTGCTTCTGCTTTTCAGCTACAGCCTCATTTATTCATAACTATCCAGCATCACTGTGTCTTCATGCTTATTTGCATTTACAAATTATCTCACACCTAATTATGTTTCCAAAACAACATTTGATTAAAAGCTGCAGATAGATGAGATAAATAAATAGGATCTGATATAAAACTTAAACTAATTACATATTACAGAACCAATCAGCCGATTCTCTGTGTGACAAACTAAACATGTTTGTCAAACACAGTTTAAGGTTTAAATTTGTGTTTTTAGTGAGTTATGTCTTTTTGCTGCACAAAAGTATTGAATAAACAACGTCTCTTCAAAATACAAGTATTAAAAAAGCAAAAAAACTAAACTTCCAGTTGAAATACTTCTGCAAATAATCTGTTTGACTAGGGTAGTAAAGTTCAACTAAACTATTAAGTAAAAGCAAAAGATGAAGAAAAACTAATGGAGGTTTTAATGATCAATTATGACTTTTTATAAAAAACAATTTTATTTTAGTTGTTCACATTTCCAAATCTATGCGACCTGCATGTGATCTGAAGAGTGAACTGCAAATGACCCGTATGCACAGAACTGCAATAACGTTACACAGAGCGTTGTGCCAACCGACATAAAATAAAGAAGTAGAAAAGGAAGAGAAAACATTCTCATCTATTCTCTAGTAAACATTTATTCTCTACTTTATGGAAGTAAACATGGACGCTAACGATGCAACATGTCTTACAACATGTCTGCAGTCGGGAAATTAACTTGATCCTTGTTACAGTCCGCCCTGGTTGCTGTTTTTCTTTCCGTTTGCATGAATCAGGATGTATTTGTTGAATGTTGAGGCTCGATGTTGCGGTCGGATGACCGGGCCGTACGGACGCACAGATCAGATATGATCTGATGTACACATATCCACGAGGCCCGAATCACATTCGAATAAATCTGATCTGTGTTGTTATGAGAAACTGCTGCATTTAATAGAAACTGCTGTTCTGCATCGACCATCTAGTCAAAGGAGAATGTACAGAACCAGACTCTTTAAAACGAGCATTACATCTGAGACATACAGTAGAATATTACTGCAGTGCAATCAATAAGGTTGTGTTTGTGTGTTTTGTCCTTTGATTTTGTTTTAATCTGTTTCTTTCTGTATCTAAACATTAGAAGTTATAGTTGTCAGTAGTAATAACTGGTAATAATTATTGTTGTTTATAATGTGTTAATCAGTAAAGGTCAGGATGTGACTCAGATGGTGTGAGTGAAAAGGGGAAGCTGAGAGAGACTGAAAGGCATAAAATGAAACGATACATGACGAGATATAAGCTGAGCATAAAGAAGAAGTTCATCAACTTTAACATGTTTCAGAACGTGTTAAAGTTCTTATCTTTTGTTGTAGAGGTTGGTATTTGTGCACACATGAATGGTTTATGATTTGACTGTCTTGACTGCCGTTGCATTAGAACTGAACTGACTGTCTGATGTCAGGGACGGGAGAAACAGGAAGGAAACGAAGATCTTTGCAGAAATGTGCAGACCAGTTCTGGTGTGATGCAAAGATAACCAGACAGTCGCAGAACCACGAAACAGGAACTCCACAGTTTTACAATAAACCAGGCTAATTACTACATAAACACGCCAAACAACTAAACTTATTCATTTCATGATTTTATTTTTAAACTTAAGCTTGAACACAAAAGTGATGGCACTGCATGAAAAAGAACTTATTTTGCATAAAATGTTTAACTTTTAACATAATGAACATATTTTTCATAAAGTGTGTGTGAATCTTCTAGCCCTACTACCACTTGTTCTCTAGTTTATCATTGGATGGATGGAGGTTAAAAAGACTTAAAAACATCACATCAGAGAAACAAATGTTAAAAATGATTCTTAAGCAACAAAACATGAAGTTCCAGGTACCATCATTTGTGTCCAGGCCTGTTTCAATACTGTGGTTTTGAAATTATTAGCTTGAACCAAAATCAAAAGCAATGTTTGATTTTCAAAGCTTAACTTTAAGTACATTTTTATTATTGCTTTTGTCAGTTTCAAGTTATTTCAGGGACCATTGTGGGTTTTTTGGTCATAAACAAGAGAGATGCCAACAATCTTCTCAATGTATGAATAGAAAAGTAAAGCAGGAAGTCAGCAGAGCAGATGGAGGAGAGCAGAAGATTGATTGTTTATTCTTAAAAATAAATGTTTTTATGCTTGGGGTCAGTACAGTTATATCCTAACACTTCACTTGTGTTTCAAACCATAAATGTTGAGAAACAATTGGATATGAATGTTGTTTTGGGGAGACTTCCTGGTTTCTAATGGCTTTCTGAAGTCTGCTGCTGAGGTGAGTGTTGACCTGAATCATCAGATAAATGACCAAGAAGCAGCAAAACTCAGCGAATCCAAAAGACATTACAGTTTGGGACCTTGGACCAGAAACCCAGACAACTAACGCTCAGGGTATCATCGGGTCCAGGAGAGGAAGATTTTCTGTTGACTCCTCACTGGAATGAACCTTGAACTTATGTGTTTAAACATGTGTCCTCTCCTATGTGGATCCTTGTGTGTCTGTTTAAATGAGGCTTTTGGTAAAATCTTTTCCCACAGATATGACAGCTGTAGGGTTTTTCTCCTGTGTGGATCCTCTTGTGTTTATTTAAATTTGATTTGTGGTTAAATCTTTGTCCACAAACGTGACAACCAAAAGGCTTGTCTCCAGTGTGTATCCTCTGGTGGATGTTTAAAGTTGACTTTTGATTAAAACTTTGTCCACAAATCTCACAACCAAACGGTTTGTCCCCAGTGTGGATCCGGATGTGCTTGTTTAAACTCGACTTTTGGTTGAATCCTTTCCCACAAACATCACAACCAAAAGGTTTGTCTCCTGTATGAATTCTCATGTGTTTGTTTACAGCTGACTTATCACTAAATCTTTGACCACAAACATCACAAACAAATGGTTTTTCTCCAGTGTGGATTCTGATGTGTATGTTTAAATGTGACCGTCTGTTGAATCGTTGCTCACAGAAAAGACAACCAAATGGTTTATCTCCTGTGTGAATCCTCATGTGCTTCTTTAAATTTGCCTTAAGACTAAACATCTGTCCACAGACATCACAAGCAAATGGTTTATCTCCAGTGTGGACTCGTGTGTGCATGTTTAAATCTGCCTTTCGACCGAATCTTTTCCCACAAATGTCACAACCAAAGGGTTTTTCTTCCATGTGGACTCTCTTGTGCTTGTTTAAATCTGACTTTTTGTTAAATCTTTGCTCACAATCATCACAGTGGAACGGTTTCTCCTCTGAGTGGTTCCTCATGTGTAGATTTAAGCTTGACTTTTGGTTGAATCTAACTTCACACGCACTACAACTGAACGGTTTCTCTCCAGTGTGGATTCTCCTGTGAATTTTTAGGTGAGACTTCTGGTTAAATTTTTGTCCACAGACATCGCAGTTGAATGGTTTCTCTCCTGTGTGGATTCTCATGTGTCGGTTTAAAGAGTTTTTTAGGCTAAAGCCTTTACCACAGTCATCACAGGTAAAACCTTTTGAATGAGTTTGGACCTTTGCTCGGTCGACGTTTTTAGCCAAGCAGTTTTTTCTTGAACTGTGTCTCTGTAGGGAACGCTTGTTACCAAACTGCTGCCTGCACTCAGAGCAGCTCAGCGACTTGTTGGCGGCGTTTCCTCCTGACTCTGCAGCTCTAGTTTCCTTCCAGTCGTTCTCACTGTCCTCAGTTTCAGAGCCGGAGTCTGGTGGGTGTTTCAGATGAGAACCAGGATGGTTCACATCATCACCCTCCTCTTCCTCTTCATCCCCACTGACCTCCGTCTCTGAAGAGCTGGACGTGTCTCTGTCAGTGTGTCGGTCTGGGTTCCTGCTGGACGCCGCTCCTCCACCGTCCTCTTCCTCTCTTTCTGCTTTCATCTGACCAGCTGAGCTGCTGGTTGGAAGATTTCTGTCTCCTGACTGATGAAGCTGTGAGAACAGAGGTTTATCTTCATCATCCTCACTCTTCATAAGAACCACAGTGAGTGGAAACCTGTTAGGATCGATCTCCTCCTTCACACTGAGCTCTTCATCCTCTGGGCTGCTCCAGTCTTCCTCCTCTTCCTCCTTGATGTGGAGACGTTCTGCATCCTGCTGGTCTCCATCAGGACTCTGCTCTTCATTAGCTTCTTCTTTAACCACCAGCCTCTCCTGAACACCTACAGAAAACACAGAAACACAACAAACACATTGTGAACAATTAGGTTTTAACATTTCTAAGAAGGTAAAACAGAATTAGTGGAAGAATCTGATTAACATAATCAGGAACGATGCTGAGATCAATCACATGTTGATTAATGAAGCAACCAGTAAACTGGAAAAATGAAGGAAGTTCTGAGCTATAAAAAAATAATCAACCAGAGTTCTGACCAGAACCAGGAACGAGAACCTGGACCGGCTGCAGATGTTTGGGATAATTTCAGGTTGATTTGGGATTTTCCTCTTGAACATCTGTAATTCATGTAAAAATTTAGAGAGACTATTTTTAAATACATATTATGTATTCTATATAAAACTTATGTGTTACTTGAAAACAGAATTTTTCCTTTAATAAAAAAGATTCCCCATATGATATTGCCTTCTGAGGCGACCAAACCAGTTTAAATCACTTGCATTTAATTATTCGGTCATTTTAAAGCCAATGCAATTATGTACAAAGCATACAATAAGTCCCTGTCTCAAAATGTCCAGTTTAAATCAATGAAGTCAAATATATGCTGCAGAGAAAATATATTACAAATAACCCAAATGATAAACGTAACACTTTATCCTGACAAATATTAACTGTATAATTTAAAAAGTCATACAGAGATCCTTTTCGCGCAATAGAATGTATTGCTATTGCCTGTTCTGTTTGTAAGAGGCAGCAACAAAGGAAGGTGTAAATTTTAGCTTATTCATAATCTTTCCTGTTTATTTGAATATGATTGTGGCCAATTTTATTTGTTTTACCTCTTATGAAACTGACCACAGTACATTATGTCGCACACGAACAATAACCATGTCTTTGGCACATATTTTTAACAAGGGGCTCATTTTTAAACCATTCTTTAACTTTGTGGCATTTTGATCAGGCATCGATGCAGACTCCTACTCCTTTAAAAACATCCGCCTTGCGCAGCGAAGGTCACCAGATAAACTGGCCACCAGTAGATCTGACCCACCGTAACAAGCCTCAAATACAGACAGCAGCTTCTCATTCAGGCAAATCCGTCATCTTCCTAACAACTGCTGCTAAACTACAACTAAAGTCCAAAGTGGATGTGAAAAAGGAAAAACCGCCGACCTGCTGTTTCCATCTGAACGTCAGAGCTGAAAGCAGAATCCATGTTTCTGTTTCTCCTCTTCTTCCAGTCGCTGTTTGAGCTGCTGTCTCTAAATTTCCGGTACCGGTTCTGTCTCCGGTCCGTCTCGTAAACAGTTATAGTTCAATTTTAACCCGCCGTACGACCAAAACCAGAAGAAAAGCCTCCGGTCACCGCGGCTGGACGGAAGACACGCTGGAGTCTGCGCAGTAGGAGAGAGGCCCCAACACACATAAAGGAACAAAAACCCGGAAGTCCCGCCTACACAGGGCGTCAGCTACGAGTTATTCCGTCCGCCATATTAGTAGGGAAAAGGCGAGCTATGTAAACATTAGTAATCGATAGTATTGCTGTTTTAACTGGTAGAAAAGTGACTCACCATGAAAATGTGATTTTAGACGTTTTTAATTTATTTTACTGTAAAAATATTTTATTAATAGTGATTTGAAATGCAACAAAAATAAAGGATCTGTTATTTTTGGCTTAAAATAAAACAAAGCTATTTTAACAAAATGTGCAAATATGCAAATTTTAGAATCTGAAAGGAAAATTACAGTGCTGTGCAAAACTACTAATACACATTAAAACCTTCTTTTAATGTGGTTGTTAGCTGATGTCAGTCTGAACCAACAGTTTGTACAGAAATAGGTACCAAATGTAAAATTGGTTGACCAGCAGTTTTATAATGTCTAAGAAAACTAGATTTAAAACATGAAATAAATTAATCAAAATAGAAATTAGAACTGTTCCAACTGCAGCATTCTGAGGAGCTCCTCAGAACTGTAGCTTATGTTTTTCATGGAACCAACATCCAGACGACCACATCGTTGTTTCAGATTATTTCAGCCGTCCTTAAATCTACCTGCTCTGTCATCAGCCAGCAGGAGAGCAGAGATGCATCTGAGCTGTGATAGAGTACATCAACTCTTCCTCGGATCGGTTCAGATCCGTCATTCAGACCGCGGATGAACTGACAGCTTCTACAACAGAGTTGGTGTTATGATTGGTACTTCCTGATTAATTTATCCTACAGATAAATATGGTGAAGGTGTTATTGCACATGCACTGTTCAACCTACCAGCTCTTAAGGATACGCAAAAATCAATGAAAGAAGAAAAACAAACTTTCCTCAGGATTTAAACTCAATTGTTTTTCTGCTGCAAAATTTTAATTCAAGCAAATCAGCAATTTATCTTCATAAGAAACCAGATTTAAAAATCTAATCTGCGATTATAAAGCAGCTGAAGGCCATACAGAGTAAAGACTGAGGCCCAGTTTCTGCAGCCATGAGGTCCAGAACCCAGTCCAGAACCCAGTCCAGAGTCTCATTTGGGCTGTGTGAGCGTAGAGTAGATCTGGTTCCGGTCTCTGGTGGCAGGACTGAGGCTCTGGTAGATTGAATGCTGAGAGGAAACGTTCTCATGGTCGACGTTCTGAAAGAAGAAATGATAGTTAAAGCAAAAGAGTTTGTTCCAATTTAAGAAGGAAAGTTTTTACAATAATCTACTCTCAGGTTTTAAGATTTTACTGAAATAAAACTAATAATTTGTACAACCTTCTGCACACTCTGTTCTCACAGCTTTATATTATTTTTCACTCTAATCAAAGAGAATAAAATCACCTCCATCTCTACTCCATCCTCTCCTCTCCTCTTTGAATCTGTGAAACAAAAAGTTTTATTAGGAGAAAATGTCTGAAGCCCAGAGAAGGCTGGAAGAAAAACATGAAATCATCAGATGAATTCAACAACAAAACTGAACAGGTTATAAATATGGATGATCATTTGAAAACAGTAAAGTAAGCAACATGTTACCTTCCTGAGCTGCTGCAGATCTTCTGCACAGAACCAGCAGAACCACAGAGAGGAGGATGAGATGATGATGTCAGAGTTGAACCCACAACCAGCAGATCTAGAGAGGTTTGGTTAACATGGAGTTATGGTGAATTCAGGACATTATGGATTAAAGGTAATTTTATCATCTTTAAACTACAACAACTCAAATCCACCTAAACCCGTCAACAGTAATCAGCCTGGTTGGTTCTGGTCAACATGACAAAATATTTATTCTCTTCATGTTTAATAAAGTTTTCATTGGTTGTAACGTTTCCTTCAGGTCTTCCTGAGTCACTCGCTGAGGCTGGATGGAGACCCGGAGCCTCCAGAACCAGAGCCTCCAGAACCAGAGCCTCCAGAACCAGAGCCTCCAGACCCGGAGCTTCCAGAACCAGAGCCTCCAGAACCAGAGCCTCCAGAACCAGAGCCTCCAGAACCAGAGCCTCCAGAACCAGAGCCTCCAGACCCGGAGCCTCCAGAACCAGAGCCTCCAGAACCAGAGCCTCCAGACCCGGAGCCTCCAGAACCAGAGCCTCCAGACCCAGAGCCTCCAGACCCGGAGCTTCCAGAACCAGAGCCTCCAGACCCAGAGCTTCCAGAACCAGAGCCTCCAGAACCAGAGCCTCCAGAACCAGAGCCTCCAGAACCAGAGCCTCCAGACCCGGAGCTTCCAGACCCGGAGCCTCCAGACCCAGAGCTTCCAGAACCGGAGCTTCCAGAACCAGAGCTTCCAGACCCGGAGCTTCCAGAACCGGAGCCTCCAGAACCAGAGCTTCCAGACCCGGAGCCTCCAGACCCGGAGTTTCCAGAACCAGAGCTTCCAGAACCAGAGCCTCCAGAACCAGAGCCTCCAGAACCAGAGCCTCCAGACCCAGAGCCTCCAGACCCGGAGCTTCCAGAACCAGAGCCTCCAGACCCGGAGCCTCCAGACCCAGAGCTTCCAGAACCAGAGCCTCCAGAACCAGAGCCTCCAGAACCAGAGCCTCCAGAACCAGAGCCTCCAGACCCAGAGCCTCCAGACCCGGAGCCTCCAGAACCAGAGCTTCCAGACCCGGAGCCTCCAGACCCAGAGCTTCCAGAACCAGAGCCTCCAGACCCGGAGTTTCCAGAACCGGAGCTTCCAGAACCAGAGCTTCCAGACCCGGAGCTTCCAGAACCGGAGCCTCCAGAACCAGAGCTTCCAGACCCGGAGCCTCCAGACCCGGAGTTTCCAGAACCAGAGCTTCCAGAACCGGAGCCTCCAGACCCAGAGCTTCCAGACCCGGAGCCTCCAGACCCGGAGTTTCCAGAACCAGAGCTTCCAGACCCGGAGCCTCCAGACCCAGAGCTTCCAGAACCAGAGCCTCCAGACCCGGAGTTTCCAGAACCGGAGCTTCCAGAACCAGAGCTTCCAGACCCGGAGCCTCCAGAACCGGAGCCTCCAGAACCAGAGCTTCCAGAACCAGAGCTTCCAGAACCGGAGCCTCCAGACCCGGAGCTGAAACAGTGCTTGTTGGTGTGAAGGAGGACGAGTCGACGGCTGGAAAACTGAGTTAAATTTAGATTTTATTCTCAGTTATGAACAATATTTATGTCATTTCCTGATAAAAACCTGAATCTATGAACCAGTATTAATATTTCTGCGCATCATAATCTGACATAAAGGCTTTGTAGACAGAAAGCAGCTGGATGACAGATGAAAGTTTCTTTATTACGACTCACCGTCTCCGACTGTGATGTCAAAGTCTCTGTACAGAAATGATCCATCATTTCTCTCCAGAGAACATCGGTACCGTCCAGAGTCAGACTGGGTCAGCTGTGTGAGGGACACAGACAGAAATCCTCCACAGGTTTGTTCATGTCCATATTCAATGCTGTATCTGCCACCATCAGCTTCATTTGTCCTAATAAGAACTTCATCTTCACATCTCCCTCTGCAGAAATGTCCTTTTCCAGAGAAAGCAGAGGAAGTGAAGGAGCAGGCGACGGTCAGTGAGCTGCCAGCTTCTCTATAGAGGTGATGATCTTTGCTTCCATCCAGCAGAGCTGTTAGAATAATCATCAGTTTCTGTCTGATCGCATTAATCCCAGTTTAACCAGTTATAAATAAATACACAGAACTTACAGCTCAGTAAACAACTGTTTAAGGAACAAAGCATATTCCTCTTCTGTTCTATTCATAAACTAAAATAAATAAAATGCATGTCAACACATGAAAACATAAAAGACGAGCAAAAAATCTACACAAAAACAAAAGAAAGCAATAAAATTGTTTGGGTCAAAATGTGCTGAAAGTGATTTCTGTAGAGATTTATATGTTTTCTTGATTCAGATCCAATATTTAGACCCAGATTATTCCAGATCCTTGGACCTGCAGCAGTGACGGCTCAGTCAGCTCCAGATTAAAGACTAACTGAACCTCATGAGGCTGGGATTATACGCTCTGTCCTAACTGGTTAAACTGGTTCAAAATGCAGTAAATCAAGGAAAATGTTCCTTTATTACTAAACTTCTGAGGGCTGATACTGAAGAGCTCACAGATATTAATAAACTAGTGCAGTTAAATGTTTTAATTTCAAACTGAAATGAAACCTTTCAGCAGCTTTGATAAAAACTCACCTTCTACAAGACGAAGTCTGAAATCACAGAATTGAGCCGGTGATGAAGATTGGCCCAAACGAGTCGGACCAGGTCAGCTGTAAGATCATCCCAGACAGAATAACAGGTGTAGAATATCCAACTCTGTATCGACCCGACTGGCCGTCCAGTTCTTGTGTTTGAATGTTTCCGTCTCACATTTCTCCCTGCAGAAAACCCTCCATGCTCCATCCTGTCCATCCGGACATGTCACTAACGTTTCCTCCAGGGACCCTGAACACATCAGCTCTGCTGTTATCGACCTGCACAGCTGCAGAACAGATCATTGGTTAACAGCAGAACTTCCTGTGAGGTTCTGCTGGCTGATCTCAACATGTTTCACTGCAGAAACAACTGAATCATTCTGGTTAGATCGTTATCGTTACCATGGAAACCCGATGTAAATCAGCCTGGTTTAACAAGCAACACAGATGTTAATCTACTGACTTATTACCAAACTAAAGACAGAAGGTTAAATAATAAAAATAACTTGTTTAAGAGTTTTAAAAGTTGCAGTTCAAACACTGAGATAGAAACTTTAATAATACATTTAATAATATCTGAAATTAAGAATCTTTACTTTCACTGACTGCTGAGGTCAGTTTAAGAAAAAACTCAGTCTGTGCCTGAACTTTATCCCAGATTCCAGTTTTATGTCCATCCAGAACTCTGGAGGTTCTGTGTGTGTGATCCTTCCTCAGAGAAACAAACTGGAAACTGTCAGGACGTGAGAAAACTTAAACGGGTTTTCACAAGAATTAATACTGAACAGGACAAAGCAGAACAGAATCCAGCCAGGAACAAAGAAAAGCCAGAAGGTTAAAAACCTGGAAACAGGTGAGTGGTGCATGAGGTTAAACAGATTTGATGGTTTAAAGACCGAATCAAAGAATTAAAAAGTACTGACACGTTCATGGTGGAGCTCAGATGTTCTCTCTTCTGGTTCATCACTTCTATACTTGAAGATGCTCCTCCCTCAAACACTTCCTGTTCCCTTCAGCTCCTGTAGCTTCACATCAACACATCTTCTCTCACTGGAAAGGGGTCAGATGCTTATAAAAGATTTATTAAAAAGAAAATGATGACAGGAACAGACTAACTTTAGCTGCAGTGAGAAAATAGAATGGGTTTATTATAAAAATATGATAAATTTGGAAAAATCACTACAGGCTGATCTTCTCTACAAAGTCAAACCGTCCCTCTAGGTGAAAGCATGACAACAGCTCTGCTCCAAAACATTAAAGATCCCAGAAAAACAGCAGCTTCAATAAACTTCCTTTATAGGATGGCAGAGACAGGAGATTTACCAGCAAGGGGGAGTTGTGGTTATACTGTAATGAATACCTTAAAATAAACACATTTAAAGCAAAAGGTTTTAATGTTAGAAAATTGTTTCCCAGTAATAATAACTCTACAGCTCAGAGTGAGGAGATTAAAATCTTCCAAATCATTTATTATTCTGAAATTTGGCAAATATAAAAAGCTCTGATCATCTTGTTTACTGTGATTCAATGTCAGGCAACGAAAATTAAGTCTTGTGTTTATAGTATAAACAAATTTTAACAAGTTGCACAAGAGTCCAACGAAGGAAATTCCTTAAAATATTCTTACATGTACAGAATTTGTGGTACAAAATACTTTTTCACATTCAGCTGATAATCCCGCCACATGAAGTTCTGTGACAGTTCTAACCGTCCATGCAGCAGAACAAAACCAGGAAGTGTTTGTGTCCAGACCATGAGGCACAGAGGTTTCTCCAGACAACAAAAAACACATTTGAAAAAACAAACACTTCTCCTAAAAGCAGACCAGACATTAAGGACATTAACTCAATTAACTTGCAAACATCTGACAAAAAAAATCTTTGTCCGTCACAAGACACCAACAAAAACAGAAGTTTAAGAAATTCACAATGCTCAAAAAACATTTTTTATATTTACATGGCAATTTCATAGAAACAGATTTAAACAAAAAGCATTCTTGTAAAGAAACCTTTGATTAGACTGCAGCAGGCATGTAGTTTTTATAAAGTCTAATAGAGAAAAGATGTCTACTGTAATATCCCACAGGTTTTTACTGTATAGTTTAAAGCATCATGGATCAAAAACAAAATGGCTGAACTTTAAAGCTGTACTTTAACAGCTGTGAACATTTAAATCTGAACACTTTCTCCATCCTTGTGGGCATTACTGTGTTTGATTAAATGTGACTTTAGGTTAAATCTTAGTCCGCAGGCATCACAGCTAAATAGTTTGGCTCCTGTGTGAAGGGTCATGTGTTTGTTTAAATGTGCCTTCTGGTTAAACCTTTGTCCACAAATGTCACAACCAAAAGGTTTGTCACCTGTGTGGATTCTCAAGTGTCTTTTTAAAGCCGACTTCTGGTTGAATCGCCGTCCACACACATCGCAGTCAAACGATTTTACCTCACAGTGGATCTTCATGTGTTTCTTTAAAGCAGACTTTTGTATTAAACGTTGTCCACAAATGTCACAAGCGAATGGTTTCTCTCCTGTGTGGGTTAGCTTGTGCAAGTTTAAATGTGACTTTAGGTTGAATCTCTGATCACAAACACTACATCTATACGGTTTCTCCCCTGTGTGGATTCTTACATGTTTGCTTAAATATGACTTCAGGTTGAATCTTTGTCCACAGAAATCACAACCATACGGTTTCCCTCCAGAGTGGATTTTGGCATGCTTGTTTAAGTTGGATTTTTGGTTAAATCTTTGTCCACAAACATCACAACCAAACGGTTTCTCTCCTGTATGAATCCTCATGTGTATGTGCAAGTATGACTTCAGGTTAAATCTTTGTCCACAAACATCACAACCGAAGGGTTTTCCTCCCGTGTGGATTCTCATGTGTTTGTTTAAATTAGAGTTCTGGTTGAATCTTTGTCCACAAACATCACAGCCAAAAGGTTTCTCTCCTGTGTGGATTCTCTTGTGCCTGCTTAGATGATTTTTCCAACTGAAACTTTTACCACAGTCATCACAGGTGTATAATTTGACATCACTCTGGGCTTTCCCTGGACTTAGTGTGTTGACATTTTTCTTCCCTTTCGTACTTTTACTTTTAACTGCCCGGTGTGAAGACCTTCCTGTTGAATGATGGGCCATGTGTCTCTGCAGACTGCGCTCGTTAACAAACCGTTTACCGCACTCGGAGCACCTCAGTGAATTGACGGCGTTCTCTCCTGACTCCGGAGCTCTGCCCTCCTTCCAGTCAGCCTCACTGTCCTCGGTTCCAGATCCAGAGTCTGACATGCGCTGATGCTGGGAGTCAGGATGGCTCCCTTCATCATCACTGTCACCACCACCATCATCATCAAAATCATAGTCACTATCACCATCATCATCCTCCTCTTCATCCTCACTGACCTCTGTCTCTGAAGAGCTGGAAGTGTCTCCGTCAGCGTGTTGATCTGGGTTTCTGCTGGACTCTGCTGCTCCACCGTCCTCTTCTTCATTTTCTGCTTTCATCTGGTCAGCTGAACTGCTGGTGGGAAGATCTCCATCTTCTGGCTGATGAAGGTGTGAGAACAGAGGTTTCTCTTCACGCTCACTTTTCACAAGAACGACATTTAGTGGAAATGGATCGGTCTGCTTCTCACTGAGGTGCTGTCCCTCCAGGCCGGGCCAAGGTTCTTCCTCTTCCTGCTTGATGTGAAGCAGTTTTGGATCCTGGTGGTCCACACCTGGACTCTTTTCTTCCTGAGCGTCCTGACGAGAATGTAGATCTGGGTTCCTGCTGGATTCCTCTTCATGGGTCTCCATCTTGTCATCTGAGCTGCTGGCTGGAAGACAGAGACCTTCTGTTTGTTTCTGATGAAGCTGTGAGAACTGAGATTCATCATCTGGTTCCTCCTTGATGCGGAGAGCTTCTGGTTTCTGCTGGTCCACGGCAGGACTCGGCTCTTCAACAGCCTCTTCTAGAGCAACCACAATCTGGGGAAGATCTGCGAGCAACACCGAAACACATCATGTTCATTACAGACAACTGCAACTCGTCAACATTTACATTTATTACACGTTAATTAGTGTAGCTATGACCCCTCTGGTTTTGAGAAGAACGGAAACTGGTGCAGGAGTACAAAGTAAAGACTCGGCTTTAAACTGGGTAAAGTACATTTGGTTAGTCACAGCAGCGTCTGTGAGAGACTGAGGCAAATGTACAAGGCGAAGCGTACCAGACAGAGAACATTAAAGACGATGTGGAGAGTTTCTGAGAAAACCGTGGACTGAAAGGCCCAAAGTGCAGTCATGTTGTTTTGAGATGTTTGTTTTCACACACCTTCAAGGTAAGGCTGGGGGATATGAGGAAAATCTAATATCCTGATGTATTTTTTGCGATATCACGATATACGATACATATCATGATATTCTTAAATGAGCTCCAAAGTTATGTTAAACGACTCCTTCCAGCATGATGTCATCCAACCACGTTCCCGCCCCATTTCCCTGCTGGACTTAAATGTAATCTCAAATAAAAATTTGAGATTTTTACTTGAAAATAAAAAAAGGCCAACCATTTGAATTTCTTTCTTAGACCGCAACCCAATTCCTCCATTGTTATTATTATTTTTGTAAATTTAAAATATCGCGATACATCGAGAATACTCGATACATCACCAGCCCTACTTCAAGGTCCACAAGAATTTGATGTGTCAGACTTTTGATTTGGAAATTATTACACACTGAGGGGGAAGAAAGCAATTAATCATAATCAAAAATAGAATTCAGTCTTGCCAAAGGAGGTGTAGCTTTCCTAATTTAATAAATTACCAGTTTTCATTAGGAAAGTAGAAAGCAGCTGTGATGGTTTGATACGCAATTACAATTTTTAATCAAGTTAATTTCAGAGTCTGAAATTAATCAAAATGATTGGATTTTAATAAACAATCATAAGCAACATTTTTAATTTAAAATCTATTCGGTCCTCAGTTATTACATCTATATGAGCTCAACAACACATTTTTTAATCTGTTCTTCAACCACCACATTGGAGCAAAGTGTTTTTCTATCCGTTCATCTTTCCAGAGTTTCTCTGATCATTCGTGGAGCTTCTTTAGAAATGCTGAAATTAGTGTTAGCTGCTACATGTTTGTGAAGCAGAAATTAAGCCCCAGAGAGACAAATGACTGCTGTCCAGCGCTGTTTGCAAATGTCACTTGTGCATCAGAATTATGGGCGTACCAGAAACAAGAATACAAAGTTCTGGCTCCAACTTCCTCATGTTTAAAAACAATAAAAGACATACAATAAATTGTGCTAAAAGTTTTTAATGCGCTAAAATCCATGTAATTAGTTAGAATTATAAACAGTGGCACAAACATTTGCTTCTTACTCTGGCCCCTGCTGGCTTGTGACTTTAATGGCTGCTGTGTGCTGGAAGCTGGTGCAACGAACAGCACGCCGTACTGACGAGGGTCATTCCGCGTGGCGGCGGTCAGGCGAGGGAGACCTCGCCCTGATGCCACCCGCTTCCCCACAATGGCCCTCTGAATCTGTGGGATGTAGCGGTAGTCCTTTTCCTCCTTCATAGCAAACAAACACCACTTTCTAGATTTCCTGTTATAAAGTTTGCGATATCTGAAATTAGATGTTAGACAATTAAAACAGATGAAAATATTTATATCCAAAGTGTTTCTTGATAAGGTAGAGTAACAAATTACAAATAAAGAATAGTACATACTCTAGGGAGCCGTCGGGTTTTCTCTTGGGCGGTCTGTGAACATGGTGGTTGTAATCCAGGCCAGCCAGGAAGATCCGGGCTTCATAGACCGGACGGCTGAAACTGAAGTGTTTGCTGGCATACATCAGGATGTGGTTATGGAAAGATTCCAGCTCAGCCGTTGACCTGAAATTTCAATGAGACCTGTCAGATCATAACAGCTTTTTCTCAAGCGCAATACATGTAGAAACACAGAATAATTAAACATATTCATACCTAAAGTGCAAGTACTTGTGTACTTCCTTCAGCCAGCGTTGGTTCAGAATAATTTCCGATAACACCTGATGGGCCACGGACCCGTTTTCTATCCAGGCCTTGTCTCTGCGGTCCCCAGTCGGACGCTGACCGGTGTCCAGGGGCCACTCGTGCTCTCCTGTTACATGGTGAAGGAGGCCAGCCCACATGTCCTAAATTACAAAATAAACGGTTTAAACTTACATTTATCAGATATACAATTAGGAAAGTGGTTGCATTTTTTCCACAATGTTTCACTCTTGATATTACAGTTATCAGTGTGCAGTAATGAATCTAAACTGGTTTTATTTACCCCACACAGCAACAACTCAAAGCCAAAGTGCTAGAAAAATTACATGCAGGATGTTTGGCTGCGACTCACGTAAAAGTTTTCATAGTTTTCAGTCATCTTGCAGCAGAACCAGAAGTAATTGCAGACATCTTTGATCCACTGCAGCAGGATGGAACAACCCTTTTGCTGCCCTGCCTTGATAAACACAAAGAAACAACAAAACGAAATATTGGAGAAAAATATACAAGTTTGTCATTTTTGATTTCTTAATTTTAATAACATGAAAACTTACTGCCTGCATCTTCTTGGCCAAGCTTTTGGAACCATGCCACATGTCCAGAGTGTGCAGCACGCCGCTGTCCTTATACTTTCCTTTGACTGGGTCTGTCAAACAACACAAATTCAATTAGGAATACTGTTGCATTGACACATAAAATCCTAAGAGCATTTATTACCGTCATTTCCAGACTAGTGAGCGCAACGAATACGAGATAAACCCACAATCTTTGAAAAGAAAAAAATAAAATTGTATGAATACTGGCCGCGCTTGTGTGTGAGCCACATCATAATGCGATCTTTACAGATTTTTTTTTACTTCTACTGGTATGCGTTAAAGTAACATACACAAATACGTACTATAAATGCTTTTTTAAAGCAGTGACTGTAACATAGCTGCTTAATAAACACATACATCAGCCTATGAAAGTCATTAATCAGCATCTTTATTTTCCTCCAAAACCACTTAAGTCTTCAGTGTCAGAATTACTTCCTTAACCCCTTAAATCACCAAAAACACCTGAAAAGATAAACCCAAATTAAATCAGCTGCTGTTCTTCAGCAATTTGAAGTACATGCAAAGCTTGTTTTCTTCATGAAGATGACAAGCTAAATTTTCTATTTTTTCAGTCAAAATACTTTAATTGTAGGTAGCTTCTAGTTGTTTGTTTGTAACACAAAAGAAATTGAAAAATTTTGCTTCACCAGATTTTTCATTTTTATTTCTTGTAAATGCACATCGAGTGTTGAATGTATGGAAAATATAACAAATCCGTAGAATAAGGCATTCTGCTCATGGATCTAAAGATTGATCAAAATAGTACAAAAAAGAAATGTCATTTTGGACATGTTTATTTTTGAGGATGTACAGATGTTGTCCAAGTGCCAGGTGGAGCCTGCAAATGGCACTTGGACAACATCTGATATATGTTAGGGTTAGGGTTAGACTTCTAATGACTGTAACTCCTCAGTGCTTCAACATGCAGTCATCAATGAGGCTCTAATGAAAGATAATGACCAGAGGAATCCTCTGGTAGACACATTATTACTGATAGTGACATTACTTATAATTAAATAAATAAAACAGCACATCTGGGAGGAGTCAGAGGACGGTTAGCGTGCTGTCAGACCTCCTCCCCCTTCTTGCAATACGCCGTCTGTCCGTCTGCGGCACGCTGTCCCCCCCACACACCATGCTATGCTGTCCTGTTCATCACGCAGCAGTCCAGCCTTTCAAAATCCGTTGCACCATAGCGATGTTCAAAGCGTGTGAAAAACATAGCGGGTTGTGGTCTGGACTTACCGAATAGAGCGGATATCTGTGACTGTGAATCTGTGCAAACTTCAGTGAGTTTAACGTCTTGGTGGATTTGGTCAAAGCTCCTGATGAAGCCTTCCCTCTCCATCCTCACAGAACTCCTCTGTGTCTCTCCCTTGTCAATGTTGACTATTGATAGGATTTCTTTGGTTTCATTCTCCATCATGGTGTAGGTGCAGAACTGAGCAGATGACCCAAGACTGTCCGTATGACCATCAGCTTCAAACAGTACCAAATGCACAAGAAAAAGATTTCTCATCAAAGCAGGAGAAACAGAGCTGCAGGTGAACATTGCCTGAGGTTCTAAAACTGACCATTAGACTCACCAAGTACAACAACATTTTCCTTTGATTTCAGCCTGGAAACGACGTCAGCTCTGCTGTTGTCCCAAAAGTCCTGGATGGTTCCAACACAGTATGTGTCCTGTATTGTCAAGAAGGTTGACCAGTCCACTATCCCCATCTTCATAAACTTGAAAAGCAATGCAACTTTGGCATAGTTGTTGCCAGACAGGATGATATTTGATGCCAAAAGGAAGTCGCCAGCTTGCATCCCGTCTTTGAAAGTGGGCTGGGAGTTCCACTCCCACACACAGTGATGGTTAGAGCACATCTGGAAAACAGGTTGAAAAATATTGAGCATTACTTTCTAACCATCACAACAACGATACAACAGAGAGCAGCGATTCTCGGAGATTTTAGGGTTTGTGGATTAAAGGCCCCAGATTATTTTAGGTGATTATCAAACTGCCAATATTTACATATGAAACTGATTTTATCCACTGATGTTTTTCTACCAACATTTGTTCAACAGTAGTTTTCCTACTATTGTCAACTCTGAAACTTCTTTGCTTAGAAACAAATTGGTTTCTGGCTAAAATCAGATATGCTTTTTAAATTTCTGTGATTGGCCAGAAAACTGCATTCGGTGCAGTAGAGCTGCACCGAATGCAGTTTAATAACAGCAGTCAGTCTGTAGAGCAATGGAGTAATGAGCATCAATTCAAATAAAATACATTTAACAGCTATTAAAGAAGCACTTTAACACATCTCAGGCATTAAGATTTCCTGCTCTGTTGTATTTATTTACGAAAAGCATATTTGTAAGCATTAAAATTCCAGTTATTTAGTAATTGTGATGTTATTTCAGTCATTTATTTAAGGATTTGTGATATTAAATTATCGCAGTGTGAACGCAGCCGACTGCGTACAGATGGAGACAGCTCACATCAGGATACTGAGCTGTGACAAAGTCAATAATATTAACTGTGAACACCTGCAATTCCTACATGCTGTGATCTTCTTGGTGCGGCAGGCGCTCTCGTTGGCTTGGCGCCCCCTTTGGGGAAACACTGGAGTAGTAAATGAACATACCCACTGCATGACGACAGCGGTTCCTCTGGACTTCATCTGGACTTGGAATGGTCCAGTTGCCTGACACTCCACCAGTGTCGCCGGGTCTTTAGCCGTACAGACTGGGATGGGCAGCAGCAGATACTGAGCGAGTTGCATCAGACAGACATGATAGGTGATGGCTGCCGGATGGTTAGTGATGTCATCCTCACTCTGGACTGGTTGGGACTCGGCTGACTCTGTCAGCAGAGTGTCATGAACCGTGTCCTCCGTGCCGACGGCCGGAAGAGCATCCAGAGATAACTTCTGCTCACCGGCACCAGCAGTGCTGATTGAATACAAAAAAACAATGAGAAAGGAAAATTATTTTCATGAGAAATTACTTTTAGTTAGGAACTTACCGGACGCATAAAGGGGGGATGTAATCCTCCTCCTCCTCCTCATCAGTGTCGTCATGGTAACTGCTTTCCCCCATGCTGTTGTCTTCCTCTGAAGCTGAAACGTCTCCGGTGTCGTCCTGCCGGGTCCAGTTCCCAGCCCAGTCGATGCTATGAGCCACAAATATTAACCTGATACCAAAACGTCACTTCAGGTTAAATATGTAGAAATGCTACTTACACAGAGTTCTGAATGTGATTGAAGTCACTTTCGTTGATGTCATCATGAGTGTCCAGCGACGAAATGCTAACAGCAAGAACATGTAGAAATAAAAAGGACATATAATCTTATCTGCCTGAGTTTTGTCTCTCTAACTTTAGTAACTTGAAGACATTTTGTGCTTCATATTCCAACATTACCAACAGTTTATGTCAACACTTTTTTCTCAATGCAGAGCAAATTCTGAACATCTAAATTTACAAAGAAATATCCACAACTTCGCTCATAATTTATTTTTAATTGCAGTCTATGGTGCCAGTGCAAACGTTATTATACATCTCTGTAATTGTATGCAGGAACTAAGATTATAAAATCTAGATTTGCAAGATTTAACTAAATAATTCACAATCCTGCAGTGAATTTCAGGTCCTGATCTCTGCAGAAAATAAAATAGTTGAGGTTAAACCAATAACAGATTTTTCTTCACACATTAAAATCTTCTTTAAATGATTGGCTCCATTTTCAATTCACTTTTATAATTGTGAATAAAGAATAGATTATAATCTGTCGCCATGACTACAGCTCAGGCTGAACCATCGTGGTGAACTTGGTAATATAACTGAGTTTGGTAGGTTAAATATAAATAAAATTTGATTGATTGATTGATAAACTCCCAATATTTTCTCACCGATCTGATGATGAGCTGCGGACAGAACCGGGCAGGGCGGTTTGATGGCTGGTTGTAGTTGAAGAAGTCAAAGCTCCAACTTGACATCTACAATAAACCACATCGTACAAAATGTGTCAGGCCTGTTTGGATGGACAACCTTCACCAAGCCATTTACTCACCTTATAAAAAGATGATCTACAAACAGTAGAGTATAATGTTAAACATGAGCACATTCATCAGAAGAAAACACTCACAAATATTGAGACAAACACTAAACATTTGGATTACAAACAGCCAACACAACAGGCTAGGTGCTAATGTTGTATTTTATTTGCTTTTTGTAAATACTTCATTATATCATGAAAATATACACAAATTAATTTCACTATTGGAAAAATATGTTGAGATAAATAAATAACACAATAAAAAATATACTGAGTGTGAAAGAGTTGGCTGTGAACGCTAACATTATGCTGCAAGCTAACAAGCTAACTGTTAGCCTCAGCAACAAGCTACAGAGTGAAAAGAGACTGGTGATGATGTAACCGTCATAGTTGTGTTATTAAAAAATAAAGCGAATCCAGCAGATACTTACTTGTCCAGCAGAAACGTGGCTAACTCTGCATCGGACTTGAAGCGTTTCAGGTAGAGTAGCTCCCTCCACCTCGGAAAAGCCGCTCCGATGTTTATCCTCGTTTTATTCCGGGCTCGGTCCAGTTCTTTCTTTTGAGCTTGCTTTTCATCTTTGGACTTCTTCCGCCTACCTCTCCTTGTTTTTTGAGCAGGTGCCACCACTCGAGGAATTGGCAGTTTTCCTGCAACGTTAGGTTCCCTCTCCGCCATTAGCACAGCCGCAGCACATCAGCAGTCTTGAGCTCGAGTGACAGTAAATGCTGAGCGAGGGAAGGTTGCTGGGCAGCGTGTACAGGAGCGTGATTGGCACCCCTACTGGCTCTTACTAGTGGTGTATTTCTGCAAATAGCAGCAAGATCACTGGGATGAGCCAATGGAGCGTGATTCTTTTCATAGATCATTTGTCTCATAAGCTACTCTCAGCAAATTTTGACAGTTTTAAGAAATTACCTAAAAAATAAATTTGTATTAATGTTTCCTACTGCAGCTTTAAGTTATTAACAGCAATAGAGCAACTGTTGTTCCCAAAGTGTCTCAGCTAAACAGAAACTCAGAACCAGGCAAGGCATCTATAAAGACAAAAGAGAGAATAGACAGAGAGTAGTGATGTCGTACACGTCACTAGTGACGTCAGGAGCGGCCATGTTGAAACGCAAAGTCGTAGTTGCTCCCACATTCCCAGTGGAGAAAGCAATTCCTCCAACTGGGAAATTTTCCAGTTCCAAGTGGAACTTGAACGCACCATTAGCGTTGAGCTGGTGCATTTTATATTTCACGGTTAAACGTTAGCCACTGAGTAAAAAATAAAACAGTCTCCATCTAAAATCATTTAGCAGAGAACAAGGGGCTGCAGATCTGCGACATTAAAAAGAATCAGTTCATAAATTCTGCCTAAGATAATTCTAAACTGAAGCCGGAATCCAAACAGCTGATATAATGCAGTAAAACATACTAACCTAATCTGTCCATCTTAAAATCAGCATCCATGTTTCTGTGTTCCTCTTGCTCTCCTTCCTCTAGTCGCCGTTTGAGCTCCTATCGCTACATCTCTGGTCGCTTTTCTGTCTCCAGACCTTCATTTAACTGTTACTGAACAGCTGGGGTTCGGTTTTAATGTGATTAAATAAACAAAAACCAAAGAAAACACGACGGACGAGCCTTCAACTACAGCCGCTGTGCTAAACAGAATTTGGCGTCTGCGCACTGGCGACTAGCGGCTGAGCCCGGAAGTCCCGCCAGATCTTCTCGATCTTCTGAGGGAGTTGAATCCGCATGCGCATCAGGGACGTAGGTCAAGAGCGACGCCATATTGTAAGTGGCATTTTGTTTAGAATAGTTTATATAATAAAAAAAATTCCCTTCTCACCCACCGCGGGTGGTTCTTATCCTCTGAGCTCGGGTCCTCTACCAGAGGCCTGGGAGCTTGAGGGTTCTGCAGTATCTTTGCTGTGCAAAGATACTGCATTTTAAAATATATATATTTCAAAAAAAGGATGAAAACCATTCAGCCATGTCAAATAGTATATCAGCATCTTTTGTTTGCTTGTTTCATTCCACGGTTCAATAGAATTCAGTTCAGTTTAATTCAAATATATTATTAATCCAAATGAAAATTAAATGTTATGATATTAAGCCTTGAAATTAAATTGCTGTTTATATTATTTACTTGTTTTTAATGAATAGTTTATTCAGATGGAAAACTATGTTATTTTTTCATAAAGTGCCTAAAAGAGACCAACGATTTGTTAAACACAAACAACTGATCAACTTATTCAGTCTAAAGTCTAATTGTTGATCAATGCTTTATTAGATTTAAATTAGTTCCATTTGAGTAACAATATCCATTTAGACTTTTTTCATCGTTGTAGTTTCGCCTCCATCCAGCAGAGGGCAATACTAGTCATCCTTAAGCAGAGTCAGTTGATACAGAAATAAAGATGGTGGGGTCATACCAGAACAGTAAAGAGAAATGGTCCAGAGTCCAATCTGGGCTGCAATATGTACTTTATGCAGTTCTGTTCCAAAATAAAACCAACAAGCTTCTTAAGTTATTAACTTAATAGCTGAGCTGCATGGCAGAGCAGCATCAGGGTCAACTTCTCAGCTAAAGACAACTTGTGCTACGAAGGCCAGGATATGATGACAGAAAAGCAAAAAAGACAACTAAGAAAAATTGTAACATGGAATAAAAATAAATGATGCCGGGAAGCACAGTTGACTTTGTGTGCTTTTATTAGTTAATGCACTTTATGCAGAAAAATTTAAATATTTAATCTAGCACAAATTGCTAGAGCTAACACGATTAGCAGGAGCTAAAGCAAAAATCACTGGAGGATAATGAATGGACGTCTAAAGTTACAATGAGGCGTTTTTAAGTCTTTTATAATATCACTTTAATATATCTGAGAAAATGTTTTGATCCAGATGTGAGCCATAATTTAAATATAAATTCAATTTAGCCATATTTAAATTTATAAAAACTAAGCATATTATATTTGGGGCATGCCCATAGCAATGCATAGGAGGCAGTGACAAAGTCACAGCCTCATGCATTGCATGGCATGCACCTATTGTTCTTCACCCAATAGAACGCCTCTTTATTATTATTATTGGGGCCTGCCCATAGCAATGCATAGTAGACAGTGACAAAGTCACTGTCATGCATTGCATGGCAGGCACATATTGTTCTTCACCCAATAGAACGTTTCTTTATTATTATAACTTCTTCTTCCGTGACCGTTAATGCGGCTCATACCGCTGCGTGCCCACCCACAAAAGTGGTATCGAAACGTGCGGCTCGATCCCGGCATTGGAGCTATTACTTTTATGGGGATTCGGACTTACGATGGCGACGTAAAAAGCAAAAAACGATCAAAAATTTTTGTCGGTTTGAAACGGCGGGAACTAGAGTGTAGCCGGCGTCTCGTTAGAGTGTGGGAAGCAGAGAGATTTTGACCCCCAAATAAATTTTGAAATTGCCGTCACGCCCACAAATATCGCCCTATCGGTACAAACTCGGTCAAAACATCGATACGAGTGCCTGCTCCGGTAAAATGTTTTCGAAAATTTCCTAGGGCTTATGGATTTCTGTCAAGGTGCTTTAGAGCGAAGTCATGCGACAGGATTTTCACACCCTCAGCCTCATTGACTTCCATGTATTTCTCAAAAATGTCAAACCTTTGCGCACAACCATTTCTATCTCGTCGCTGTTATTACTGTGAGTGATGTACAGATATGATTCGCGGTACTATCGGAGACGAAAGATAGCCCTCTCATACGCTTCAAACCGTTTTCCGATACGTGCCATGGTTCCCGAACGGGAAGGAGTTGTTCGGAATGGTTTTTCCATTCAAACTGACTGGGTGTCTCACAAAGATAGAATTCTTTCTCCACCTTTCTGTTTCACACACATGACAGTTGGCAGAGGATCCATTCCCATAGCAACGGAACACAGCAGGGCCGAGCAGCTGATTAGGACTACAGATTAGGACTACAAATTCTCCATATTTGTAGTTTTAAATAAAAATCAGTTAAAACAGAGGGCAGAACTGATATGTAGAACTACTTGCTGTTTTGACCAATAGATAACTTGGTCGAGCAGCTGATTAGGACTACAAATTCTCCATATTTGTAGTTTTAAATAAAAATCAGTTCAAACAGAGGGCAGAACTGACATGTAGAACTACTTGCTGTTTTGACCAATAGATAACTGATTTATCCCAAACACTGTTACTCATAGGATTAGTGTGGCCCTTTCAAATAAAGCCTACTGAAAATTTCAAAATAAAAGACCTGAAAATTTTTAAATCAGATAATTGCTCTTTGGAGCAAAATATAACTGATTAAACCCAATTACTGTTACACATGGGATTAGTTGGGCCCCTTGAAATGACGATTACTGAAAATTTCAAAATAAAAGCCCTGAAACTTTTACATCAGTTTATTTTTGTTTTGGGCATTTTATAACTCATTTAACTCAATGAATGTTAATCATGGGATTAGTTTGGACATTTAAAAATAAGCTTACTGAAAATTTCAAAATAAAAGCCTTAAAATTCGTCCGTGGCTAGGGCAGCGCCGCAGGCGCTGCAATGATATTATTTTTCATTATCTTTTTCTCTCAGGTTAGGGCTCTGTCTTGCGCAGCTAATTAGCATTAGCATTTTACCTTAAATAAGGTATTAGCTATGTCTAAAGCTTATTAGCCATGTTTCGTGTACTAAATGGAGTAAGTCAATTGCAGACAACATGCTAGTGATGCCCCACATGCTACTGACATTAGCATTTGCTAATGCTAACATTAGCATTTTGGCTAATTTTAGCATATACACTTATTTTAACAGACTGAATGGTGCAAGTCCATGTTAGTAAACATTCCTGTGATTTTTTTAGCCAAGCTTAGCATTGATGCTAAGCATCAGAACGCTGGGTCCAATCCGACGGGCACACTTTGGCAGGCCCCGGTTAAATTTCTCCAGGAATTTTCTAGTTATTATAACTTCTTCTTCCGTGACCGTTAATGCGGCTCATACCGCTGCGTGCCCACCCACAAAAGTGGTATCGAAACGTGCGGCTCGGCGCCGGCATTGGAGCTATTACTTTTATGGGGATTCGGACTTACGATGGCGACGTAAAAAGCAAAAAACGATTTAAAATTTTGTCAGTTTGAAACGGCGGGAACTAGAGTGTAACCGACGTCTCGTTAGAGTGTGGGAAGCAGAGAGATTTTGACCCCCAAATAAATTTTGAAATTGCCGTCACGCCCACAAATATCGCCCTATCTGTATCAAACTCGGTCAAAACATCGATACGAGTGTCTGCTCCGGTAAAATGTTTTCGAAATTTTCCTAGGGCTTACGGATTTCTGTCAAGGTGCTTTAGAGCGAAGTCATGCGACAGGATCTTCACACCCTCGGCCTCATTGACTTCCATGTATTTCTCAAAAATGTCAAACCTTTGCGCACAACCATTTCTATCTCGTCGCTGTTATTACTGTGAGTGATGTACAGATATGATTCGCGGTACTATCGGAGACGAAAGATAGCCCTCTCATACGCTTCAAACCGTTTTCCGATACGTGCCACGGTTCCCGAACGGGAAGGAGTTGTTCGGAATGGTTTTTCCATTCAAACTGACTGGGTGTCTCACAAAGATAGAATTCTTTCTGTCTCACACACATGGCAGTTGGCAGAGGAGCCATTCCCATAGCAACGGAACACAGCAGGGCCGAGCAGCTGATTAGGACTACAGATTAGGACTACAAATACTCCATATTTGTAGTTTTAAATCAAAATCAGTTAAAACAGAGGGCAGAACTGACATGTAGAACTACTTGCTGTTTTGACCAATAGATAACTGATTTATGAACACAGCAGGGCCGAGCAGCTGATTAGGACTACAAATACTCCATATTTGTAGTTTTAAATAAAAATCAGTTAAAACAGGGCATAACTGACATGTAGAACTACTTGCTGTTTTGACCAATAGATAACTGATTTATGAACACAGCAGGGCCGAGCAGCTGATTAGGACTACAAATACTCCATATTTGTAGTTTTAAATCAAAATCAGTTCAAACAGAGGGCAGAACTGACATGTAGAACTACTTGCTATATTAACCAATAGATAACTCATTTATGAACACAGCAGGGCCAAGCAGCTGATTAGGACTACAGATTAGGACTACAAATACTCCATATTTGTAGTTTTAAATAAAAATCTGTTAAAACAGAACTGACATGTAGAACTACTTGCTATATTAACCAATAGATAACTGATTTATCCCAAACACTGTTACTCATAGGATTAGTGTAGCCCTTTAAATTAAAGCCCACTGAAAATTTCAAAATAAAAGACCTGAAAATTTTTACATCAGATAATTGCTCTTTGGAGCAAAATATAACTGATTTCACCGAATCACTGTTACACATGGGATTAGTTGGGCCCCTTGAAATGACGATTACTGAAAATTTCAAAATAAAAGCCCTGAAACGTTTACATCACTTTATTTTATTTTTTTGCCATTTTATAACTCAATTTAACCCAATGAATGTTAATCATGGGATTAGTTTGGACATTTAAAATGAAGCTTACTGAAAATTTCAAAATAAAAGCCTTAAGATTCGTTTGTGGCTAGGGCAGCGCCGCAGGCGCTGCAATGATATTATTTTTCATTATCTGTTTCTCTCAGGCTAGGGCTCTGTCTTGCGCAGCAAGACAGAGCATTAGCATTAGCATTTTACCTTAAATAAGGTATTAGCTATGTCTAAAGCTTATTAGCCATGTTTCGTGTACTAAATGTAGTAAGTCAATTACAGACAACATGCTAGTGATGCCCCACATGCTACTGACATTAGCATTTGCTAATGCTAACAGTAGCATTTTGGCTAATTTTAGCATATACACTTATTTTAACAGACTGAATGGTGCAAGTCCATGTTAGTCAACATTCCTGTAATTTTTTTTAGCCAAGCTTAGCATTGATGCTAAGCATCAGAACGCTGGGTCCAATCCGACGGGCACACTTTGGCAGGCCCCGGTTAAATTTCTCCAGGAATTTTCTAGTTTTAATATATTTTTAAGACCTGAAATAAATGTTTCTCAAATAAAATCTATTGCTACAATTAGTAATGGATGATTCAACTTAAACTAATTGAAACAAAGAGCTCATCACAACAGTAAGGTACATATTATACACTGTAAGGCAGGGGTCCCCAAAGACAGTCCTGGAGGCCCGGCATCCTGCATGTTTTAGTCTCTCCTTGGTGGAAGTAACAACCTTTTTAGAATGTCAATGTTCTTCTTAGGCCTCTAACGAGCCTTCATTTGATCCAGGTGCGTTAAATCAGGGAGAGAACCAAAACATGCAGGATGTCGGCCCTCCAGGACAGAGTTTGGGAACCCCTGCTGTAAGGTAAAACATTCATGGTTCATAGAAAATCAAAGATATTACAGTCCTTCAGGTAGGAACTCTTTTACTGCCTGATTATTCCCCTCCTGTGTGAATTCTCATATGTCGGTTAAAATGGGATGTCTGGGTAAATGTTTCTCCACAAACAGCACAGCCAAATGGTTTCTCTCCCGTGTGAATCCTGGTGTGTGCATTTAAATTAGACAACTGGCAAAATCTCTGACCACAGACATCACAACCAAAAGGTTTTTCTCCTGTGTGGATTCTCATGTGCGTTTTTAAACTTCCCTTTAGACTGAATTTTTTCCCACAGGCATAACAGCCAAACGGCTTCTCTCCTGTGTGGATCCTGCTGTGTTTCTTTAAGGTCGACTTGTCACTGAATCTCTGTCCACAGGAATCACAACCAAACGGTTTGTCTCCTGTGTGGATTCTCATGTGTCTGTTTAAACTCGTCTTGTCACTAAAGCGTTGTCCACAAACGTCACAACCTAAAGGTTTGTCCCCCGTGTGGATTCTCATGTGTTTGTTTAAATGGGACTTATCACTGAATCTTTGTTCACAAACATCACAACTGAACGGTTTCTCTCCCGTGTGAATCCTGGTGTGAATGTTTAAATGGGACTTTTGGCTGAATTTTCTGCCACAGACGTCACAACCAAACGGTTTCTCTCCAGAGTGGATTCTCATGTGAACGTTTATGTTGTTTTTCCAGTTAAAACTTTTACCACAGTCGTCACAGGTAAAACATTTAACCCCTGTCTGGATGTTCCTTAGCGACTCAACAGTTTTCTTCTCTCTAACAATTTTCTTGCCAACCAAACAGCCTGCAGGTCTTGCTTTGGAAGGACAGGTTATGTGTCTGTGAAGTGAGGACTTGTTGAACTGTTGCCTGCACTCAGAGCAGCTCAGCGACTTGTTGGCGGCGTTTCCTCCTGACTCTGCAGCTCTAGTTTCCTTCCAGTCGTTCTCACTGTCCTCAGTTTCAGAGCCGGAGTCTGGTGGGTGTTTCAGATGAGAACCAGGATGGTTCACATCATCACCCTCCTCTTCCTCTTCATCCCCACTGACCTCCGTCTCTGAAGAGCTGGACGTGTCTCTGTCAGTGTGTCGGTCTGGGTTCCTGCTGGACGCCGCTCCTCCACCGTCCTCTTCCTCTCTTTCTGCTTTCATCTGACCAGCTGAGCTGCTGGTTGGAAGATTTCTGTCTCCTGACTGATGAAGCTGTGAGAACAGAGGTTTATCTTCATCATCCTCACTTTTCACAACAATGACATTCAGCGGAAGCAGACACGGGTTGGTGTCCTCCTTCACACTGAGCTCTTCATCCTCTGGGCTGCTCCAGTCTTCCTCCTCTTCCTCCTGATGTGGAGACGTTCTGCGTCCTGCTGGTCTCCATCAGGACTCTGCTCTTCATTAGCTTCTTCTTTAACCACCAGCCTCTCCTGAACACCTACAGAAACAACGAGAAAAAGTTTAGTAAACAGAATTAAAAACTCAAGAACTAAACTAAATCTTCAAACTAAAACTGCTGTAAATTTATTTATACAGCAAATTTCAAGATATTCATCAAAAAGTTCTGCTCAGAATTAAGAGCATTAAACATTAACTTATCCAAATAGTTAAAAGTTGGGTTGTAACTAATGATTATTTGAACTGATTTTTCTATTTATTATTCTGTCGATTAATTGGATAACAGAGTTGGTACATTTTGCAGATTTTAATTTAACCATTTAAGATGTTCTTAAATAACAAAATAAGCATTTTTTACAATAAAAACTTTATTTTAACATCAACATGTGAACAGTTCAACCCTTTCTGCTCAACTGAACATCAATCAGGATGATGTGGGGATGATTCAACATGTCGGTTCATATTTACAGAAATATGTTACTTATTATCTAATGCAAAAATGCACATGCATACACACATCTATAGATAGATCAATATGTGTTTAACTATTTTGATGAATCAAGGAGATAAAACCATATATTATAAAAATAAACTAATTAGTTTCATTTAGATCCCTGTTCTATTGTCTTACACCGCAATGGATTTTTCCCCTTTGGTTCTGATGCAGCATAATTACTGTAAATTATTCCAGATTAGAAGCTGAAAGATACTGTTTACTGGACTCAGATGACCACATTTCCTCCAGCAGCATAAAAACAGATTCAAGAAAATGGCTGTAAATCATCAGCTGTCAAAGCAGGAATGAAACGTCCTTCTGTCCCCCAGGGACACATGCTCAGGTCAAAATGTTCATTTCAATCCCCAAATGTCCGGAATCGAAGCTGCTGAGGTTGGAAATAAACAAACATCCCACAAAGATACAAAACAAATCCTTCACAAGGTAAAACACTAACCCAACAGAACCAACAGCTGGAATGAAAACAGACACACCTGATCTGTGCGGCTGGACCAGGAGGCTGAGAGCGGCGTCCATGTCTCTGTGCCTGTCCTCTCCTGCAGCATCCCGGCCCAGTTGGACCTGCTGCTGCTGCTGCTGGACCTGCTGCTGCTGCTGGACCTGCTGCTGCTGCTGCTGGACTGCTGCTGCTGCTGGACCTGCTGCTGCTGCTGCTGCTGGACCTGCTGCTGCTGCTGCTGCTGCTGCTGACCTGCTGCTGCTGCTGCTGCTGGACCTGCTGCTGCTGCTGCTGCTGCTGCTGCTGCTGCTGCTGCTGGACCTGCTGCTGCTGCTGGACCTGCTGCTGCTGGCTGCTGCTGCTAAAGCTGCTGCTGCTGACTGCAGAAGACCTGCTGTGCTCCGTTGAGCCTGCTGCTGCTGCTGGAACTGGGCTGCGCTGGACCTGCTGCGGACCTGAAAACTGCGCTGGACCTGCTGCTGCTGCTGACCATGCTGCTGCTGCTGGACCTGCTGCTGCTGCGAACTGCTGCTGGACTGCTGCTGGACCTGCTGAACGCTGCTGCTGGCCTGCTGCTGCTGTGGACCTGCTGCTGGACCTGCTGCTGCTAAAGCTGGACGCTGCAGCTGCTGCTAAAGCTTTTGGACTCTGCTGCTAGCTGAAACTGCTGCTTGCTGCTGCTAAAAGCTCCCAGAACCGAAGAAAGTACACAGACGAGGATCCGGTTGAGTCCCCTCTACTGATGAGAAGCTGGAGTCTGCGCACTGGAGCCCGCAGGCCGAAAAACCCGGAAGTCCCGCCCTCATCAGACACAATAGCGTTTAGCGGATCCGCCATGTTGGAAGTGGCATGTTCTCATTTAAACAATATTTAGAAACAGTTTTCCCATCTCTCCTTAAAATTATGTTGAACTAATTTGACTAAAAAGTAGAACAGAGCAGAATAGACTAGAATAAAAGCTTTATTAACTTCTGCTCAGTAAGTGAAAACTTGAAGCTTATGTGTCATAAATGCAGACAATTTAAATCAACTTATTAACAAACAACAGAAAATAATCAAGAGCCACAATCTTGATCAGAACAAACTAAACCTCTGACAGCGTAAAAACACAAACAATAATTTTTGGTGCATTGTCACCACCAGTGATCTGAATTATATATTTATATTAAATATAATTTTTTTTTAAATATAAATTTTTGCTTCATGTTCTAAAGTAAAAAATGAAATAACTTAAACTCCTCTTGTGTGTTACTAAACCCCTGCACAGAACCGCAGTAACAGAGACTGGAGACTCATTACTGAGTGGTCTGTAAAACATGTGCACATGTTCAGGATTTTACAGACCATCAAGGGAAAATTATACTGCATGTTGAAACCATAAGTTACAGTTTTAAGTCAACTGATGATTACAGGTTAAATCCGAGTTAACTGAGTGAAGCTTATGGCTCTACAGACCAGAACGGCGCTGGATGAACTGACAGCTTCTCCAAAGGAGTTGGTGTTAAGATTTGTTCTTCCTGCTTAACTTATACTACAGATAAATATGGTGCAGATGTTATTGCACATGCACTGTCCAACCTACCAGCTCTTATGGATATTCAAAAATCAATGAAAGAAGAAAAACAAACTTTAAACTCAATTGTTTTTCTGCTGCAAAATTTTAATTCAAGCAAATCAGCAAAATCAAGGTCAATGCAGGTTATGGAAATGAAACCATCCAACCAATGACTCAAAATAACAGAGTCCAAAAAAGTAGTTCCCCTCCTCAAATGGAAATAAATCTTATCTTTTACATGTGACTAGACGTCGAATGCGTAGATCAGAGGTCCCCAGTTCTGAGGGCCCATTTCCTGTGGGAGTTTTCCTGCTGCTGCACACTGAGCTTAAATGAATGAGGATTAACAGAAACAAGAAGGAGAAAAGGTGATAAACCTGCAGTTATCATGAGATTTACAAAGCGGAAACATAAGTTTGCTTTGCTAAAGCAAGGCAGATTGTTGAATGGATCCTTTAATTAACAGGTTTCAGCTGCAACTGAAGGTCAGCTAAGAACATAATGCAATCTTTACTAACAGACAATTAACAGAAAACCCAAATACAGGAGCTTACATTCAAACCTCACATTAATCATTGTCTAAATCCAAATCACTCAACCTGGCTCTGCTAAACACAAGATCACTATCAGATGAAGGTTTGTTAGTTAATGATATTTATTATTTTTTATTGTTTTATGAATGATTTCCTGTTCATCCATTTTTTCAAATTATTCCCACTAATTACCTCAGGTTTGTGGTTTTTCCAGTCAGTCAGTTCCTGATCTAGATCCATTAATCGCTCCTCACAGTTCACACTTCCTGCTTCTGCTCATTATAGATCATCTTTTGTCACCTGCTTTTAATTTACACTGAACTTTTGTCTGAAAGGTTTTGTCTGCACTGACCAGCCGTCTGACCGCCTGCTGACTGCACAGATTTACCGGAACCCGACCCGGTTCCTGACGGCCCAACAAACTGTTTGAACTTAGGGTCAAAGTTCACTATCACCATCAGAGAGCTTGATGGTTGGTCTGTCTGTTGTGTGAATCATTTACATAAAAACACAAAAACTGAAGAAAAATCTTTTTATTGTTATTCTTGCAGCAGAAGCATTGAATTTTATTCGTCGCATGATTTTACAAATTGCTAGAAAAAGAAGCAAAATTACAGATTTATCATCTTGCATGAATAAAATCCTTCCAGTGGATTTCACTGAACCCGGCTAAAGATTCAGAGACGCGAGGATCCGACCTCCAGCTTCCATCACTGCACTAAAACATCTCAGCCTTAAACACAAGCACAAATAAAACAACAGAAAAAAGGAAAACCAGAAACAAATCAGAATCATTCACAACAATTTAAGTATCCGACAACAGAATAATGTGCAAAAATAATCTGACAGAGAGAAAAATGCAGTCAGATTATCAGGTTAACTTCCTTCTCGCCCTGGATGAAGGCAGACGCTGTTTTCTCTGCTCTGTTTTTAATTATTACGTAGAAACTGTTTGTTCTCATTACTTTTTACAAATTCAGAGCATATTTAGAAAGTCCAGAGGATATTTACTTACTCACATTTATCCAGAACAAACTTAGAATCCAGAAAAATTACCTTAGCAAATACTTTTTAGACTCTTGTTCTTCCAAACCAGCAAAGGAATCAGACCAGCGGATACTATATACACTTATACTTATCTGATAGATATACTTATCTGAATAGGAGAATCTAGTTTATTTACTTTGGATCAATATTATTAACTTTTTCTTCTTCTGCTTTTTCCTTTGGTTTGTTATTTTGTTTCCTTTTAATTCCTGTAAAGCATTTTGTATTGTCTTGTTGCTAAAAAGGTGCTATACAAATAAAATTACCTTTTATCTTTAAAAAGTAATTTCAAAATGAAAGAAATAGAAAGAATGCTGCCACAAGGTGGCAGCACAGCTAAAGCAGAAGAAGCCGACTATTCAACACTTAAAGCTGAGAGAAAGTTGAATTGTTTTAAATGCATTATGTTTCTTCTCTTACAATTTTGAATCACTATAATTTTTATAGATTATTTGAATTGAAAATGTGGAAGATTAAAATCAATAAACTGTCAATAGTATTTAAACACAAAACTTTTTCTCCAGAAAGTAAAATTAAAAATCTGTTCAAATTAATTTCTAACAAAATAACAGAAATTATCCTTTAATTTTATTTGTTTTTCTTCAGGCAGTTATTATCTTTGATGAGCAGAACCAGAATTTAAGTTTGAATCCAGAGTTTCATTTGGGTCATAACTTTAGTAATATTCTAATTTTCTGAGATTTTGGGTTTTTATTCTCTGTGAAACAAAATAATCAAAATGACAAGAAAAAAAACACTTAAAATATTTCTCTGTGTCACGAAAAACTATGAGTTTCTCTTTTTAAATGTGAGATAAAGATGTAAATCTTTTTCCAATATTTAATTTCTCTGAGATGTGATTGTATCTGAGCAGTTCTACTTCTGGTTGCTGCTTTCAGGTTTGATGTTCTCATAAATCAAGTCTGCAGAGGGGCTCCGCTCAGAGGCTGCAGTCTAGAAATAATAATAATAAAACATCAGACAAACTGAGCCTCCATCAGCCAGATTTAACATTTTGATCCAGTTTTTAATGTTAGAATAAATCACCTCCATCTGTTGGCAGCCAGAGCCTCTCATCTCCAGATCTGTGGAGCAAATACTTCTTTATTGTGATGAATTATTACAATAACATTTTAGATCAACGGAGGTTCAGTTGTGAAATAGAAAAACAACAAAGATAGAAAATGAACATAATTTAAAACAAATCCAAAGTATTACAAAGCATCTAAAGTAATGAGACCAAAAGATGCCATGTGCAGGAAGTCTGGGTTTCCCTGTGAGCTTCATTTACAGATTTATTTTTATTATTTAGTTTATTTGCAAATCATAACAGAAAAACCTGTAAACATGAAGAGTAGTGTGTTGGCTGCTGTCTCACCTCTCACAGATCTCTTCCTGTGGGAAACAATCAGAGCTGCTGACAGCAGGATGACGATGACGGCCAGAATCACAATGATCACAATCAGAGGAAGACCTGCAGAGATTAACAAGCTGGTTTTTACTGACACCTACAGGCGGGTCATGGTACTGACTATCCACATGTTATAACTAATTAATAATTCTTTCTTCAAGACTTCAACCAAGGCAACAAACTCCTGGTTAAAAGTCGACCTCCTGTGGAAAGTCTTGAACCGACACTGAACTGATGTACCTGTAGATGTTGCTCTGTGATTCAGGTCCAGAGGTGACAGATCAGAGGTTTCAGAGGAGACTGTTGGATGAAAATACATACTGATTGAGAAACTCCACAAGGTTTATATATTTATGTGTTTGTATATATTACTTAAACTCACCATCTGAGACGCTGATATTGAAATCCACGTGTGAATTAGTCGAGTAGCTTAAACTTGAAAGGCATCTGTATCGTCCGGAGTCAGATCTGGTCAGATTCTTAATGGTCACATAAAAAACTTTTAAAGATTTGTCTTTGTCATGTCCAATGCTGTATCTGCCGCTCTGAGCTCTGACTCCATCGGTGTAAATAAGAATGTTTTCTTCTTCTTCACATTCTCCTCTGCAGAAATATTTGATTATTCTAGAGGAACTGAAGGAGCAGGCGACGGTCAGTGAGCTGCCAGCTTCTTTATACAGATGATGATCTTTGCTTTCATCCAGCAGAGCTGTTAGAATAATCATCAGTTACTTTCTGATCTCAGCATGATGCAGTCTGATCACATTAATCCCAGTTTCACACTGGGAGCTGCCCAGTTCAACCAGTCTCAGGCTGGAAGACTTAAACCAGCAGAAACTGGATTCGTATAAATCAATTATTTATATCAAAAGTTAAAGACGTGTTTAGTTTCATGTTTTCTTTCAACCAACTTCAGTATAAGATGAACATCAGCAGCTCTGTGAGCGACTGAAATGTTCTTCATTGTTTTGGGAACAAAAAGCAGCTTTATTAGAAACTCACCTTCTGCAACAACAGCTATGAATTCATTGGTTGGAGGAAAAGGAGATTTGTTCAGACCACATCTGTAGAGTCCTGAGTCAGAATGGGTTAAATTAGAAACTCCTACAGTCAAATTGTAAGAATTGTCAGGAACTCTTTCAGAATATTTAATGCTGCTTCTTCCGCTTTCTGCTTTATTGGATGTTGTGTTAATAAGAACATTTTCTCCTTGACAGTTTTCTCTGCAGAAAATCCTCCATGGTCCTGCTGAGAGATAGCATGTAATGGAGAGGTTTTTCTCCTGGTAGCCATAGTAATAGTTAACGCTTTTGAAAGAACTGCTGTTCCCAACCAGTAGATCTAAAAAAAAAAAAAAAGGGAAAAAGAACTGTTAATATCAGAACGTCTTGTTAGGAAGTACAATCTAAGCACATTTTCTACACCCAAATAAACACACAAGGAAATGTGTGTGTATATATATATATATATATATATATATATATATTTGAATCAGCCACAGATATCTAATTAACTAATTAACCCAGAAATCAGAAGAACTTAATCAGGTTCTGCTGGAACCAAAACACAAATCAGTCCCTGAATGTATCTGAGAATCAGGAGTTCAGCAAAATAACAGATGAATGTTTATTGATCTAAGTCAGCGAACAGGACTTCAGCTTCTTATAAAACCACACATCAGAATGCATCAGCACAGCATTAGCATCATGCTAACCAAAATAACGAGCTTCATCTGTTCTCAATTGATCATCAGCCAAGAATAAATGACAGCAGCTGATGAACACAAACACTGAAACAAGAAAAGAGCAAAAACTAATAAAACACTGAAAATCAGAAGCTGTGTCTTCCTGACTGTCTGTAAAACCCTCTGCTTCGTGATTCAAGATGGAGAATTTGGTCTGAGCTTTCCCATGACTGATGTTGCAATCATCAACTTTATCACCATCGTTATTGGAAAAATATGTATCATTCCTCCCCAGCAGCCACACATGATTGGCTGTCTAGCTGCAGTCAGAGGCGACAGTCTGCAGAACCAGAACAGACCTGACAGGATTCTGTCGGGGAAATTTACTGTTGAATGAGGAAAATGTTTAAATTACATGTTGGGCCTCACTATAAAGCGCCCCAGCGCCCCCTATGGGCCATCTGCCTCTGGACTCTGGAGCTGATTTGACAGGAACATGAAGCTCAGGGCTCAAACTGTCCAGCTGCTCATTTTTTCAGGAGTAAGTTTGTGTGATTCGTTTTAATAAATGTAAATTCTGCACATTATGAGCAACTGCACCAAACCTGAACCTTTTCTGGGCTGATAAACCTCCTGACTGATGTTTTACTACCAACCAGATGATTCACATTTTTCTGAAATAGACTTTCTGCTTTTTGATTTAGTGATACTGGAAGTTAGAGGAAGAACAGAAATGAAGTTTTTATTCTCAGTTGTTTTTAACATCTAATAAGATGCACTTATGATGACAGAAGAAAATAAATCTTTATTTGACGACTTCCTAAAAAAGCTGCTGAGTGAACAAACATTCGAGTTCAAGTTTTAAAAATAAAAAATGGAGCCGAGAGGAAAGTTTCCACCAAATTACCGACTTTCATCTGAAATGTTGTGGGTCGGGTCACCCAGCGTTCTGGTCCAACGCAGATATACAGAGAAGACGATCATCCACCGACTCCCTGACCCAAATCACCAATAATCTGTTTTACTACTGAGGGAGAAAACCACAGAAACCAGTGGTTTCACTGGGAGAAGAGGGAAACTATGGGAACCAGAACCGACCACCAAGGAAACTTCCAGGTTTATCAATGTTTCACTGATTCACTTTCTGTGTCCTGATGTTTGAAGGACTGAAAGTTACAGAAATAATAATAAAATTTACTCACAGAGGATGAAGAGGCAGAACAAGATGCGACCGGCCATCATGCTGAAGCTCTGATGGTTTCCTGTTTCTGCTTTCGAAGCTCTACTTCTTCATTTGCTGAATGTCCTTTTTTGGGTGTGATAAAATATCACAGTTCTTGTGTTTTTCTCACATGTCTTAATTTCCTTCTTTAAACTTGACCCTTTACTTCCTGTTCAGGCCAAGCTGAAACTATTTAAATGATCACAAGTTGTTCCTGGTTTTGCTGTAAAGTTTTAGTTCTCACCACTTTATATAAGACCAGTGTGTCTTTCTGTTTAATGTTTTACTTTATTTCAGGCCTTTTATGTTTTTCTGTCCTCCATTTTATTTTTCACATTAGTCACATCTGGCCAACTGATCGCCTAGTTATGAATGTGCAAAACTGGGTGAATGTGACTTTAGGTTATGACTAGAAACACTATGAAAATTTAAAATCCATGTTAGAAACTATTTTACTAATTTAACTTCTGACTGCATTTTGAAACGACGTTTCTCAGTGGGGAGTCGTCAGGATGTTTTAGGGTCTCTGTCATTTTAAATCCACATAGTCTTCTGCTGGCCACGCCCTCAACTCAATGTTACACTCACACATGAAAATGGCTGCAAATAAATGCTATGTTATACAACCGCCCATCTTGGAAAAGCAGAAGTGGAGCTTCCTGCACAACCAATAAGAATGCAGCAAATGGTTTCTGGATGGTGAGTCAACAAAAAAAAAAACACTTGTCTTTTCCAGCAGCCATTATGCAGAGCATTCAGCAGTAAAACAGCTGAAGAAATGTACTGGAGCTCTGCTTGGGTTGCTAGGTAACAGGTTGTCTTGGCTTGGGTTGCTAGGTAACGGAGAAGTGCCCATAGAATGTTAATGAAAAATTGGGAAGGTTTTGAAACAGCACGTTTTCCAGACACCAAAACTTACTGCCGAGAATCGTCTGGGTGTTTTTAAGAACTTTGTCTGTTTTTAGAAGCAGTAGAAACCCACATCGAAGGATAAAAACAGAAAAAATGTGACTATATCCTCTTCGAGGAGCTTTCTAACCGTGTGGTGAGTGTATGGGTCCTAACGCTGGGTGACATCAACTCATTTTACTTCATGTCACAAGAAAGTCTTCAAATCCTGCGTAAAGCCATCAGATCCCAGACAGCGATTTATTGATCGATTCTGTTAATGTTTTCTGTGTGTAAAGTTAAAAATGTCTCTCATCTGCTCCAGGTGGTCAGATGTGTGAATTAAAATCAGTCAGAATCACAGATGGCTGCAGATTTTCCCCTCAGTTTAAAATCAAGTCAAACATCTTTTATAATATTAGTAACATATCAACAACTGTAGTTATTTATATTTATACATAAACATACATTTTTTATCAACTTGATTTTACATTGAGAATTTTAAACTAAGAGCTTAGAAAGAAAATTAAGCAGTTTTGACTTTTTCCCAACACCTGAAAGAGACAGCAGCTTATTCCAGTTTTAATCTGTTTTTATCATCTACATAATTAAATTAATTTTCATTAATCTACCAGACAGTAGTTTCTCTGTAAACCTTGGAGAATCTGTGTTTTCTTCAGCTTCATTTACTTCTGGAGTTCCTCAGGGATATATTCTGGGGTTGGTTTTAATTTCTATCCATATGTTGGATTTTTGATCTTACATTTTCAGGAAATCCCTAAACTAATAAACTTCCTCTACGCCTCTGACCTGCCAACTGTCAATTCTTTATTAAACTGGCATTAAAATAGTTTTAGACTGCATGCTGTTATATTTATGTTTGTACTGCAACGCGATTTGTGGTTTTTGACCCATGAAAGGTTTTATATAAATATTTTTTTTTTTCATGTTAGCTCATATTTTTCATGTTTTCATAATCCCGGCACTAAACTAACAGAAGAAAAAGCATTTTAGCATTTAGCATGGTGTCCATTTCCACCCAGACGCCACGATGTGCAGCAGTCTGTAGGGTCAACCAAAGGTGGAGCAGCGCCACCTGAAACATGGTGATGCTTGTAGGAGCTGCAGATTCTGTTTCAGCTCGTTGCCTCCGCTTCAAGCTTCCTGTTGATCTGTGAGGTTAAACATGGCTGCCGCACAGCTGAAGCTAAGTTATGGTGGAGTAGAGCGACTCATCATGGCTGCTTCCCTCAACCCGAGGTTCAGCGTAGAGAACATCAGTCCTGGTTCCACAGGAAGCTCTGGGCCGAGGCGCCGCCTTCCTGCTGGAGAACGTTACTTCTGCATAGACGACCTGAGCTGAGACGTCTTTGGCCTGAAGGAAGGAAACAAAAGTGAGGAAAAGTTGGAATATAGAGTAAAATTAAAGGTGTTTAAAGGAACTTAGTGATTGTTCCAGATTTGTGGTGCATAGAAGCTGAATGCTGCTTCTCCATGTCTAGAGAAGCAGAACCAGAACCTGAGAGGTCTGGAAGGTTGATCCAACAGCAGCAGATCTTTGATCCGTTCAGTGATTTATAAACTACCAGCAGTTTAAAGTCTCAGTGAAGGAATGTAGAACTAGATGGTGTAGAACCGGGTGGTGTCGCTATCTTCCTGGTTCTAGTCAGAACTCCAGCAGCAGTTCTGGACCAGCAGTTCTGGACCAGCAGGTTCTGGAGACTTTAGTCCTGACCTGTTCCTCAGGTGATAGAAGGCCGATGTTCTAACCGTCTTTATGTGGCTCTGGAGGGTCAGGTCAGAGGTCAGACCAGCTGAAATCTCTAGTTTTCAGCTGGAACAATTGACTCTAGATCTATAACTCTAGATCTATGACTCTAGATCGTTCCTCTTTAGACCCAAAGGCAACAGCTTTGTTTCTGTTCAGCTGGAGCATAATGTGAGCATGTAGATGTTCACCAGGGGGATCCGTCTGTCTGCTCCAATCAGACGTTATTGAAACAAAGACTGGAACCTTTAATCGTCTCCACATCGTTCTCCTGGTTCTTTGGTCTTCATTGCATTCTTTGTCCTCTGATCTTCTCTAAAGAACCTCAGAGACCAGAAACACTGGATTCTGTTTATTCATTGGTACGTTGTGGAAGGTGGAAGGTAGCTGTGGTTTGAATGTTTCTGTTAGGATCTGCTTACTGGTTGCTGAGACGTGTTTGCAGTTCCAGAGCTGCAGCCTCGGTTGGTTTCAGCTTCTGTTGGTTTGGTGTTTGTGGTTTCAGTGTAAGCTGAGTAGATTTCCACATCAGCAGATCTCCACTCATCAGTTTCCTCCGTGACGTCTTCATTCATTTTGGAGTTCTTCATTAAAAGAAGTTAGTTTTTATTCATCTCAGTGTCAAAAATAGCTTTTAAGAGCTTCCAAAATGTTTTCATGCTCACCTCAGTAGCAGGAGGATTCTCTGTTTGCACAGGAGAGTCTGAAAAACATTTCAGAATTTAAATTCTTTGTTTTCTAAATCTTTTTTCTATAGATTTATGGCTTCTGCATTTCAATTCTTCTCTTAAGTCACAAACTTTCCTTATCTATGTTTTCCAAAGTTTATGGAATATTTCAGCTACTTGTTTAAACTACAGACTAAACACACACAGTAATTCTAACATGTCACTTTACAGCAAACTACATTTATAACAACATCTGTGTTTTTCTTGGTTTGTTTAGTTGACTTTGGACCGAATCCGGACCAACACTAGAATCATGGAGGACCTGATGAACGACAGATGATAATAAAGTTGTTTCAGTGTTTCAGGTGTTGCTGATCTTTATTGTACCTTGAGGTTTGGTGAATTTATACCAGAAACATTTGGATCATGTGGAGCCACCAGAATTATAAAGCCAAACGGCCTGCATCTGTTTGTCTTTGTGTGAGTGTGTGTGTGTGTGTGTGTGTGTGTGTGTGTGTGTGTTTTCCGGTGCCTTACCTGTGTGATGTTTTTCAGATCTTTTTCTGCAGCAAACCAGCAGAACCACAGACGACAGGATGATGATGAAAACCAGAGTCGGAGCCACAAACCGCAGAACATCTGCAGACCCTGTAGGAGGAGAAACATGTTTGTTACTCTGGGCTTCATGGGGAGTTTTGGTTCTGGTTCTGGGCAGCAGGTCCTTGTGTCTTCCTGCAGAATGCATCTGAAGCATGTAGACCGTAGAAATAATTAAAATAATGGAGCTTCAGTTCAACATTAATGTGCAGAAGATGGTGAGATGAGCTGATCACCATTTTGACATTTTGAGTTTTACAGAAGGACTGAAGGTTTTCTCCGTCACTCACTGTGGTTTGGTGAATCTTTAGATGTTGAGTTCTCCTGATTCAGACCAGAGGTTTCAGAGGGAAGTGAAGGTGTGAAGCTTCCTGAACTGGAGCTGAAACTGGTTCCAGTTGATGGTGTGGAGGCTGATGGGTCGACTGCTGGGAGACAGAAGGTTTAGAGCTAAAGATGCTGTGAGAGTTCAGGTTTAGACAGCCGAGCATCAAACACGGAGGACCAGGATACAAAACTGAAGAACGTAATTCCACTGCAGCTTTATGAAATACACCATCATCAGAAAACCTGTCTGTCTAACAATGTGCTTTTTCTAAATTTACTTTTAGCAGATTTCTTTCAGTAATTCCAATTTGCACAATTTTATTGTCAATTGAAAAGCATCCAGTGATGTTCAGAAAGTTTTATCTTTGTAAAAACTCACCAGTTCTGACTGTGACCTGAAAGTCTCTGCATGAACCACTGGAACCAGTTCCATCCAGTTTACATTGGTACCGACCAGAATCAGATTGGACCAGCTGTGTGATGGTCACCAACAGAAAGGCTCCTGATTTTTGTTCTTCATATTTCATATTGTATCTGCCTTTCTCATCTCTGACTCCATCAGTCTGAACTAAAACTTCATCTTTTCCACATTCTCCTCTGCAGAACCGTCGTTTCCTTCCAGAGTGTTTAAAGGAGCAGGCGACTGTCAGAGAGCTGCCAGCGTCTCTATGGAGGCGAGGAACGCTGTTCCCATCCAGCAGAGCTGTTAGGATAACCATCAATCAATAATCATAATAATAATAATAATAATAATAATAATAATCATTGACCAATAATCATCAGTTAGTTTCTGTTCTGAGCTTTAATCTGTTAACGCAGCAGAAACTCAAACTGATCCTCAGTCCTTCAGTTTATCAGAAACTCACCGTCTGCAACAATCAGCCTGAAGTCCATGTATAAACCTGATGATGGAGAGTTGTCCAAACCACATCGGTACCGTCCTTCATCGGACCGGGTCAGCTTTGAGATGCTCACATAGAGAGAAAAAACATTCGATCTGGCTTCTGTAACATATTCAGTTCTGTATCTCCCTCTGTGATCGGTGGGTTGTCTTGTTCTAATCAGGATCTTTTCTCCTTCACAGATTTCCCTGCAGAAGATCTTCCAGGCTCCAAAGAAAGAAATACCACAATGAACTCTGACCTTTTCTCCAGCTGCTCCATATACATTATTGGGTGCATTAGCAGAACTGCTGATTCCATCCTGCAGAGCTGCAGAGAAGAGCAACAAGTTGCTGTTATTTCTTCCTGTGAGAAACCACACTGATCGCTGCTGTGCGCATAGTTACAGGAAGAAAATAATATTTACTGCAGGTGAGTTGTGAAGTGTGAGAGGCCAGACTTAGAAATAAAGTAAGCATAATGTGAAGTTTTAGATTCTCATCAGGGAAAACAGACAAAGAAAAGTTAAAGACAGAAATAAAACAGATTCATCTAGAAGTCATGCCAGTAAAAATATCCAGAAGACGACATACAGTCAGAACTTTAGATGTTCCTCTGGGAACCACAAGGTTCAGTCCTGGGACCCCTCCCATTTCACATAACAATCAGCTCCCACTGGCTCAGATTAAAACAGGAAATAAGATTAGTTACCATAACAACCCAGATGATAAACAGCTCTACATTATGATGTCACCAGGTGACTCTGAACCGTCAAATCGCTGAACAGATTAATGTGTGCATGCGTCACAACTTTCTCCAGCTCAACAGAAATAAAGCTGAAGTTATTAAAGAGGAACAATCTAGAGTTATAGATCTAGAGTCAATGCACAGTTTCAGTTATTACAGCTGGAAACCAGAGATCAGGCCCAAAGTCTGATCTGAACACTTAGAACCTCAAAAAGACAGTTACAAAGTCGGCCTTCTATCACCTGACGGACCTGTCAAGAGGACTTTTCAGGACAAGTGTCTTTATTCACGCTTGAACCATAAACAAGCCTTTAAAATTTACTAAAATGTGATGCAACAACTTCAAATTTAAAATGTTGCAGCTCAGTTTTTGTTCCCTTTTTCAAACAATACAGAACGAACATAAATTCTTTATAGTCTTTTATATTTTGGCCGTTTTGCTTTGCAAGTTTGCTTCAGTTTCTTCACGTTTCCAACCTCAGAGTTTCTGTGGTTTGGTTGTGAGACGTCAGCAGGATTAGAGATGAGAGCAGAAAAGAACTGATACAGGTTGGTGAGAAACATCCCACAACATACAGTAGCATTTCCTGCTTGAATAATTCTGGAACAAAACGACCAAAACAGCAAAAGAACGAAACAACGAAGGGTCCAAATGAGCAGCAGCGTTTAGCAACCAGAATGGACTCAAAGGTTCAGCTGTGTTGGAACAGTTTGGCTTTAAACATGCAGATCAGAAACTCATGATGCAATCTAAATTTAGTTTAGAGCAACACAGGAAGTGACTGGAACACATTTTACCTAAATTTAAATAGTCGTGCTTCACCTGCTGCATGGAGGGAACGTCTCCCTCTTCATGCTAACCGTGATTTGATGATGACTTTGGACATGTTGTGTATTTTAATACCTGCTGAATTAGATGGTTTAAGAAAATCAAAGTGAATATTCATGACTCTGAAGACGTTTCTCTGTTCTCACTCAGCAGATTAAGCTGGAAATACTCAGACGTGATATTTTTCAATTCTAATCAAACTCTCAGACGTTAGTTTCGTTGTGTGGGGAACCATCTCTGCTGCCGAAACACATTCAGAACAAAGTTTCATGTTAACGACAAGAAATGGACCGACCGCCTCTGATCAGAATGAAGAATATTTACTCACAGAGGAAGAAGCAGCAGAACAAACTGAGTTGGATGTTCATGATGAAGTTGTGATGAGCTGCTCTGCAGGTTTTCACACGTTTTGCTGTTGAATCAAACGACTTCCTCCTCCAGATGTGATGCAGAGCATCTCTCTTCCTCTGCAGCCACATCCACACCGAGGCTCACGATGCGTTCAATGATCTCAGAGGAAAATGGCCTCATCTCTAAATCATTTTTTTAAAAAGTGGATCAGAATCCAACTAGTTAAAAAGCTCATTAGAGGGGAAGTATTTAAATAATGGAAAGGCCACAGCTTGTTATTTTCTTTAGAATCCCCTGTTTGTTATCAGTATTTGTAGAAAAAGAAAGTATTTATTTATTCTGGGTAACTAGAGGAGTCACTCAGTGTTTGTTAGCGTCTCACCTCAAAGTTTTTCTCCTGCAGAAAACAGGAGGAGCTGCTGGGAACAGGACAGGTCTGCTTTACACTGACACCTACTGGCGGCTGGTGGAACTACATCAGGGTCAACACAGACATGAGGACATTGTTCACACTGGATCTATAAACCACACAGAGTCAAGGGATTGCTTTGTGAGATGTTTTCAGATTGAAAATAACTTTCTAACATAACCTGACAGAAATAAGGAAAAACTTTTGACCAGTGGAGGCAACTGATTAAACACAGAGGTTGGATGTGAGATGTTTAATTTTCCTTTGACGTGTTTTTGGTTTCAGAGGAAACTGAAGGTGAGAAACTTCCTGAACTGGAGCTGAAACTGGTTCAGCTCCAGTTGAACCAGTTCAATCTTCATTGGTCGGTGGAACGTCGACCAATGAAGAAAGGCTGAAGTTTTGGTTCTAGACTCAAGTCACAATAAATAAATACATCTTAGACTTCAAACACATATTTAGATTAAAAATTCATCAGTTTACTTCATTTTCAAATAAAAAAGTGAGAAATTTCACTGGTGCCAAATAATTGGTTTAACAGAAAGATTTAATTCAGGATCTGTGACTTCAAAGTCTGTTTTTATCACAGTTTTATTCTATTTGCTATTTTTAACTGTTTGTGTAATTGTGAAGCACTGTTGGTTTTAAAGGTGCCAAACTTGACATTAAAATTTTAATTGCCTGGATTTTTTGGATTCCATTCATTCCTCTGTTTTGCCACTGCAGTGTGAGCTTGTTTAGTCGTCACTATTATTTTTATGTTTCCACCACATCAAGCCCTCTGAACTTCCTTGTTGATGAGATTTGCTGAGGAAATAAACTTGCTGAAGACTCTAAACATCAAAGTTTGATTTGTAATAAATGTTGGAAAACATCAAAGTCTTGAAGGAGTCAGGAAGAAAAATCCCAGTTTTCTGCATTTTATTTACAGATGGGAAACAAAATGATTGGAATAAAATCAAACATTTTCATATAAACTTTGACCTCTGATTAAAATCAACAATTATTAATCACAACAACTAACTAGCTGAAAAAAAATCTATTATTTTTGTTTTATTTATAATGGAGCAAAAACAAATAAATGCAGAGAAACATTTCCTCCTGTGTTTAGTTCATTCGTATTTCTTCAGGTTCCTGCTTCAGGGAACAAACTGCAAACCTGAGAAACCAAATCCATTGAATCCAGTTTGAATCCAGTCTGAATCCAGTTTAAATCCAGTTTGAATCCAGTCTGAATCCAGTTTAAATCCAGTTTGAATCCAGTCTGAATCCAGACTCCCATCATGACTGTAGAGCCGATCCGGTTCTGGTTCCAGGTGGCAGGACTCAGACTCCTTCAGGTAGTGGTTACCATGACGATGTTCTGCAAATACCAACAAACAAAAAGGTATTTTCTGTTAGAATGACAGACATCACATCAGCTGGTTCTGATCCGTATTTACAGAACTTCACTCTGGATCTCAGCAGGATGAACCGTCTCACCACTCAACAACAACAACAACAAACCTCCATGTTTGGTCCATCTGAACTCCTGAAACAGTTTAACGTTTAAATTGAATTTAACTGTTATTAGTGAATGTTGCCTTAAGCCCAGATTTAACTGGGTTTCTAATTTTAGGGAAAAAAAAGAGGAAATAATAAAGAAAGTACTTTATTATGGTCATAATAGTCACTATGAAAACAAACTATGAAAACAGTTTGGATCCTAAAAGTATTTCTAATGTTTGTGTGGCTTAAATCTTCTGGTTGAATTTAGGACATTTCTGTTTTCAGGTGAAATGAAACATTCTTACTTATAGCCGCGTATCCTTTTCAGTCTCGTCTTCATCGCCCTCAGCTGCTGCAGCTGCTGCAGCTGCTGCTGCTCTGGTGTTTGGGATTTCATGGTAAACCGCGTAGAGCTCCACACCTCGCCACAGGCCATCCTCCTCTCTGCCGTTCTCGTAAAACGCCTTTCAGACGAGACGAGATGTGATTGTAGTTTTAGTGAGAAATATTTCAGGAAGCTTTTAGAAGATCTTCATCCTCACCTCAGGAGTTTCCTCTGGTTGCTCAGCAGGAGCTGAAAACATTTCAGAAGAAACTCAAGTGAATGGATGTCTCTTTGTGTGTGTGTGTGTGTGTGAATCTTGCCTGTCTGAGCTTTTTCAGATGTTTTTCTCCAGTACAGCAGCAAAGCCAGAGCTGTGATGACGATGATGAGGGGTGGAGTCAAGACCATCAGCAGAACGTCTGCAGAGGTTTGGAGAGACAATTTGGTTGGTTTGGTGGCACAGACCAACAGCGCCCCCTAGGCGCTCTCTCAGGTTTTAGCACCATATTAGTACATCTTTTCAATAAAATTAGCTTGGGCTGAAATGATTAATCAGATTGTGATTATTTGATTACTAAAATAATCATCAACCAATTAATGAATGAATTATTCATTAACTGGAGTATATAAACTTTAAAAGGCTGTTTGCTGAAAATAAACACATTCAGAGCAGTAATTATGCTAAAACAGGATAAATAGATTTTGTATTGAAGATAAAAACATATTTATTTATAAACAGGTTTTAGCTTCATCTAGTTCAGATTTACTGCAGGAATTATCATTAAATAATAATTAAATGGTCATTTTCTTATTTAAAAAAGGAATTGAATTATTTGTTTATTTGTATTATTTAATTAGAGCCTGGATTATTAAGCTAAAATTATGGTGGAAACAAATCAGCCACTGACCTTTAAAAGCAGATTTCTGACAACAGGCAACCAAAAATAAACATTTTGAATCAGTAATACATGTATTTATAGCAATATTACATATCAGTCTCTATTCATCTCTTACTGGTGTTGGATTTAGTGTCAGAGTCTCTCTGCATCGGCTGACAGAGGCCGGTGGTTTCTGAGGAAACTGAAGTAGTGAAACTTTCTGAAGTGGAGCTGAAACTCTGTGTGGTTGTTGGTGGGAAGGTTGATGGGTCAGGAACTGGAAATAATCAGAGACAACCTGGATTTAATTTAAAGAGCTATAAGTAAAATAAACAACAGCCTGGAAAATTAGAGTTACGGGCAGATCTAAGTTTGGCTTCCTGGCAAAAATTATCTCTCATATTTGAAAACAGACAAACCCAAAAAGGACCCAATAGAAGAATCCATTAGATTATATTTTCAAAATCTCACCCTGAGTGACGGTGATGTGAAAGTCTCTGTCCAGGTCTGATCGAATCGCTCTGTCCAGTTTGCATCGGTACCATCCGGAGTCAGACTGGGTCAGCTGTGTGATGGTCACCAGCAGAACTGCTGATTTTCCTCTGTTATCGTATTCAATGGTGTATCTGCCTCTGTCAGCTCTGACTCCATCAGTCTGAACTAAAACTTCATCTTTTCCACATTCTCCTCTGCAGAAAAGTCGTTTCCTTCCAGAGTCTTCAAAGGAGCAGGCGACTGTCAGAGAGCTGCCAGCGTCTCTATGGAGGCGAGGAGCGTTGTTTCCATCCAGCAGAGCTGTTAGGATAACCATCAATCAATAACCATCAATCAATCACCATCAATCAATAACCATCAATCAATAACCATCAATCAATAACCATCAGTCAATAACCATCAGTCAATAACCATCAGTCAATAATCATCAGTCAATAACCATCAATCAATAATCATCAGTCTGACATTAACCCCAGTTCTCAGTCATCCAGATATGATAATCCCAACAGAAAACATCTGGATACTTTCAAAATGTGGAGGATTAAAAGCAGCAGATTTTATTTTGACAACTTTTATTTCAGAGAAAAAAAACCTAAAAAGAACAAAATGAGAAACAAACACGGTTGTGGACACAAATGTCCACAGACATCAAAAACCAGATTTAGGTTTATGTCATTTGATTGACTGAAATACTAATCTGTAATGTTTTCAGCAAAAAAACTAATTTGTGTTGGCTGATTCTCACCGTCTACAACAACCAGCCTGAAGTCCTGGAATGAAGCTGATGATGAAGAGTCGCCCAAACCACATCGGTACCGTCCGGCGTCGGACCGGGTCAGCTCTGAGATGCTCACAGAAAGAACCGGGAATGTCCTGGAAGCTTCTCTAACATATTCGGTTCTGTATCGTCCGATCTGAGCTGTGTTGTTACTGGTTCTGATCAGGAGGTTTTCTCCCTCACAGGTTTCCCTGCAGAAGAACTTTATTCTTCCAGATGAGAGAAAGCTGCAAGGAAAAGTTGTGTTTCTTCCAGAAACTCCATAATGTGACAAAGTTTCAACAGATCCGACCTGCAAAGCTGCAGAAAATGACTGTGAATATCATCTTCTAGCCGAACAACATGCTGCACGTCTCATTATTATCACGCACAGAACAAAGTTCAGAAAACATTATTCACATTTTTCTGTCTCTTGAAATAAAGAATTAGTTCAGATTCAGTTCAACATGCAGTAATTAAAAATGTTCAAACCAGAGAAAACATTCACTCATAGACTAAAACAAGATGTTTAAGATGTACATGAATCAAAAGATATTTTAACCTGTTGTTGATTTCTTAAAGCTGTAATTCTTACTTTTTAAACACTTTTCTAAACACAAAGTTTATAGTTATGATTTTGCTTTTTTAACAAAGGAGGATCTATTAAAGGTAACAATGAGCTACTTAGAACGAGAAGATGTTTAAGATCTTGTTGAAATGAGGAAGTAACAAATTATTAAACTGAACTTTAAGTTTTATTCTCTTAAATCTCTGGAAAACTTTGTAAATGCAAACTGAAGCTCCTTAAATTGAGTTCATTGTAACGTCTCCTCTCTCTCCTCTAACAAATTTGCAGTAAACACCAAACATTTTTATTTGGGACTGAAAAATACTTCAAATGGACTCACAGAAGAAGATGAGACAGAACAAACTGTGATGGTCGTTCATGTTGAGGCTCTGATGTTTCCTGTCTCTTTTCATGCGTTGTGATTCTTCAAACACCTTCCTCCCTGAATGTCACACTCTTCCTCTTTTCTGATACTTGTTGCTTTACTTCAACTCAAAACTGCCAGCAGGGGTCACTACACTGACAAGATTTTATGACAAATAGTTGTTTATTGGGACAAATTGGAATCAGACTCCAGTTTGGCTTCATCCCATCCCAAACCGATGACTGGTGCTGCATGTGTTGGAGACAAGAGACGAGCCTCTAAATGGTCGTTCTCCAGTATCAACCATCGCCTCTCTCATGAGACTGGGAAAGGGCCAGTTAACTTTCTCTTTAGCGCTATGAAATATTTGAAAAGGGAAATTAAAACCATGAAGAAGTAAGAAGTGAAAAACACCATTTACGGTTTCCTAGTAACAGAATAAAATAGAAATATTTGTTATTGTTCCACAATGGGGAACTTTCTGTGGAGCAATAGCCAGTAAAGATAAAAACATAAAAATAGAATAAAATATAAAGATATTGAAGAGTAAGGGGAAACATTCAACATAAATATTATGAGTTATAAAAAGTAATAAACTTCAGTCCAAATGAATGTGTAACTGAGATGATTAATTTAAAAAATGTACAAAAGGTCCATGTTTATTTGAGCATTAAAAAGGCAGATTTACTGGTTGCAACAGTAAAAACTGTAACAGTATAAATGTTATTCAGAATGAAAAGACTTTGCAGCAGACATGGTTCTACAGAGATGTCCGTCATCTTTACTGTGGGACAGACAGGGAGAATCCGACCAAACCAGGACCCAGCAAGCGACGCTGAAGCCCGCTGGGTACCACTGGGTACAGTGTCAGCTCTTCTAACCCAAAGCTGTGGATGCTGTAAAAATGCCTCTTGGAACTTCAGTTCTGGTTCTGACATTATAAACCTCATCAGCTCCACCGAGGTTCTGCAGGAGGAAGTGAAACCTCTGAGGTGATGTGTCACCAGGACAGACACCGTCTCCTGCAGCAATCTAACTGGAGGCAGTGTGGGAACGTCTGAGGGAAGTAGAGCTTAATAAAAATGGCTCAGTGTCGCTCCCTGGTGGCCGGGCAGAACTCTGCTGTAAAAGTCTATCAGCCTGCAGACTCAGCCTTATTGTTTGGTTAGAGCTTCACCTTTTCTTCCTCCTGCGTTTGTGTTTATTACATCAGTCTGTACTTTTATCACTAAATATAATCTTATGTTGTCACAAAGCAGGTTATCCAGACAAACCTACCAATTAGATCACAGTAAACCTGAGTAACCAGCCACAGCTGAAATCAACCTTTCCCAGAAAGACAGTTATTAAGTCTTTATAGCACAATGTACCTATTACATTAGTCTATTACATGTTTTCACCAAAATCACCAAAAGATGCTCAAGAAACACAATAATTAATAAAGTGCAACCTTTTTATAATTTTAATCTAATCTTGGTGGTTTTCCTCAGTCACAAAAAAATATTTGTGAATTAATTACAAATATATGGGGCACTGTTAATATATGTTTCTAAATGCATTTAGTAACATGAAGGTCATTTTTTTCCAGAGAAAAGGGCAGATGCTCTAGCGCCACCTGGTGTCTGTCTGTGCACATCACACATAATGCATAAAACTGCAGGCGATTTTTTTAGACAGGAGTTAGAATATTTGTTTTTATTATAACATAAATATAAAAAACTAAAAGAAAACTAAATATAACCTTCAAGTTTCCTACCTACCAGACAGGAGAAAATGGTTAAATCTGCTCAGACCAACAGGAGACATGCAAGTCTTCACAAACACACATGACCTGGCAGGCAGGCAGCCGAACGGCCCAAAGGCTCAAATGCAAACGCTTCTTCAGTGATTTTATGGGGGGACAATTCTAGACTTTTACCAGATTGGGGGGTCCCCACATGAATCCCAGAGTCACACTGGGAGCTGCCCATCTCCCGTTTCTGAATCTGCACAGATCAGGAATGAATCTGAAAAACAGAATTTAATCAATCTTATTCAATCAATCAATCAATCAATCAAATAATCAATTAATCAAATTTTATTTGATTACAAACATTTATTTGTATAGCACATTTTCAGCAGCACGGTATTTCAAAGTGCTTTACATCATAAACACAAAAACACAAAGTCATGCAACATAGAATCAACAATCAAAAACTACAGTAAGTCCAGAACCATAACAATGTAAATAAAACATTTTAATATTTAACCAACAAAATTCAGTTAAATCTGATGTTTAATACAATTTAAGCAGGGAGAAATGATGACATAACAGAAACATGACAGAGTGGCTGAGTTAGTACTGCAGATATTTACCAGTAGAAAAAAATATTTAAGGCAGAAAAACAGAAACTTTTCTCGGGATTTAAACTGACGAGGTTTTTCTGTTGCAAAGTTTATCAAGAATTTATCATCTTAATAAACCAGAAACATCCTAATGTGTAAAAATCCAAGATCAGGATTTAAAGCTGCTGCAGAAACTGAGGCTCAGTTTCTAAATCCAGTTTTCTTCAGGTTTCAGCTTCACAGAACAAACTGCAAACCCGAGTCCAGAACCCGAGTCCAGGAACCCGAGTCCAGAACCCGAGTCCAGGAACCCGAGTCCATAACCCGAGTCCATAACCCGAGTCCAGAACCCGAGTCCATAACCCGAGTCCAGAACCCGAGTCCATAACCCGAGTCCAGAACCCGAGTCCAGGAACCCGAGTCCATAACCCGAGTCCATAACCCGAGTCCAGAACCCGAGTCCAGGAACCCGAGTCCAGAACCCGAGTCCAGGAACCCGAGTCCAGAACCCGAGTCCATAACCCGAGTCCAGAACCCGAGTCCAGGAACCCGAGTCCAGAACCCGAGTCCAGGAACCCGAGTCCATAACCCGAGTCCATAACCCGAGTCCATAACCCGAGTCCAGAACCCGAGTCCAGGAACCCGAGTCCAGAACCCGAGTCCAGATTCTCATCTGGGCTGTGAGAGCGTAGAGTAGATCTGGTTCTGGTCTCTGCTGGCAGGATTCAGGCTCTGGTAAGTCGCGTCCTGAGAGGAAACGTTCTCATAGTCGACGCTCTAAAGAAGAAAGTTTTTATCAAAGGAGGAATCCGCTGTCAGCTTTCAGGTTTTTATTGAAATAAAACTCAGAATTTGTGAAATATTCTGCAAACTGCTTCTTCTCACAGCTTTATATGGTTTTCCATTTTAAATCAAACAGAATAAAATCACCTCCATCTTTACTCCATCCTCTCTCCTCCTTGAATCTGTGAAACAAAAAGTTTTATAAGGAGAAAATGTCTGAAGTCCAGAGAAGAAAAACATGAAATCGTGTCAAACAATAAAATCTTTTAGTCAGTTGGATTCAGCTGCTCAGAAACAGACAGAAAACGCAAACATGATTTAATGGAGTTAAATAAAGAGAGAGAATCATAAGATGTTAATGATGGGAAACATGTTACAGTGTGTCATTATTGCATCTTGATTAAACCACAGAGTCAAAATAATAACTTCTGGCTGCTTTTTAAACTCTTAATTCCCTTGTAAATGTAGTGAGATGATGATCTCACTACAAATGGCCTTGCATTTTATAAATAACTTTTTAAAGAATCCCAAACCCTGCTGGCCACATAAGCGACAGAATAAAGTGTGGTTTAGTCTGTGGCTTCCTGTGGTTCCTCTCACTGACTGCTGGTGTGTGTTGGTGTGTGTTTGTTGTGTGTTGGTGTGTGTGTGTGTGTGTGCTGGTGTGTGCTGGTGTCTCACCTCTCAGAGATCTTCTCCTGCAGGAAACCAGCAGAGCTGCTGAGAACAGAACCACCACGGCGGCCAGAGTCACACCGACAACCACAGGAACATCTGCAGAGGGTCAACAAGCCGGTTCACACTGACTCCTGCTGGTGGACTGTGGTACTGACCACGGTTCACACTGACACCTGCTGGTGGATCACGGTAATGAGCACAGATTCTAGGGAGTTTAGACTCACAATGAATTAATGTTGGTAAAATGTTTCATCCAGATCAAAGCTTTCTGACAGTAACATGAGATCTCAGTTTTGTTCTGATGTTTCTAAAGAAAATGAATCATTTTTAAGTTTCTTTCTGAACATTAAAACATCTGTAGAAAATTATTTTCATTTCATAAGATAAACTAAAGTCCAGTGTCATGATGTGGTGTTGTGGAGGTGGTGAGGCAAACGGTAGGAAACCCAGGTAAGATGAATGAAGAAGGTCTAATGACAAACAGTCCAAAAATGTAACATCCAAAACCCCTGGCAGCACGGCTGAGACCAGGGCTCAACGCCGGGAGCAAACAGGGTAAACGAATGGATACAATTGAGGCGACAACATGCAGCAAAATGAGACGAGGAACAAAGGAAGGGATTAAATACACAGAGGGTAATCACAGAGACGAGTCACACCTGGGAGCAATCAAGGAGAAGACAGGACAACGAGGAGACTGGGACACAGAAAACTCAAATAAACACACGGAAAAACACAGAACATGACAGCCAGATGCTACATCAGAAGGTAAACAGGAGATGCAAACATATTATTTATGACTCACTGTGACTGGATGGGAGCTGAGCTGCTGAGTTCTCCACAGACAGAGTCAAAGTGTGAAAATACGTTAAAGTCTCTAAACTTGCTGAACTGGATCTGAACCTCTGAGTCGTTGAGTAGCCTGTTGGTGTGGAGGCTGACGGGACGACTGCTGGAAAATGACCCAAACAATCTGGACTCAAGATTATTGATTAAGGAAACAGCAAAATAAACTAAGACATGACATGAAGTTATTTACACACTAGCACCAAAAAACGTCAGTAAAAACTCACCATCTGTAACAGTGAGATAAAAGTCTCTGTATGGATCGAAGTCGTACTCCATATCTTGGTTACATCGGTACCATCCTGAGTCAGACCGGGTCAGCGCTGAGATGCTCACATACAGATCTCTTCCTGATGTTTCAATGCTGTATCTGCCTCTTTCAGCTCTGACTCCCTCAGTCTCAACAAGAACTTTTCTACATTCTCCTCTGCAGAACTGTCGTTTTCTCCCAGAGTCTTCAAAGGAACAGGCGACGGTCAGTGAGCTGCCAGCTTCTTTATAGAGGTGAGGAACGTTGCTTCCATCCAGCAGAGCTGTTAAAATAACCATCAGTTACTGTCTGATCCCATCATAATAATCTGACCACATTAATCCCAGTTTCCCACTGGGAGCTGCCCAGTTCAACCAGTCTGAGGCTGGAAGAGTTAAACCAGCAGAAACTGGAGGATAAACTCTTCAACATTCACTGATTGAGCTGAGAGATAATTTAGGTGATCATTTTACAAAAGTGAATTAAAACTATGAGGTGATGAACTGTTCACTCAGTCATTAGTGACTGGATTCAATCAGACGGCATCGCTAACGTCTTTAGCAGCTTTCAGACTCACCTTCAGCAACAACCAGTTCAAAGTCCTGGTATAAATATCTGGATGAAAATGTCCTCAATCCACATCGGTACCGTCCCGAGTCAGAGCCTCTCAGCGCTGAGATGCTCACATGAAAAACATATTGATTCTTCGACTCAGATTCAATCCTGTATCGTCCATGTCTATGTGATGTTTCACGTGTTGCAATGAGAATGTTGTTTTGTTCTTCACAGTTTTCCCAGCAGAAGATCTTCCATTCTCCAGGTGAAGGAAAGAAACATTTAACGCTGACTTTTCCTCCAGAAACTTGATAAAAACGCATCACAGGCTCATCGGTTCTGCTGTTGGTGATGTGCAGAGCTGCAGAACAGACCAACAGTTAATGTCAGCACTTCCTGTTGTTCTGCAGTGAGACCAGCTTGTTCTGATTCAGTTACACTCATGGACCGAATTTCACCTTCAACCCTCAAGAATCCAAACATTAAAACTAAAAGGATCTGAAATGATCCGACTGAAAATGATCAAAATTAGATTCCAACCTTAAATGTTGCAGCTTTAGTGTTCAGGAAGCAGAAACATCTCAGTACTTAAACATTCTCATTAATTTCCTCAGTTTTAGGCTGAAGGAAGAATAAAAAGCTCTAAAAACTGATATTAATAAAACATGAATATGAAGACAGTCAGCTTTAGTTTTGCTTTGGTTATTTTAAAACTTCAGCTTCCTGTTTAAAGCCGACCAAACGCTCAGCTGCATGCTGAAGTTTCACTGCAACAGATTCTGTTTTTCTGATCATGTTGAAACGGATGTTTTCCTCCTGTTGTTGTTTTTTAACCAAGTTTTTCCTCCTTTAAATAAAATGTTTTAACTTCCTGTTCAAATCAGTTCTTGTTCTGCAGCTTCATTTGGGTAAAACATTGAATTATCAACATTTTCAGACGTATTCCTACTCATTTTATATATGATGCATCCTTCTGCACCAGCAATGTATCCCACGATGCATTGCACCAACGGCAATTCAAGAATGTGTGCAGAAATTTATCATCTTTAAACCTCAATTAATTTCTCATACAAAGTAGCTTTAAGATGCTTTAGGTGAGAAAGTGGAAGCTTCTTCTGCAGTCACTTCATCCAGGAAGATGCTGATCTGAAACGTTCCTGGGTTTTTGCAGCAGTACGTCTCGGCTAACGCCTGCAGCCGGAGGGTCTGTGTTTACCCGCTAACTGCAGTATGACCTGTCATTTTCCACTTCCTGTTATCTGCTAGGCGCTGCTGACAGTTCTAGGTTTGGATTCCTAAAGCTCCCACTAATCTTCATCCTCATGTCCTGCCATCCTCTTCTTCACTGTCTCCTCATTTTCTGCTGCTTCTTATATCATTTTGTTTGTTTCCGTTACTTTTGTTAAAACTGTTTCAACAACTTGACATGTCATTGTGAGTTCCTCTTTTTTACTGCTATAAATTTGTGACTCCTTGATGAATTATTCTGTCAGAGCAGAAAATCATAATAAACATGCAGTTCCTGTGTAAAGACACACATCTATAGAGTCTAAGAAAGGATGAAAAGAACAGAAGTAAAAAGAAAATGTACTTACAAAGTAAGAAGAAGCAGAACAAGGAGTGATGGACATTCATGATGAAGCTCTGATGGTTTCCTGCTGCAATAAGTGAACAACTCTTCCTCTTATTTTCCTCTTTCTAGCTTTTAACTTGCAGCCATTTTTATCACCTTACAGCATCACTGTGACACTTTATGCTTTAAGCATGACTGTTCATTTAAATGGTCTCTGGATTGGTGGGGCGTGTTGGTGTGGAAGGTTGTTGGTTCTTTATGTCTCCCTGAAAAGGTCCAACGTGAGACTCCGTCTGTACCAGGAGAACCTCCCAGCTGTCCACAAGCCTGCAGGGATCAGATTTCAGAATGGAGACGCTGCGTTGCACATCCTGCTCCAGACCAGTCGACGCTCATGCAGCACTCAGATCCTCAATGTGATTAGGAAACACAAAGAACAAACTCCACCGCTGAGTGATGCAGGTAACGCCATGACTGTTAAGGATGTGATGAGGAAAATTTACACGTTTCAAACTGCATAAGCAGTAAAACGCTCCACATACAAATGAAATGTGTGTGTACGGATCAGCTTCCCGGCGCTTTCGCTGTCTGAGACTTTGCAGCTGCACGGTATTCACAACGATGCGTTCAAGACTGCTGAAAAACGATGGGATATCTGAGAACTAGAATTGCAACGCTGCATTCAAGGGAGAAGAAAAGCTCATATCAGATTTATTTCACCCTTACATTAAAGAACAGCATGTTACTGGATTCTACAAATATTAACTTTATAGGCTGCACTGCTGAAATAAACTCATTTGCATGTTATGGTTCTTCTTTTTCTGGAAAAATAAAAACGGCAAAGGGTTTGGTTGGTCCTGACCTCCGGAGGTCCTGAACAGCAGATAAAAACCATAAAAACTCCTACATGATCTCAGGACTGAAACTGACTCAGAAGAGCAGCTATAATAATTAATAAGCTAAATAAAAACCAGATGTTCTTATTTTAAACTTTGGCTCTTCTGCTGAACTTACAAGGAAATAAAATAATTCAGAGAAAACAGAAGTAAATCATTTCCATGCTGAAGTGACTCAGACTCTGGTTTGATTCTCAGACATCGATGAACTTTGAGGTTCAGGAAGCTGAAACTTTCAGCTCATCTCACTGTTCACACATCCTCACTCCTCTCTCTGAACATTTCAGCCGCTCCTGGTCAGGAGAACTAAATGCTGTCCAACCCGGTCCTGATGCAGCACAACTCTGTGAATTCCAGTTTTCACACACTATTCAGAACTGGAGTAAAACACAGGATTTCCATTTCCTCATATTTATCCCTTCACCATCAGACATGCAGGTGGGAAACTGAAGCCTCACGTTGAGCTGCCGTGTCTGCAGCCTCAGAGTTGTAGTTTGTTGTTTGTTGGTTTGGTGTTTGTGCTGATTTCTGCAGACCTCCACCCTTTATCGCCCTCTCTGACATTTTGGTCCATTCTGGTTTCATTTTATATCTTTAGTTAGTTTCTGAAGCAGATGAAAGCGTCAGCAGTTTCCTCTGGAAGAGAAATCAGAAAGATAATAACATCTTCTTACAGAGATAACACGTAAGAATTCATATCAAACCCTAAACTTTGTGAAAACTTCTTAGACGTTTGTTTAATTCAGAAACAAAAAAATCTATTTGGTCGTCAGGATGATACATGAGTCATTTAACAGCTTTAAAGACAGTCGCTGTTATTTTAAACCAGAGTCAGAATAATCCAGATGTGACTGAAGATGTTTCATCTGACACAGAATGAGCTTCACTCAGAAACACTCTAATATATTTGGATCAATTATTATTCTTTATGCTGATGAACCATAAACAGAGCATCTCTGAAATGAAGTTAGACACTTTGGGAAAGTCAAATATATATATATATATATGCTGATACTGTAAACTAAACCAAGAGTCAAAATAGTTCAGAAAACTTTGCTGATCTAATAAACAGTAAAGTTTTATATAATTTCTGCTAAAACATGAAGCAGCAGAAAGGAACAGAAATAAACATTAACTGGTGTTACTGGTCCCAGTAAAACCACGTTCATGTTGTCCCAGTTTGATCAGCTACCTCAGGTGATCCCAGCAGTCAGATGACACATGACGCCCCCTGCTGGTCATTCTGTATATGACAGGCCATTTCTAATCTGAGAAAATCTGTTGAATCTGTTCACATCTGATGATCATGTTCCTCATCTCCATGCATATCAGATTAAATATGAATTAGATCATTTCTTTATGGTGCATTTATGTTTGGATTTTATTGTTAGAAATGCCTGAACTTGTTTAGAGACGTAAAAACATCTGATTGGATGTGGATCGATTAAGAAGAAAAACATTTTTAAGGTGTAAAATAAAAGAAAGAACATGTTATATGTGATCATTTTAAGTCTGTTATGTAAAACTGACTTAACTCAGATCCTTTGTGAGCAGGAAGGATCTCCAGTAGCAGCCAGTCTGTGGTGGAGTATGAAAAGGCCTCTGACTGAAGCCGACTTGCTAACAGCTCCTCAGCAACATGTCCTGGACGACATCACCAGGTGTTAGCCAGCTCTGCTAATCCACCTCCTTTGCTTTAAACGATGAGACGGATTCAACTTCCTCCTCCTCTGTCTGCATCCATGAAGCCTCCATTTGAACTCCGGGTCAAACAAGCCACTTCTCACGTCACAAAGATCTGCTGTTTGTTCAGACGAGTTCTGCTGAACTTTCAGTCAGAAGGATTTTATTTTCAGCTGTGTGAATCCAGGCAGCGAGGGGTTAACAGACGCCACGATTAGCTGTAATACAGACAGAAGAAAAGGGGAGGAGGGAAGTTTACGTCATGTTTAACCTTTGATTTAAAAAGCAAGACATGAGAAAAGAAGCAGCAGGAAACCCATTCATCATGACTGAGGCTCTGATCTGCTTCTTTTTCCTCTGTGAGTAGATTTCTCTTCCTTTCTGACAGAATCAGATAAAGATCACAGAAAATTCACCAAAACCACTTTCAGTGCAAATCCTCGTCTGTTTCTGCTCTGCAGAGAGGAGGAGGAGCAAAAACCGCTTCTATCATTTAATCAATCTGGAGATTTTAATTTGAGCTGAAACTCAACGATGAATGAAATTAATCTGCAGCTGAACTCAGATTAATAATCAGATTAATAATCTGAGTTCAGGAAATGTTAGAGTTAGTTTTTGTTCTCTAATAAGAAGACATGACTTCTCCTTTATGAAGGAGCAAATTTCAAATAAATGTTACTGGAATCGTTTCCCAAAATAATAAAATGAAATTCATCGTCTGAAAAAATGGTTTTGAAAACCTTGAAAAATGTTTTAGATTTTCTGATGGTCTTTAAAATAACATGGAAGGATTTCAGTGGTAAAGATATGGCCTAAAATTCAAACTAGACTTTTTATCCACAGCAAAAATATGTAAATGAAGTCGAAATGCTGGACAGCAAAGCAGAAACATTTATCACTAAATGCAAAAAGATGAAAATTTAGATAAAAATCAAAACACATTTTAAAATATTGCAGAATTCCTTCTGGATGTTGAAACTCCTCCAGGATTTAAAGCCAAACAGGAAACAAGTTTAGAAGTTTTTTAAAGTCGTCCGATGAAGAAAAGTTTTTTTTATCAAATATCTGTTCCATCCGATCGCGTTTTTATAATCAATAATTTCCTAACCTTCACTCCGACTTCAGGCTTCAGCTCCAGTCTGACCATTAAACTATTTACCATTTTAAAACCAGATCAGCACCGAAAGTTTTTCTAAAGTTATGGCGTTTATTAAAAATTCATATTTTTAACAGAAATGAGACATTCATCATTCACTGCCTCCAAAGTTCAGTTTAAATGAACAAACTGTTCATTTAAACGTGTTACAGATAATTCTGACAAAATGTAAAAACATTATTTATTTCTTAAATCAAAAGAATATAATAGATAAATGCCACTGAGATCCATCAAAATGTGTCTTCAGACATTTTTAAAATGAATTTCTTTTATTAAGTGTAATAGTTCAGTTATACATAATTTAATTAAATATTATTTGCTACTTTGATGTAAAAATACATTAAATATTAATTCTGTCTTCTGACTTCGGTCGTATTAAACCGTCTGCATGAAGGCCGACAAAAACAAACAGAACCGTTTTTATTTCTGACCCAAACTCTGAATCTGATCAGAGTCATGAACGGTTTTAACGTCTCCGTCCGTCACTGCTGAGAATAACACCGATCGGTTCTGGAGACCCAGACCCAGAATCAGGGTCTCCTGATTGTCACTGGACTTATTGGATCTGAAGGTTCTGCCATCATAACTGCTGGTTATTTATGATGATCGTTTTGATTTGGTCCAAACGTTGAGAAACAGATGAATTCAGGCAACTTCCTGAATTAATCTTCCAGTCTGCACCATAAACATGTTTTATGTTTATATCGTATTTCATGTGATGCAACATGTTATTATGTTGCACAGCAAAGCCCAGAATTATTCATACTCCAGGAAGACTTTAGTCCAACTCAGAAGTTTGTTTCTGTGGTGAGAGAAGCATCTAGAGAAATAATCATTAGAATCGTGATTTTTATTTGAAGTGGATTAAATTTGTTGGAAATGATCTGCAGTATTTCCTGTAAAATCTTCTCATTGCAGCAGCTTTCTGCTCATTTCCTCTGGTATTTATCTTTGATGATGAGCTGCACGGCTTTGAGGTGAAGCTGTTCTTGTCTTTGCCATAAAAAACATGACAGATGTGAGTTTTAGTCGCTTGAAGAACTGAACATCATTCTGGTCCTTCTGGCTCTGTGTGGTTCAGGTTTCATTTCTTAAAGGAAACTTTGCTGCAGGTCGGAGAGAGTTCATGTGGGTAATTCTGAAGCACATCTTGTAAACCACAAGACGCTGATCTCGTTTCTCTGCAGATCTGCAGGTCTCCAGCATTTCTGCTGCAGTGGAACAGATGAACGGATCAGCAGGAGGAGATTTCTCAGGATATTGTGGCTCTTCTTTCTCTGGAACCAGGAAGATCTTCTGCAGGGAAAACTGTGGGGCAGGAAACGTTCTGATAGAAACTATGGCAGATTCAGCTGCAAACGGACGATACGGCATCGAATATGTCAAAGGTCAAGCACCAAACATTTACAGCTTGTTTGTGAAGATCTCAGGCCTGACTGCGTCCGACTCGGGTCGGTACAGATGTGGTTTGGGTGAATCCTACCAGGATTTCACTCTCAGTGTTTCAGGAGGTGAGTTTCTGAAACACTGATAATCCTTTACATTAATTAACTCATTAACACATTCAGCTGCATTTCCTTCAGCTCTCATGAGCTCCTGCTAAAGAAAAGCCTCCCCACAGCATGATTCTGCCGCCGCCGTGCTTCAGTATGGTCTCTGAACAGTGAAGCTCAGGTTCCTCCTGCATGAAACAGCTAACAGCTTCCAAACTGAAACTTTGTGGTCAACATTGAATATGTCAAAACTCAAGGACCAAACATTTACAGCTTCTTTGTGAAGAAGCTGTAAATGTAAATTCAGATTTATAAAACCGCATGTAAAAGTTCCACCACAAACTTTACAGTTTATAAACATAATAACAGATTTTATTCAACAGGGGCCTTACATTAACAAAAACTTTAAAAAGCAAAATAAAATTCAGGGAGTGAAAACTGAAGGGGCGTGTTGATCAATTAAACTGAAAATGATATTTAAAAACTTGTCTGATTCTCTACATAAACCTAAATGGTCCAAATCTTCCACATGTTCCTGCCTCTATCAGTAGGTAAGATGTCAACATCCTCCATTTCAGTTTCAACCCCTTCAGCTGTGACACCAACACATTCATGGAGTCTCAACTCCATTTCAGGAAGTTTCACACCTTCAGCTTCCTCTGAAACCACCAACCAGTCGTCTGTGAGCCTCGGAGAGGAGAAAACGTCTGACGGTAAAACCAAACACTCCGATTTACTCTGATCTGGACTCTAATTGATCCCAACAGAAAAGCAGCTAAAGATGAATATTTAGATTTTATTCTCCTTGCTGAGTCTCTTATTGTGAAACCTCTTCAGGGCCTCCTGACTGCTGACTCTGTTTGTATCTGAAGAAATGTTTGCATGAGCGTCCAGACTGATGCTCTGTGTGAAACCCTGTGTAGAAACGTCTGCTTGGCGCCTGGTGGCGTTGGTTCTGACCGGGGCTGGCATCCTGTTCTCTGCGGCTCTGCTGGTTTTCTGCAGACGGAGGTGTCAAAGGCTTCTGACAGGTAAACAACAGGAAACACATTCTGTGGTTCAGGGGCCCAACAGACCCAGAAGAACAGGGTGAGAGATCAGCAGGGGGAACCAGGCTGCAGTGAAGACTCGTGGGAACCAGAACTGTCTGCACAGCCTGACTGTGAAACATGGAGGCCAGCGATTCCTGGACAGGAAGTGATGTCCATCGTCTCCCATGCTGCCTTCAGGGGAGCCAGGATGAGCGGGACCGCCTGGTGCAGCGTGCAGACCGGCGCTGCCATCATGACACGCAGACATGAGGGTGGGAGGGTAAACCTTGTACTGGGTTCATCACTTCCTGTGTGAAAGAAGTCAAAGGTCGCCTCCGCCCGCCGTCTTCATGGGAATTAAAAATAACACAAATAAAATCCATCTTTATCAACTCTGACCTGCTTCACTGTTCATCCAGGCAGCATGATGCTGCCACCACCATGCTTCACCATCAGGATGAGGTTCCTTTATGTGAATAAATTTTAATATTTCTTTTATAACTGTGTCATAAAGTATGATCAAGTTTATCAACGGGGTTTAAAAAAAGCATAATAACATCAAGTCTCATCGTCCTCCACCTGAGGAACAATAACTTCCCTCTTTATGTTTCCATTTTATAACTGATGTTTCTCTGTAAAGAACCGGAGCTGTGGATCTCTGCAGCTCACCAGATTTAGTTAACACTCTCCATCAGCCAATCATCACTCTGCAACCTGGTTTTATGAAGGCCATGTGACCCCAGCCAGCCAATCACATGAAGCCGACGGCCAGACGTCCTAACACTCAGTTACGCCAGTCTCAGCACCAAACTACGAGACTTTTCTTTTTAAAACCGCAGTCTAACCAAACAGCTGGTTGCCATGGTAACAGTACGGTTTCAGTATGCATCAGTTTTGTTCTAATTTGCTTCCTGGTTTCACTGCTTGGTACTTAAAACAACCACAGAGGCAACATTTACACAGAGTAAGATCTCAGCAGGAACTCTATGAAGGCACAATTATTTTAATGCAGAACCAAAAGAAGAAAGGAGGATTTATATGAAACAAACATTTTACAGATTGAAGAGTTATTCTCTGTAAAACAGACAACACTCTGCCAGCAGGAGGCGCTACATGTTGATGCCGTTTGGTAATTAATGTAGTTTTATGTAGATTCATCATCTCACTGGTTTCTAAATCCAGTCTAGATTGGTGAATTTCTACTGCTGCATATTAAACTTTATTGTTTGTTTTATAAACTTAATCCAGACTTTATTGAAGTATTTCACAAAGACTCACGTGGTAAAAGCTAGCAGCACATACGCCGTTTTTAATGCAGAGTATTAAATACATACTGCAACATGATAAGATATGAGTTTCATTTTTAGGCCACATTTGGTCCAAAATCCTCACCAGCAGGTGGCAGTAAAGCTGCAATAAGTTATTTGCCAATCGCCATAAAACAAGAAGAAGAAAAACCAATCACAGTCCATACAAGACAGCGCCACACCTAGCAACAGGGTCGCCCACACATAGCAACGGGGTCGCCTTGCTATGTGTGGCCCTGTTGTGTGTGACCCTGTTATGTGTGACAGGGTTGTGTGTGACCCTGCTATGTGTGACCCTGTTGCCCAGCCCTAGCAACAGGGTCGCCCACACATAGCAATGGGGTCATCCAGTCATAGCAACAGGGTCGCCCACACCTAAGTGGGAAGTATGGAGTAATCAGTTAAGGGTCACCTGACAGATCTGTTTTTTTTGTTTCCTTAATTTTAACGGACTTTTCAGAGTAAGAGCCTCTATCACTCTGGTTGACTCCGTTTACTGATCAGGTGATTTGTGTCTTAATGGTAGGAAATGAACATAATCAGGTTTTTATCCATTATTTCAGTAAATGTTGCTTTCTAACCTTTATCTCTCATTTGAATTTGTCCAGGTGTGAAAACCACAAGAGCTTTAGACAGAAGTGACCAGAAGGTAAATGATCCAGTTTACAGATGTTTTTTCTTCTGTAAAACAAAAGATTTAATGAAATGTTCTTACTTTATATGAATAAATTTTAATATTTACTTAACTTGTTCTTTCAATCACCATCTGAACAGAACAAATCTCTGGCTAAAACAATGAAAGTTTTGCTTTTCTTTTCCTTTTAGGACGCCGATTATAAAAATAATTCGTCGGGGGATTTGATTTACATGAATGCAAGACCTTTCTGCAGAAACAAGAAGTAGATGTGAAACTGATGACACCCGGATTTAAACCAGATTCTGCTTCACGCTCTGAAGCTGCAGCCCAATAAAACCTGGAAATGTGTCAAATGAAAATGAAGGAACAAACATGGAGAGTCAGTGAGAGAAATGATTTGGCTCTGGAAGGATTTTAGGGAATTGCTTCCATCACTGTTTGCTACTTCATTGGGACTATTTATATTTGCTATTTGTTGAACATCTTGTTTTATATCAGTCGTCTTGCTGCTAACATGAGTCCTGACTGACCGATCAGCAGAACAGCTTCATAGAAACATGTGGTGGCATCACTCAGCAATTGGATATCATCATAAAAGACATTTGAAGCATTTAAGATGGCCGACTTTCTGTTTGTGATTTTTATTATTTTTTGTTTAATATTTTTTTCTTTATATTCCTTCTTTTGCTTGTTTTTCCTTTTTCTCACAGAAAATGGCCCTAGTGGGCCACCATGATTATTTATAAATTTATGTGAAAATATACAACATATCAGAGGACACATGTGGTGTTGTTTAATTAAACAATAAAGCTCTGCAATAATTGGAGTGTCTGTGCTTAAACCCTCCCCCTAAAAAACAGTGTGAGGGAATGCAAAAGAAAACGCAATAAAAATCAACCAGTGGATTTTTTGGTTAAAATAAAGTATTTTTTCTAGAAGTTCAAACCTCTAATCAGGAAACACATTTTCCAAAGTGCTTCCAATGTCAGAGCAGTTTCCATATTCAAATTATTTAATACTTTTAATAAATTATAATATATATATATATATATATATATATATATATATATATAATATATATATATATATTATATATATAAGCAAAACCAATGATGTAATGTAGGGTTTGTTCCTCCATTTTCCCTTATACACTATATCAGTTGTTCTAGTCAAACTGACCTTTCAAATCCTCTTTACATTATGAGTCACACACACACACACACACACACACACACACACACACCCCACACACACGTTTACGCGGCTATCTTTGCGGGGACTTTCCATTGACTTCCATTCATTTCTACAGCCTAAGCCTTACCCTTATCCTAACCCCACCCATTACATACCTAACCCCAACCCTATCCAAAACTCAATTCACAGCTTAGTCCTAAATCTGACCCCTGACCCATAAACAGCGTTTCCCCTTTGGGGACCAGGCTTCAGTCCCCACAAGGAGCTGTGGGTCCCCACAACGTAGCGTCAGGAAAATGGTCCCCACAAGGTATTAGAAACAAACGCACACACACACACACCCGCACACGCACACACACACATGCCCACGCACACACACACCAATAGGTGAGAAATGTTCAGTGCTTTGACCAAGGCCACTTCTACATGTGGTGAGGGGAATCTAACTCTCAGCCCACTGAGCCACATCTGCCTGTTTAGACGTATTTTCTTCAGAATGACGCCTGTGAAAGGAACCAGAAGTCATTTTAGTTGCTGCTGCTGAACCCCTGGTGCTGCAGCAGAAGGAGGTTCAGGCTGTGTGAAGGTGAAGGATTCTGCAGACTGGAGGGATGTGTGAAGCTCTCAGACGGTCTGGGGGAGGAACTGCTGCTTTATCTGACGGGGGTTGCAGGAAACCATCACACCTTCAGTATGACCGGCGACACTTTGCTCTGCATCTTGCTGTGTGAGTACTTTTTACTTTTCTTCATCTCAGTTTAACAAACATCAACTTTAGAGTCGCTTTGATGCATAACTAGACTTTTTTATCTTATGTCCCTCTCATATTTCTTCGTCCCAGTAGAAGAAAATTTGAACATCTTCACTTCCTCCTCGTCTTTTTCTTCGAGCGTCGTCTCTGTAAACTGTAAACCTTCTTGTTAAGAGTCAGGTGGCGATCTGATGAAAGTCCTCACTGCATTTTGGTCCAAACCCAGTTCAGAAGCGTCCCGGGTTTGAAACAGCTTACAATAACTCCACATTCAATTTTAGATCTGTTGAAAGATTGCTATATTGAATAAAATGTCCCAGTTTATTATAAAAACACAAAATCAGAGGGCAAAATGTAATGTAAGTGCTAAAATTTCACATCGTAATGATTTTAAGTTTTATCGACTCTGAATCTGAGCCATGTTTTCTTTTTGTTCTCATGTCGTTGCGGTTGGGATGGAAAGTTTTGTTCCTCTGCAGAATGTCTCCATCTAATGACTGACCTCTGGTGATGGAAAGAGGAAGCTGGTCTCACTGGTTTCTCTCACTGGTTTCTCTCACTGACACCAACGTGTTGGTTGCTGGTTTTCTGCAGACAAAGAACAAAAGTTTTATCAAAACATTTAGAGCTAAACACTCAAACCCCGGCATATTCAGATTTGAATTTTTTCATTTGACGGCCATCTTTGTTCTGTTTTGGAGCGGCTCAGCCAGACTCAGAACCAGAACCCGATGGAGAATCTGAGATTGGGACGGGGTTCTCCACCCTGCGGCTGCAAGTGGCTCTTTGGATTTTCTACAACGTCTCTTACGAACCACAAATGAATAATTGCATTGAAATTCTTCAGTTGAATGAGGCTAAAAGTTTTAATCTGTCAGCTTGTATTTTAAATCCTTTCCCACAAACAGAAGAAAATGTATCCATGCTCATTTGGAAAGTTATTATTCAGGCAGTTTATTGACTCGTCTCAACAAATATAAATCAAACAGTCAGGTATCATTAGTGTCTCTGTGTGTAACGACGACTGAAACCTTGGATCTCATCACCAGCAATAAACCATCAAAATATCAGAGGAAACATGAAAAAGCTGCTGTGAAGATTTGATTCCTGTAATGTCAAATGTTTCCTTTTGATTTTTGACAAGTTTTAAACATTTCTTCATCAAAATGTAGAAAAACCTTTTCTGTTTAAAGCTGAATATGGTTGCAGTGTGAATAATTTTTGGATTCCCTGTACTTGAAAAATAGAGATTTAATGTGCATTTTGTTTATAAAAGTGTTTTGTTATGATGGAAACTCTGAGTTGGTGAAGCAGATCGTGTGGTTTCTCTCAGCAGACGCTGATCTCGTTTCTCTGCAGATCTGCAGGTCTCCAGCATTTCTGCTGCAGTGGAACAGATGAACGGATCAGCAGGAGGAGATTTCTCAGGATATTGTGGCTCTTCTTTCTCTGGAACCAGGAAGATCTTCTGCAGGGAAAACTGTGGGGCAGGAAACGTTCTGATAGAAACTATGGCAGATTCAGCTGCAAACGGACGATACGGCATCGAATATGTCAAAGGTCAAGCACCAAACATTTACAGCTTGTTTGTGAAGATCTCAGGCCTGACTGCGTCCGACTCGGGTCGGTACAGATGTGGTTTGGGTGAATCCTACCAGGATTTCACTCTCAGTGTTTCAGGAGGTGAGTTTCTATATCTGAAGGAAAGTTTACCGTTAGCTGCTGATGGAAGATGATTATTCATTTATGAATAATTAACTAATTGATTGCGTGAACCTTATCTTCCTCTCACTAACCACCATGTTTCTGATTATTCCCAGTTTCAACTCCATCAGCCTCCACACCATCAACCACTCAGACCTTCAGCTCCAGTAAAGAAAGTGTCACACCTTCAGTTTCCCCTGGAAACACCAGCCAGTCGGTTCCGACCCGAGAGAAAACAACAACATCTGACCGTAAGTTATATTTATAATGTTGAAATGTTCCTTTAATGGTTCATCCCTCATGTTTCCACATGAAGCTGTGATTCTGTTGCTCATCTCAGATTGTGGTGTGAAACCAGCAGGTTCTCCTTCCCAAACCGCTGCAGATGTTGGGCTGTTTGTGCTTCCAGCCCTGGCCGTCGCCGCCGCCCTGCTGTCTGCGATGACGATGATGGTGGTTTTCTGCAGAAGAAGATCAAAGAAACCTCAAACAGGTGAGAGAACAGAAACACGTTTAGGAAGACGTTTGTTATTTCTGATGACTTGCAGAAACGAGTTCTGTGGTTTTTCTGTTTCCTCATGCACAACTTTTATCTCTAAGATAACAAAACTGTTAAATGTTTCTGAATTAGAATCTTTTTGATCTGTTTTTGGACTTAAACGTTGTTAAACATTTAAACGTCGGATTGTTCTGAAATGTTTTCCAGATTCTCCTGTGGAAACGGATCAGAGTCCTGCTGCCTGCGAGGTGAGAAAATATAAAATATATTAATACTGGTTCATATAGAGATCAAATTAGAAAAACAGGCTTTTATCTGCATATTAGGACATTATTCAGCATAACATGGCATTTAGGAATCTTAATAACACTGAAAAATTCAAATAATAAATGAAATCAGTTTAGGTTATCAGTTTGCAGTAAATATTCTGCAGATGGGATCGAGTCTGGAGATGCCAACATGTTTCCACAAACCCTAAAATACTGCAAATGCTGGACATTATTATGTTTATACAATAATTCATGTTTTTCTCCTGAAGACGACCAGAATCGATGATGATGATGATGTCAGAGAGGAAGACGGGAGGTGGAGATCAGCTGACGTGGACATCTACTTGGCGTACATCGACGCCATCAGCAGCTCTGTGGCTGCAGCCGCTCAGCAGCACCAAGTCAGAAAAACCTTCATCTTTTCACATCATCACAAACATAATAAACAGCAAACCTGAAAGTTTTTACTCCAATTAAAGACACAAAACGACGACCAAACATTATATTTACAAAAATCTTTACAATCTGAGGTTTAAAATGCCATTTTAATAAATTGGTTACCATGGTGACTTATTAGCCAGTTGTTGATGAAGTTGTTTCTGCCTCTTTCAGGCTCCAGATGATGAAGAGGATGATGCTGATGAAGCTGAGGTGAATTTCTCCAGCAGACTCTTGGACTCTGCTCTCAGAGCCGCTGGACGCAGCAGCAGCAGCGACGTCCTCTACTCTGTTATCCGCCACGACGAGATGCTCTACTCAAACATTTTTTAATCTGCTCCCATTTTTATTTCACGCTAACAAACTGACTGGTTTTACACCAACAGAAGCTGAAGTGCTGGATAAATTTCAACTGTAGAAAATATCCATTTAAAAGTCTAAACTGTCAGTTTTCAGTCAGGAGGAAATCCTGATTCATTTGACCCTACATGTGGTTGTGCACATGGAGTTATGTGAGTTTGTTGTTTGTCTGTTTCTTTGGATGTTGTTCTTCTGTACGATGAATCTGATGCACCCAAAGGCAAATCCATCTACTGTAACATATTTAAAGAGTCAATTTGCCAATAAAAGTTATAACAGTATCTCCTGTTTACTAATGAGATCAGCTAAATATTTATTTCATAATGTGTCTTGAAGCTGCAGTCAGAACCGTCCTGCATGTTTTCTTTGTTTCATTGATCTCAGTCTCATCTGACTGAGATGAACCTGCAGCTTTCTGCAGAACATTTAACCAAACCTTTCTGCTTCTGGTGGCATCATGCAGGATTACTGTCTTCTCCACCTAAACGTTGAGCTCACATGAGTCACATTAGCGACATCTGCTGGATATGATCAGTCATTGCAGGCAGTGTGAACCGCTGTGGACAAGAGATGAATGAACTCAGCTGCATGTTGACTGCATGGACTCACACCTGAGCGCAGTTTATACAGGCAGATCAACCCAACAGTACTGTTGGGGTCAAAGGTCAGACAGAGGCAGCGGAAGCCAGGAAAGTCAAGTTTATTTGTGTAAACCATTTCAGCAACAGGAAGTTCAAAATGCTTTATCTCATAAAAACATAATACAGTAACTAACAAGCAAGAAAAAATACAAATATCATCATCAAACAAATATATTGGTTAATGTTCCATTGATTACTGATAAATTCAGCTCTAAGCAGGTGGGATTTTAGTGATAAACACATGGGTGACATTGTAACATAAACATGTTTATTTTTTTCTGAATAAATTTATTAAAGTGTAAATGTATCAAACTGTTTTGTAGAACAGTTGCTATTATTCCATTGTTTAAATTATTCCATATTTTCACTGTTTAAAACTGATTTTGGGCAAAAATCATGCTGAAATGAATGAGTAAAGAGGGGCGTGTCTGTCGGCACAACCGGAGAGGAAGACGCTCACCGTCAGATCTGTTTTAAACATTCGATCAAGTCGGCGACTTGACTTGATCGAATGTTTAAAACAAGTAAAAGTATCACAGATAAGACATAAAACAGAGATCAACGTTCACTGCAGCGCCGCAGATCGGTGGCTTTAGAAACTGGATCAGAGTTTGCGCCAGGAAACGCCGCCCGGTGCGAGAGGACGGCACAGAGGGGGGAGAAAGACGCTCCTGGTGAAATCTGGACTTTATTTTTCTTTTTGGGGATTTTTGGTGGTACCACTCTTTTCTCATCTTTTTAACATTTTTGATTTTTACTTTGGAGTAAAACGGAGAAATGCTTCCAGGACTTTGTTTTGTTTTTTCAGGATATGGGACTCTTTTTATTCTCAGTAAAAAAGAAATGGGAATTTTTGGACATTTAATTATTTCAGTTTTTTGCTGGTATAAACTGAGTAATTGAAATCTAACCTATAGTTATTTTTGAGGGATTTTTGGTTACTGATCTATTTATCAGAATAACTATCATTTCTTAGTATTGTGAGTTTTTAGAATAAATCATTGTTGCTAAAAATCAACAAATTTCATATTGAGTGGTTGGATATTTATTTTCTTACCAAATTAAATGGTGTAACATATTTAACCTGATTCCTGTGGCAGTTTAAGTCAAGTTGAATTTTATAACACTTCTCCTCTGATCCTGGAGATGTTCTTCAGGCGACAGAAGGCCGACTTTATAACTGTCTTTATGTGGCTCTGAAGCTTCAAGCCAGAGGTCAGAGGTCAGCATAATCTCTAGTTTCCAGCTGTAATAACTGAAGCTGTGTTGACTCTAAAGCTATAACTCTAGATTGTTCCTTTTTAGGTCCACAGATAATAGCTTCAGTTTGTTTCTGTTCATTTATCTGTTCTAATAACCTGTTCAGTGATTGGATGGTTCAGAGTCCCCTGGTGACATCATAATGTAGAGCTGTTAGTTATGATATTATTCTGTATTACAACCTAAGCCAGCAGGAACACGTGAATAGTGAATAAGAGGGGCCCAGGACCGAGCCTGGTGGTACCAAACGGGTTCAGAGTTCGATTGTAACTGACTAGACCAAGTCTTTGTCTATTTTACCACCGGGACAAAGACTTGGATCCTTGGTTCAGAGAACTGAGCCACAGCTTTATCAACAACTATTCAATAACATGAAGCTACATGTCAAACGCTTTATCGACGACGCAAGAATGAATTTTTCTAAGTCCGTTTAAGCAGAACAAACATTATTCCTCAGGATCAGAATCTGCAGATTCCAGGATCTTATTTGTCTTTTTCTATGGTACAATAGATATGATTCTCTTCTTTGGTGACATAACTGAGGTCCTGGTAGATGGGGTTCTCCAAACTGAAGTTTTCATATATGCCTTTCTAAAAAGAGTCACAGAAACATTTATTGTTATTACACTCAGTTTGATAAAGAGATTAATAAAGTTAAAACACTGAAACTAACAGAAGAATCTGAGGAAATGATGCAAACAGGAGCAAAAAGCTCCTTATGATCAGAAACGTACCGCAGCGTTTGATCCAGCTTCGTTCTCTGCATCTGTTAAACAATTTACAGTTACTGTTTATGAAGCTGAATGTCTTTAGTGTTTTTGAAATTATATAAGAAACACTTTAATCTGATTGGTTTAAAATAGTGAAGCTTTGTGATAAAGTTAAACATCCAGATCAGTGTTCTTAAAAAGACACATGCTGGGAAACTTTTTTTATTAATGCAATAAGCATGCAACGCCAATCACTTACAGGGCCTAGCGAAAGTATTAACAGCCCTTAACATTTTCAGTTGTTGGGTGGTCATTTATAATTGTCAGTATTTTTTCTGTTATATCAGATACCATGTGATGGAGGAATCAGGTTGCCTTAGTAATATTTGACCAAAATAAATAAATCTTGGTGCTGGTTTTATTCAGAACTACGTAGAAGGAACTTTGGAATTACAGGTTCCCAAAGATTTCTATCGATATTATTTATTCCATTCATGTGTAATATGTTTTCATTTAAAGAACTCCAGCAATGACTTATGGCTTTATCTGTTACTTTAAAACCTAAACCTCATCAGACAGGTATCTGCAGACAATAATCAAAATTTAACTATTTGGCTAATTACTTCATAACCAGATGGTTCCCCGATTTGGAAATTTTGATTTAAATTACTGGTTTTCTGAATAATTACCCTAAGTAATTAATTATAGTTTTCATAACAAAAACTAGACTTCCATAGTGACATAACAATGACGCCCCATGGTGCACTGCAGTTTCACAAATAACAAACATGGCGTCATTTGGAGTTTATTTTTTGGTGGCATTGTTAAAACGCCACTAATTGGCCCAGTGTGCCTTGATCTCATTATGAGCCACCTGCCTTGATTTTTCTATAAACAGCACCAAGGCAATGAGAAGGCTCAGGCTGAGTCCAAAGACTTCCAGTCCAGATGTTCTCCAGTGAACTCATGACTCCACCTCACCACCAGGTGGAGCCAGAGACCCATCTGATTCTAACTGTAAATCTGGTCCAACAGAAAGAGGATTCTCCACTTCCTCCACATCCTTTTATATCTAAGTATCATGATACAAAACATTTTCTTCATTTAGGTAAATATTTCAGTTTGTTGCTCCTGATCAGAGTGTTGTGTCTTTCCTGAGTGTTGGTGTGTGTTGGTGTGTGTTGGTATTTGTTGGTATTTGTTGGTGTGTGTTGGTATTTGTTGGTGTGTGTTGGTGTGTGTTGGTATTTGTTGGTATTTGTTGGTGTGTGTTGGTATTTGTTGGTGTGTGTTGGTGTGTGTTGGTATTTGTTGGTATTTGTTGGTGTGTGTTGGTATTTGTTGGTGTGTGTTGGTGTGTGTTGGTATTTGTTGGTGTGTGTGGTGTGTGTTGGTGTGTGTTGGTATTTGTTGGTGTGTGTGGTGTGTGTTGGTGTGTGTTGGTATTTGTTGGTGTGTGTTGGTGTGTGTTGGTGTGTGTGGTGTGTGTTGGTGTGTGTTGGTATTTGTTGGTGTGTGTGGTGTGTGTTAGTGTGTGTTGGTATTTGTTGGTGTGTGTTGGTGTGTGTTGGTGTGTGTTGGTATTTGTTGGTGTGTGTTGGTGTGTGTTGGTGTGTGTGGTGTGTGTTGGTGTGTGTTGGTATTTGTTGGTGTGTGTGGTGTGTGTTAGTGTGTGTTGGTATTTGTTGGTGTGTGTTGGTGTGTGTTGGTGTGTGTTGGTGTGTGTGGTGTGTGTTGGTGTGTGTTGGTATTTGTTGGTGTGTGTGGTGTGTGTTAGTGTGTGTTGGTATTTGTTGGTGTGTGTTGGTGTGTGTTGTGTGTGTTGATGTGTGTTGGTGTGTGTTGGTATTTGTTGGTGTGTGTTGGTGTGTGTTGGTATTTGTTGATGTGTGTTGGTGTGTGTTGGTATTTGTTGGTGTGTGTTGGTATTTGTTGGTGTGTGTTGGTGTGTGTTGGTATTTGTTGGTGTGTGTTGGTGTGTGTTGGTATTTGTTGGTGTGTGTTAGTGTGTGTTGGTGTGTGTTGGTGTGTGTTGGTATTTGTTGGTGTGTGTTGGTGTGTGTGTTGGTGTGTGTTGGTGTGTGTTGGTATTTGTTGGTGTGTGTTAGTGTGTGTTGGTGTGTGTGGTTGTGTGTGTTGATGTGTGTTGGTGTGTGTTGGTATTTGTTGGTGTGTGTTGGTGTGTGTTGGTATTTGTTGGTGTGTGTTGGTGTGTGTGTTGGTGTGTGTTGGTGTGTGTTGGTATTTGTTGGTGTGTGTTAGTGTGTGTTGGTGTGTGTGTTGGTGTGTGTTGGTGTGTGTTGGTGTGTGTTAGTGTGTGTTGGTGTGTGTTGGTGTGTGTTGGTGTGTGCTGGTGTGTGTTGGTGTGTGCTGGTGTGTGTTGGTGTGTGTTGGTGTGTGTGTTGTGTGTGTTGATGTGTGTTGGTGTGTGTTGGTATTTGTTGGTGTGTGTTAGTGTGTGTTGGTGTGTGTTGGTGTGTGTTGGTATTTGTTGGTGTGTGTGGTGTGTGTGGTGGTGTGTGTTGTGTGTGTTGGTATTGTTGGTGTGTGTTGGTGTGTTGTGGTGTTGGGTGTGTGGTGTGTGTTAGTGTGTGTTGGTGTGTGTTGGTGTGTGTGGTGTGTGTGTGGTGTGTGTGTGGTGTGTGTTGGTGTGTGTTGGTGTGTGTTGGTGTGTGTTGGTATTTGTTGGTGTGTGTGTTGGTGTGTGTTGGTATTTGTTGGTGTGTGTTGGTGTGTGTTGGTATTTGTTGGTGTGTGTGTTGGTGTGTGTTGGTGTGTGTTGGTGTGTGTTGGTGTTGTTGGTGTGTGTTAGTGTGTGTTGGTGTGTGTTGGTGTGTGTTGGTATTTGTTGGTGTGTGTTAGTGTGTGTGGTGTGTGTTGGTGTGTGTTGGTGTGTGGGTGTGTGTTGTGTGTGTGTGTGTTGGTGTGTGTTGGTAGTGTGTGTTGTGTGTGTTGATGTGTGTTGGTGTGTGTTGGTATGTTGGTGTGTTAGTTGTTGGTGTGTGTTGGTGTGTGTGGTTGTTGGTGTGTGTTGGTGTGTGTGTTGTGTGTGTTGTTGTGTGTTGGTATTTGTGTGTTGTTAGTGTGTGTTGGGTGTGTGTGGTGTGTGTGTTAGTGTGTGTTTGGTGTGTGTTGGTGTGTGTTGGTGTGTGTGGTGTGTGTTGTGTGTTGCTGGTGGTGTGTTGGTGTGGTTGGTGTGTGTGGTGTGTGTTGGTATTTGTTGGTGTGTGTTAGTGTGTGTTGGTGTGTGTTGGTGTGTGTTGGTATTTGTTGGTGTGTGTTAGTGTGTGTTGGTGTGTGTTGGTGTGTGTTGGTATTTGTTGGTGTGTGTTGGTGTGTGTGTTGGTGTGTGTTGGTGTGTGTTGGTATTTGTTGTGTGTGTTAGTGTGTGTTGGTGTGTGTGTTGGTGTGTGTTGGTGTGTGTTAGTGTGTGTTGGTGTGTGTTGGTGTGTGTTGGTGTGTGCTGGTGTGTGTTGGTGTGTGTTGGTGTGTGTTGGTGTGTGCTGGTGTGTGTTGGTGTGTGCTGGTGTGTGTTGGTGTGTGCTGGTGTGTGTTGGTGTGTGTTGGTGTGTGTTGGTGTGTGTTGGTATTTGTTGGTGTGTGTTGGTGTGTGTTGGTATTTGTTGGTGTGTGTTGGTGTGTGTTGGTGTGTGTTGGTGTGTGTTGGTGTGTGTTGGTATTTGTTGGTGTGTGTTAGTGTGTGTTGGTGTGTGGTTGTGTGTTGGTATTTGTTGGTGTGTGTTGGTGTGTGTTGGTGTGTGTTGGTATTTGTTGGTGTGTGTTGGTGTGTGCTGGTGTGTGTTGGTGTGTGTTGGTGTGTGTTGGTGTGTGTTGGTGTGTGTTGGTATTTGTTGGTGTGTGTTGGTATTTGTTGGTGTGTGTTGGTGTGTGTTGGTGTGTGTTGGTATTTGTTGGTGTGTGTTGGTATTTGTTGGTGTGTGTTAGTGTGTGTTGGTGTGTGTTGGTATTTGTTGGTGTGTGTTGGTATTTGTTGGTGTGTGTTAGTGTGTGTTGGTGTGTGTTGGTTTGTGTTGGTATTTGTTGGTGTGTGTTGGTGTGTGTTGGTGTGTGTTGGTATTTGTTGGTGTGTGTTGGTGTGTGCTGGTGTGTGTTGGTGTGTGTTGGTGTGTGTTGGTATTTGTTGGTGTGTGTTGGTATTTGTTGGTGTGTGTTGGTGTGTGTTGGTGTGTGTTGGTATTTGTTGGTGTGTGTTGGTATTTGTTGGTGTGTGTTAGTGTGTGTTGGTGTGTGTTGGTTTGTGTTGGTATTTGTTGGTGTGTGTTGGTGTGTGTTGGTGTGTGTTGGTGTGTGTTGGTGTGTGTGGTGTGTGTTGGTGTGTGTTGGTGTGTGTTGGTGTGTGTTGGTGTGTGTTGGTGTGTGTTGGTGTGTGCTGGTGTGTGTTGGTGTGTGTTGGTGTGTGTTGGTATTTGTTGGTGTGTGTGTTGGTGTGTGCTGGTGTGTGTTGGTGTCTCACCTCTCAGAGATCTTCTCCTGCAGGAAACCAGCAGAGCTGCTGAGAACAGAACCACCATGGCGGCCAGAGTCACACCGACAACCACAGGAACATCTGCAGAGGGTCAACAAGCCGGTTCACACTGAGCATGCTCAGAACCTGCTAGTATTTACTGAATATCTGAGAACAGGATGCACATAAACAGAACCCAGAACCATCAGAACCTGGTTCTGTTTTCTTCTTCTGTACAAATGAAGTAGCTGCAGGTTATGAACAAAACCACTGAGAATATATAAATAGAAACATTATTATGAAGATTTTTACAGATGACTCACAGAGGGAAGATTTTTCTTTGTTATCCTGAAACTGAGCCGAATCGTTACTGATTTTAAAAGATCTTTGATGTGTGAAATTTCTTGAACTGGAGATGAATCTCTGAGTTGTTGCTGTGGGGCTGGTTGGGTTGTTTGCTGTGAAAAAGTAAATAAGGTCAGGGGTTAGGGTCAGAGTTAGTGCAGGTCACTAAAGTAAAGACAAACACAACTGCAATGAAGCAGATGAAAAAATATAAAATTAAAAAGAAACAAAAAACCTATTAAAACATGAAACTTTAAAACTGACTGGAAACATGAGCTGAAATGGAGCTGAAAGGCTGTGATGTTACTGCTGGTGTGGAGCTGGACGGGTCAACTGGACGGGCTGGAAGGAGAAAAGAAACAGATCAATCAATCAGTCAGTCAATCAATCAATCAATCAAATCAACATTTACTTATTGATGACTCCACACATCCAAAGTGACAGAACTGCTGTACGTGTCCATAAAGCAAAGTATGAATAATAAGATAAATAAATACAATAAAACAGACAAACTAATAAAGACACTGAGAAAAAAACAGGAAGTAAAAGGAAGAAAGTGAATCATTCATGATGGAATCAGCCTGATTATTTCTGCTCAATTAGAGACTTTAGAACCTGAACTGGAGCTGGAAGGTCCTGTTGTTGGTGTGGAGCTGGACGGGTCGACTGCTGGAAGAAAGGGAATAAAGGTCAATTGATCAATCAATAAACCTTTATTTACAGAACACGTCATTAACCAAATGCTGTTCGGCTCCATAAACCATGAGCAAAAACACAAAAACATCTACAATAAATCAGGTAAAAAAAAAAAAAAGAACAACTAAAAATAGTACAGAAGCAAAAACATTAAACTGGAATAAAACTGGAAAATTACCACAAATACCTGAAAATACCTCAAATGTATTTTTCACATTTCCAACAAAGAAATGTTAAAGACCTTAGAGGTGAGAGAATCAGCAAGAGAACGTTCCTGATAAACTCCAAGGTTCCTGAAACTACAAAGTTTTTAAACTGTAGAAGTTTAATTCAGTAAAATCTCACCCTGAGTGACGGTGATGTGAAAGTCTCTGTCCAGGTCTGATCGAATCGCTCTGTCCAGTTTGCATCGGTACCATCCGGAGTCAGACTGGGTCAGCTGTGTGATGGTCACCAACAGAACTGCTGATTTTCGTCTTTTATCGTATTCAATGGTGTATCTGCCTCTGTCAGCTCTGACTCCATCAGTCTGAACTAAAACTTCATCTTTTCCACATTCTCCTCTGCAGAAAAGTCGTTTCCTTCCAGAGTCTTCAAAGGAGCAGGCGACTGTCAGAGAGCTGCCAGCGTCTCTATGGAGGCGAGGAGCGTTGTTTCCATCCAGCAGAGCTGTTAGGATAACCATCAATCAATAACCATCAATCAATAACCATCAATCAATAACCATCAATCAATAACCATCAGTCAATAACCATCAGTCAATAACCATCAGTCAATAATCATCAATCAATAACCATCAGTCAATAATCATCAATCAATAACCATCAGTCAATAATCATCAGTCAATAACCATCAATCAATAACCATCAGTCAATAATCATCAGTCAATAACCATCAATCAATAATCATCAGTCAATATTTGTTGGTTGGTTGGTGTGTGTTGGTTTGTTTGGTGTGGTGTGTTTTTGGGTTGTTTGGTTTTGATGTGTGTTGGTGTGTGTTGGTATTTGTTGGTGTGTGTTGTGTGGTTGTGTGTGTTGGTGTGTGTTGGTATTTGTTGGGTGTGTTGGTGGTGTTGGTATTTGTTGGTGTGTGTGGTGTGTGTTAGGTGTTTGGTATTGTTGGTGTGTTTGGTGTGTGTTGGTATTTGTTGGGTGTGTGGTGTGTTTGGGGTGTTGGTGTGTGTTGATGTGTTGGTGTGTGTTGGTATTTGTTGGTGTGTGTTGGTGTGTGTTGTGTGTGTTGATGGTGTGTTGGTGTGTGTTGGTATTGTTGGGTGTGTTGGTGTGTGTTGGTATTTGTTGGGTGTGTGGTGTGTGTTTGTGTGTTGGTATTTGTTGGTGTGTGTTGGTGTGTGTTGGTGTGTGTTGTGGTGTGATGTGTGTTGGTGTGGTGTTGGTATTTGTGATGTGTGTTGGTGTGTGTTGGTATTTGTTGGTGTGTGTTGGGTGTGTTGGTTTTGTTGGTGTGGGTTGGTATGGTTGGTGTGTGTTGGTGTGTGTTGGTATTTGTTGGTGTGTGTTAGTGTGTGTGGTGTGGTTGGTGTGTGTTGGTGTGTGTGGTGGTGTTGGTATTTTGGTGTGTGTTGGTTGGTGTTGGTGTGTGTTGGTGGTGTTTGGTATTTGTTGTGTGTGTGTGTGTGTTGGTGTGTGTGTTGTGTGGTTGATGTTGTTGGTGTGTGTTGGTATTTGTTGGTGTGTGTGGTATTGTTGGTGTGTGTTGGTGTGTGTGGTATTTGTTGGTGTGTGTTAGTGTGTGTTGGGTGTGTTGGTGTGTGTGGATTTGTTGGTGGTGTTGGTGGGGGGTGGTGTGGGGTGTGTGGTGTGTGGTGGTATTTGTTGGTGTGTGTTGTGGTGTTGGTGTGTGTGTTGGTGTGGTTGGTGTGTGTTGTGTGTGTTGGTGTGTGCTGGTGTGTGTTGGTGGTGCTGGTGTGTGTGGTGTGGTGGTTGTGTGTTGGTGTGTTGGTGTGTGTGGTGTGTGTGGATTTGGTGGTGTGTTGGTGTGTGTTGGTGTGTGTTGGTATTTGTTGGTGTGTGTTGGTATTGTTGGTGTGGTGTGTGTGTTGGTGTGTGTGGTGTGTGGTGTGGGTTGTTGGGGGGTGTTGGTGTGTGTTGGGTGTGTTGGTATTGTTGGTGTGTGTTGGTATTTGTTGGTGTGTGTGGTGTTGTGGTGTGTTGTTGGTATTTGTTGGTGGTGTGTTGGGTGTGTTGGTGTGTGGTTGGTATTTGTTGGGTGTTTGTTAGTGTGGGTTGGTGTGTGTTGGTTTGGGTTGGTGTGTGCTGGTGGTGTTGGTGTGTGTTGGTGTGTGGTTGGGTGTGTTGGTGTGTGCTGGGTGTGTTGGTGTCTCACCTCTCAGAGATCTTCTCCTGCAGGAAACCAGCAGAGCTGCTGAGAACAGAACCACCACGGCGGCCAGAGTCACACCGACAACCACAGGAACATCTGCAGAGGGTCAACAAGCCGGTTCACACTGAGCATGCTCAGAACCTGCTAGTATTTACTGAATATCTGAGAACAGGATGCACATAAACAGAACCCAGAACCATCAGAACCTGGTTCTGTTTTCTTCTTCTGTACAAATGAAGTAGCTGCAGGTTATGAACAAAACCACTGAGAATATATAAATAGAAACATTATTATGAAGATTTTTACAGATGACTCACAGAGGGAAGATTTTTCTTTGTTATCCTGAATCAATAATCAATCAATCAGTTACCTTTGGTTTAAATGTTTTCACATCTTTCTCAGAGACTCACCGTCTACAACAACCAGCCTGAAGTCCATGAATGAAGCTGATGATGAAGAGTCGCCCAAACCACATCGGTACCGTCCGGCGTCGGACCGGGTCAGCTCTGAGATGCTCACATACAGAACCGAGAATGTTCTGGAAGCTTCTCTAACATATTCGGTTCTGTATCGTCCGATCTGAGCTGTGTTGTTACTGGTTCTGATCAGGAGGTTTTCTCCCTCACAGGTTTCCCTGCAGAACATCTTCAAGGCTCCGGATGAGAAAGAGACACATGAAATCAAGATGTCTTCCCCAGAGACTCCATATTGTCTCAGAACCTCAAATGTTCTGATGTCTCCAACCTGCAGGGCTGCAGAAAATAAGGCATTAGTGCAGGTTGTTGTTGTTCTGGCTGAGCAGGTTAGTCTGAGGAAGTAAAAAAATTCCAGAGGAAGAAGAGAGCTGATAGCAAGGAAACAAGGAGCTGAGAAAGAAGATCTGACATGGAAACATCTACAGAAAGAAGATGGAGGACCAGCTGCAGCATCTGTGTAGTTTGAAAATGTTCTTCAGGTGATAAAAGGCTGACTTCGTAACTGTCTTTATGTGACTCTGAAGGTTCAGGTCAGAGTCCATCACCACAGTGACACCCAGTGGCCACAGCGTGGTACTGAGCACATTTTAGATCTCTAATAAGTCGTGTTCTTTAAGTTAAAGGTCTGGCATCTGTTTTGTTTCTAAAATCATTTTTATGATGTCAGCAAGAAGCTACAGTGAGGTAAAGCTTAAAACTCTGACCTGCAAATATTTTCACCCAAACACAGACAGGCAGACGGACGGACAGAGAGAACGTAGATAATCATCGGTTAGATTTACTACGTGAGAAACTTCCTTTCTTCATTGAAAGAAACGAAGTTGAGCTCTGTAAAGAATTTCGTTTTGTATAAATTCAGATTATCATTTTGGATCATTCTAAAAGTTAATTTTACTCCAAATGTTCAAATCTGCAGATAAATTTTATTCACTGATAGGAAGTGAGATTATTATATCCACTTCTGAAAGTTTCCAAAAGGGTTTTGAGAATAACTTTGGGGTTTTACATTTAAGGAAGTTCTACATTTACATGTTTACTCTTAAATTTTGTCTGAATAATAGATTTGAATTAATGATATTCAAGAATTCAAGAATCAGATAATTACAATGAATTGAAAGCTTTAAAGGGATTAAATCTTTTCTCTCTGGGTGTAGAGGTCAGAGGTCAGAGTGGCCGCCCCGACACGGAGGCCATCCTGAGATCGACTCCCATCCTCTGTCCCTTTAAATGTTCTCAATGATTTATACCTTTATTGTTCCATGTTGAAAAGCTGAGAGTATTTTTTGTTTTGCCAGATTTTTGGGTCGTTCCAAAGTTTGAATAATTTATCCATTAACAACATTTTACAGTCATGTGTTTAAATTACCAGTTAACTGACAGTAAAACCTTTGAAATAATGTAAATAAACAGCTGAAGGTGATTTACTCACAGAGGAAGACGAGGCAGAGCGAAGACAGACGGGCCATCATGATGGTTTCTGCTGCTGATGATCAAACCCGACACTCCTCTGCTCTCCTCCCCTCGGGGTGTTCGCTGCTCGTTTCCTCTGACGCTGCACCAACACTGACCACAGAAACTCTGCAGTCAAATGAAAAGGCGTCAAAATGAACCAGTTTAACCTAAAGAAACCTAAAGTGGCTGCATGACTCAGACTCATCAGACAGACAGAAAGGTCAGAAACTGGTCCTCTGGTTACAAATTAAAGCATTAATCATCATTCCTCCACCACCGTGCGCAACAGTCATTATGAAGTATTCATGCTCAGTTTGGAGAAGATTATGCTCTAAAGTCTGCAGGCCTGAATTTGTTCATTTGTCCAAAACTCTTGAGTTAAAATGGTCATTATTGGACTAAATTATAAACAAGTAGTAATAAATGCAAGGTGCATCACTTATGCAAAAAGAAATGATCACATTCCATTTTTGCCATTTATTCAGCACATATTTTGAGCTTCTTAGTAAAGTTTGTAGTCATCTGTGGGTCCATGCAGAGCGACACACAGAACCATGAACACACTCCCAGTGAAACAAACAAAAACTAAAAGAAAAAATGTTTGTATGGTTCTTCTCACTGACATCAAGCAAAGAAACAAAATATGTTTTTATGTAACTTAAGCAGACTAAACTGCTTCCAGTGTAAAGTGCTGATATCAGTAAATAGATGCAGAATGAAAGCTGGTAGTTGCTGATTGTGGTACTCGGACGTTCTGGTTCTGAAAATGCTTGGTAGAACCAGTTTGGTTCAGCAAACAAATGAACTATTTTTAAATTTGTCCAGATGCAGATCAAAGGTTTTATTGATCAAACATTGAAAGTTTCATGACAGAGTTCTTCAGATATCCAATGATTTGATTCACAATGCATCTCATTATTTATCTCAAATGATGTGAAAACATTATGAAGGAAACAGAGCAGCGTTCTGCAGCCGCCAGCCCGGTCCAGACCCAATCATGAGCCCACAGAGCGGTTCTGATGGCTCAGGCCAGTCCACCGGACCACAGAGAATGTCCACCAGTGGTGCGTTCAAGTACCACTCCCACACTGGAGTGTCTTAAACTGCAGCTTTCTGCGAACTCCAGCTCTAAATCTAAAATCATTTGGCTTTAAGTTGCTTTATGCAGGACTTTATTGTTCATTTTCAGTTTTCTTCAGATCTCAGGTGAAAATCTTTGGATTCCTGAGGCTCAGAAACAGAATCCAGGATCTTATTTGAGTTCTCCAGAGTGCAGTAGGTCTGGTTCTGGTCTCTGGTGGCCGGGCTGAGGTTCTGGTAGAAACCTTTCAGAGTGGATGCATCATTGGTGGTTCGCTGAAAGAAAGACAAACATTCACTGTGGTAACCATGGAAACTCAGCAGCATGAAGAGATTACTAAATATCTGAGCGAATGAAGCAAACATCAAACCGCGTTATGATTATTACTGAAGATTTTTATTAAACTTACCTCAGAGTTTGATGCAGATGAGCTTCCTCTGCTCTCTGTTAAACAAATTACAGTCACTGTGTTATGAGGCTGAAAGTTATCAAGTCAACAATCATTTTAATCTGATGCATCAAAAACAGTGAAGCTCTGATTGGTTCAGATAAATCTGCAGAACTCAAACATCCATTCAGTCTGTTTAGGGAGAAATAGATTTTGTTTCTCAGATACTAAACACAGACGCTGCGACCTTCAGCGTGTTGAAGCGCCATCATGGTATGGGCTTCCTCTCATTTTATCATGTTACAAAAACATAAATCACAGGTTATTTTATATCAGGCCACAATTTGAATCACAGGATAATAATAATAATAATAATAATAATAATAATAATAATAATAATAATAATACATGGTCGGTATTATTATTACAGACTCCAGTGACTGGTCTGATGTTTGGGCCGTTTTATCTTTTATTTTTAATCCGTAGTGAAGTCATGGCATTGGGCTGATGTACCTGATCTGTATCCGCTGTGTGGTTTAGTGTGTAGAACAGCAGAGAGAGTTTATTCAAAACACAAATAAAAATCACATAAAGGAAAAACAATTTAAGACCCAATCAAATAAATGAGACAAAATTCAGATTTTTAAGGTAATAAAAGGTAAAATGTGACAGAGGGAAATGTTTTCAGTGCTGATGTCAAACAGAACCTGAGAACCTGGTCAGTTCTTTGTGGACCATTAGAGGTGTGTGTGTTGGTGTGTGTTGGTGTGTGTTGGTGTGTGTGTTGGTGTGTGTTGGTGTGTGTTGGTGTGTGTTGGTGTGTGTTGGTATTTGTTGGTGTGTGTTGGTGTGTTGGTTGTGTTGGGTGTGTTGGTGTGTGTGGTGTGTGTGTATTTGTGTGGTGTGGTGTGTGTTGGTGTGTGTTGGTGTGTGTTGGTGTGTGTTGGTGTGTGTTGGTGTGTGTGGTGGTGTGTGTTGGTATTTGTTGGTATTTGTTGGTGTGTGTGTTGGTGTGTGTTGGTGTGTGTTGGTGTGTGTGGTGTGTGTTGGTGTGTGTTGGTATTTGTTGGTGTGTGTGTTGTGTGTTGGTGTGTGTTGGGTGTGTGTGTGTGTGGTGTGTTGGTATTTGTTGTGGTGTTGGTGTGTTGGTGTGTGTTGGTATTTGTTGGTGTTGTTGGTGTGTGTGTTGGTTTGTTGGTGTGTGTGTTGGTGTGTGTTGGGTGTGTGGTTGGTGTGTGTTGGTGTGTGTTGGTGGTGTGTGTTGGTATTTGTTGGTGTGTGTTGGTGTGTGTTGGTATTTGTTGGTGTGTGTTGGTGTGGTTTGTGGTGTGTGTGTGTGTGTGGTGTGTGTTGGTGTGTGTTGGGTGTGTGTTGTGTATTTGTTGGTGTGTGTGTTGGTGTGTGTTGGTGTGTGTTGGTGTGTGTGGTATTTGTTGTGGGGTTGTGTGTGTGGTTTGTTGGTGGTGTGTTGGTGTGTGTTGGTTTGTTGGTGTGTGTGTGTGTGGTGTGTGTTGGTGTTGTTGGTGTGTGTTGGTGTGTGTTGGTGTGTGTTGGTGTGTGTTGGTGATGTGTTGGTGTGTGTTGGTGTGTGTTGGTGTTGTGTTGGTGTGTGTTTTGGTATTTGTGGTGTGTGGTGTGTGTTGGTGTGTGTGGTGGTGTGTGTTGGTGTGTGTTGGTGTGTGTTGGTGTTGTTGGTGTGTGTTGGTGTGTGTTGGTATTTGTTGGTGTGTGTTGGGTTGGTTGTGTGTTGGTGTGTGTTGGTGTGTGTTGGTGTGTGTTGTGGTGTGTGTTGGTGTGTGTTGTGTGTGTGTTGGGTGTGTTGGTTTTGTGTGTGTGTGTTTGGTGTGTGTTGGTGTGTGTTGTGTGTTGTTGGTGTGGTGTGGTTGTTGGTTGGTGTGTTGGTGTGTGGTTGTGTGTGTTGTTGGTGTGTGTTGGTGTGTGTTGGTGTGTGTGGTGGTGTTGGTTGGTTTGTTGGTGTGTGTTGTGTGGTGTTGTGTGTGGTTGTGGTGTGTGTTGGTGTGTGTGTGGTGTGTGGTGTTGGTGTGTGTTGGTGTGTGTTGTTGTGTGTGTTGGTGTGTGTGTGTTGGTGTTTGTTGTGTGTGTGTGGGTGTGTGTTGGTGTGTTTGGTGTGTGTGTGGTGTGTTGGTGGTGTTGGTTGGTGTTGTGTTGTGTTGGTGTTGTTGGTTTTGTGTGTGTTGGTGTGTGTTGGTGTTGGTGTTGGTGTGGTGTTGGTGTGTGTTGGTGTGGTGGTGTGTGTGTGTGGTGTGTGTTGGTGTGTGTTGGTGTGTGTGGTTGGTGGTGTGTTTGGTGTGTGTTGGTGTGTGTTGGTGTGTGTTGGTGTGTGTGGTGTGTGTTGGTGTGTGTTGGTGTGTGTTGGTTGTGTGTGTTGTTGGTGGTTGTGTGTGGTGTGTGTTGGGGTGTGTTGTTGTGTGTGTGTGTGGTGTTGGGGTGTTGGTGTTTGGTTTTGTTGGTGTGTGTGTTGTGTGTGTTGGTGTGTGTGGTTTGTTGGTGTGTGTGTGTGTGTGGTTTTTGGTGTTTGGTGGTGTGTGTGTGTGTTGTGTGTGTGTGTGTTGTGGTGTGATTGTTGGTGTGTGTGTGTGTGTATTGTGGTGTGTGTGTGTTGGTTTTTGGTGTGTGTGTGGTGTGGTGTTTGGTTTGTGGGTGTGTTGTTGTGTTGGTATTGTGGTGTGTGTTGGGTGTTGGTTTGTGGTGTGTGTGGTGTGTGTGTGGTTGGTGTGTTTGGTTGTTGGGTGTGTTGTGTGTGGTTGTGTGTGGTGGTGTGTGTGGTTTGTTGTTTGTGTTGTTGTGTTGGTGTTGGTGTGGTTGGTGTGGTGGTGTGTGTGGTTTGTTGTGTGTGTGTGTGTGTGTTGTGGGTGTGTGTGGGTGTGTGTGTGGTGTGGTGTGTTGGGTGTGGTGGGTGTGTTTTGTGTGTGGTTGGTGTGGGGTGTGTGTGTGGTGGTGTGTTTGTGTTGTGGTTGTGTGTGTTGTGTGTTGGGGTGTGTGGGGGTGGGTGTGGTGTTGTGTGGTGGGGTTGTTGGTGTGTGTTTGGTGGGTGTGTGTGGGGTGTGTTGTGGTGTTGTGGTTGGGTGTGTCTCACCTCTCAGAGATCTTCTCCTGCAGGAAACCAGCAGAGCTGCTGAGAACAGAACCACCACGGCGGCCAGAGTCACACCGACAACCACAGGAACATCTGCAGAGGGTCAACAAGCCGGTTCACACTGAGCATGCTCAGAACCTGCTAGTATTTACTGAATATCTGAGAACAGGATGCACATAAACAGAACCCAGAACCATCAGAATCTGGTCCTGGCTGTCTGAATCAGTCAAAAATATATTTGAATAGAAACATTATAATGAAGATTTTTACAGTTTTGTGAAGAAGGATGTGTCTCTGCTTTCTAAACCTGAACTGACATGTTACTGATTTTATAGTATCTTGGTAGTAAATTTACTTGAGCTGGAGCTGAAGCTCTGAGGCGTCGGTCTGGGACTGGACGGGTCGGCTGCTGGGAAAAGAGCAGAAAGAGAGAAAACTTCCTGCTGACTCACTGAAATATTAAAAAGCTGTGAATATTTTTAATCTGGTTTGAGTTTAAATCACTTATTTATGAATAGAAAGAATCAAGCAGGTTTGAGTGATTGATAAACTGTTATTTTTAATGAAACATATAAAATCTAACGTAGTGTCTGATGTCTCTGTACAGATCTGAAGTTCTGACGGTACACATTGGTACCGTCCAGAGTCAGACTGGGTCAGCTGTGTGACGGTCATCAGCAGAACTCCTCCTGGCGTTTCTCCATCATATTTAACGCTGTATCTGGCTTTATTAGCACCAAATCCATCAGTTTCAACAGGAAGGTCTTTATTTCCACATTCTCCTCTGCAGAAGGATTTGACTACGCCAGAGGACCCAAAGGAGCAGGCGACTGTCAGTGAGCTGCCAGCGTCTCTCTGGATGTGACGATCAGAACTGTTCAGATGATCATCAGTTTCTTAAAGATTTACAGTTGAACGTTTCCACATCAGAGACTCACCGTCTACAACAACCAGCCTGAAGTCCATGAAATGAAGCTGGTGATGAAGAGTCGCCCAAACCACATCGGTACCGTCCGGCGTCGGACCGGGTCAGCTCTGAGATGCTCACATACAGAACCGGGAATGTCCTGGAAGCTTCCCTAACATATTCGGTTCTGTATCGTCCGATCTGAGCTGTGTTGTTACTGGTTCTGATCAGGAGGTTTTCTCCCTCACAGGTTTCCCTGCAGAAGAACTTTATTCTTCCAGATGAGAGAAAGACGCATGGAAACAACATGTTTCCTCCAGAAACTGCATAATATGTCCGAAATTCAACAGCGGAGCTGCATCCAACCTGCAGGGCTGCAGAAAATAATGCATTAGCTGATGCATTAGTGCAGGTTGTTGTTGTTCTGGGTGAGCCGGTTAACCTGAGGAAGCAACTAAAATCAGACTGAACGGGCCGTTTACTCAAACATAATTTCGTGACTCACTTTAATTTGCTCAAACTGGAGAACATGGAGTTTGGTGTTGGAGGTAAAGCTCCTGCTCTAGAGTCCCAGGTGGGATTTCAACCGTCACCATGGCAAGAACATCCATTTCATCACCAAGACGGTGAGTTCAACACAATGAAACGTTTGAAAAGCTCCTCCTGTCTGGTACCTGACTCAGAGGAAGAGCCCGACCTCCCAACGCTAAAACATTTAAAACACGATAATAATAAGATCAAATGCATCATTGTAAAGTTTTCCTTGTCATTATTATTATTATTATTATTATTATTATTATTATTAAGCGTTAGATCTTTGTCAGGAGTATGTTGTTTTTCATGTGTTAAGGTTTTTCTACCTTAATGTTGTTATTTCCATCTAACAAAATGGCTGCAGCCTCAGGCACCTGTCATGTCTTATGTTGTTTGTTTCCTGTTTTTTGGACCCATCAGAAACACCAACTTAGAACAAAACAGTGCATGAATGTTCCATAACCTTCTGAACAAAAATAAAACTGAATTTATTATCTTTGGACCCAAAGAGGAGCAATCCAGACTCTGTGCACAGCTCCAGTTATTACAATTATTTTTCTGATTCAGAACAACGACCCGACTGTCCGGTGAGGCTGAGTGTTTGAAAGCAGAACCAGATCAGAGATCCGGTCCATGTAGATCACAGAGGAGCAGCTGTGGAGAAGTCCGGTCCACAGCAGGAACCAGCTCCATGTCGGGTTTTATCATCGCATCACATCCTGAAGTTTGATTACTTTTCCATTGATGACATTTTACAGGAATCAGTAAAACATTCTGACAGGAAAACCTTTGGAATAATGTAAGTAAACAGCTGAAGGTGATTTACTCACAGAGGAAGACGAGGCAGAGCGAAGACAGACGGGCCATCATGATGGTTTCTGCTGATGATGATCAAACCCGTCACTCCTCTGCTCTCCTCCCCTCGGGGTGTTCGCTGCTCGTTTCCTCTGACGCTGCACCAACACTGACCACAGAAACTCTGCAGTCAAATGAAAAGGCGTCAAAATGAACCAGTTTAACCTAAAGAAACCACTGTAACATACTGGAACCAGTGCTGGGATGCCAGGTGGTGGACTGGGCCCGTCTGTCTGCTTCAGGGACAAACTGCTGCATCCTAAATGCTCAAAGAGCCGTTATCACAGATCCTTCCCCTGTCACACTTTATAACCTTCACTGCACGTTTATTTAGACTGGAGTAAAAGCTTGAAGTCTGCACAGCATTGTTGTTGAAACATTTTAAGAGATTTTAAATTCTATCTTTGTGTGAATCTCCTTGCTTTGATTGCCTGTTGCTTTGTTGTTGAAATGTTCCCATTGTGGGGCAATACTCATATTTCTATTTTATCTTCAGGTTATTTAGTGTTTGTTTTTATTATTTTGCTATGGTTCTGGTTTCACCTCCCACTTCTCTTACATGGAAATATTTTAAAGAAGTGGCTTCTGAGACTTGAACCACATCAGTGTGGCCGGCACTGCTGGTTCCTGCTGCAGTGTGCAGATCTACACACATTTTTAACCAACACAGCTGGTTTCTACACACGTCATAATAAATGAGCAGAAATCCATCCAGCTGCTTAAAGTCCAAAATCAGAGAACAATTTTACAAAAAAGATATTTTTCCACTAGAAACGCAGGAATGAAAGTTTTAAAAAAGAGAGAATTAGAATGAAATAAACAGAGAAACTCCAACGTCCTTCACCTTATTGGATCATTCATATAATTTCATTCATATTTTTTGTTTTCGTAGTGATTATAGCGACCTTCCTTCAGGGAACCTAAAGAAACTCCAGAGACCCAGAATGAAGACGGTTTGTTACAGAACAGGAAGTTACTCCTCAGCCTCTGGGGCTCATTTCTGTTTCAGCCTCAACATCTGGAGAAGAAACAAAATCCAGGATAAAAAAACTGAAAAGTTAACAATGGAAAACCAAACATGGTAACACAATATTTATTTTTGCTTTGAAGCTGCAGATATTGTTAAAAAAAATGCAGATATATAAAACAGAATTGTATAAGTTACATATGGTTCTGGTTCTGGTTGAGTGGGTCTCAGGTAGAAAACATGAGTTTAAATGCTAAAATAAACAGATTAAACTAAAAGATGGTTTCAGAAAGCATTGATTCATTTGAATAATCAATTATCTTCTTCAAACATTTTAAATGTTAGTTTGTCTTTATATGTCATCAGTGAGCAAGCTGCTGAGGTCATTTGGGTCGAGTGAGTTCTGAGTAGATCTGGTTCTGGTCCTGGCTGGATGAGTTGAGGCTCTGATAGGTGGGATCCTCTGGATCCTCTGGATCCTCTGGACAGCAGTTCTCATAGATGAGAGTCTAGAAAAGATGGAACATGAAGAATGCTGCATGTAGATCACTCAGAGTTACAGGCATGTTACTTTATTTAGAAATGTGGGTCACATAACGCTGCAGTAAACTCACCTCAGGGCCTGAACCATTCAGGCCTCCTCTGGTCCTCAAACCTGAGGAACAAAAATCAAATAAACCCCATTGATTAACTATTGCATTGGACCATCATAAATATGGAAAAATACAAACTGATGGCCCAGAAATTATGACAGAAATAAAACTTTAAAATCCCAGAAGGTTTAGAATCAAAGGAGAATCCACAACTTCATAATCGTCACATTTTATTCCCAATAAAACATTTCCATATTATTTCTGAGTCCCTTTATGATTCCCCTGGTCTCTGTTCTAAAAAGTCTCATAAACGGGTCAGTGTGTGTGGAGCCCCCTAGTGGCCATCGGGGGCATATTTTCTCTTTTGCATTTCCTCACAAGATGTTTACTTCCTGCACAATAAGTTTTATGTTCTGTTGCAATAATATTTTAGTCCGTTCATGTTGCATCTTGAACAGTGAAAATCTTTCTGCTACAATAAAAGTTTGTTAATATCTCACTAGTGAGATTTCTGGAGTTGTAGATATTATTTTTAAGGATACAAAATGCACCACGAACTTATGTCCAAAATGCAAAAAGCAAAACAGGCCAACCATGAGCCTTCAGTCTCATAAACAGAAGCTTTCTCAGAATATGGACGGATGAATATTTATATCTCAAACTGCATTTGTCATCTCTAATGAGCCTGTAAGTTCAACTTTATCCCGGTTGCCAGGGAGACGTGACGTCACTGCTGGTGTGTGTTGGTGTCTCACCTCTCAGAGATCTTCTCCTGCAGGAAACCAGCAGAGCTGCTGAGAACAGAACCACCACGGCGGCCAGAGTCACACCGACAACCACAGGAACATCTGCAGAGGGTCAACAAGCCGGTTCACACTGACACCTACTGGTGGACTGTGGTACTGACCACGGTTCACACTGACACCTGCTGGTGGACTGTGGTACTGACCACGGTTCACACTGACACCTGCTGGTGGACTGTGGTACTGACCACGGTTCACACTGACACCTACTGGTGGACTGTGGTACTGACCACGGTTCACACTAACACCTGCTGGTGGACTGTGGTACTGACCACGGTTCACACTGACTCCTGCTGGTGGACTGTGGTACTGACCACGGTTCACACTGACACCTGCTGGTGGACTGTGGTACTGACCACGGTTCACACTGACACCTGCTGGTGGACTGTGGTACTGACCACGGTTCACACTGACTCCTGCTGGTGGACTGTGGTACTGACCACGGTTCACACTGACACCTGCTGGTGGACTGTGGTACTGACCACGGTTCACACTGACTCCTGCTGGTGGACTGTGGTACTGACCACGGTTCACACTGACACCTGCTGGTGGACTGTGGTACTGACCACGGTTCACACTGACACCTGCTGGTGGACTGTGGTACTGACCACGGTTCACACTGACTCCTGCTGGTGGACTGTGGTACTGACCACGGTTCACACTGACACCTGCTGGTGGACTGTGGTACTGACCACGGTTCACACTGACACCTGCTGGTGGACTGTGGTACTGACCACGGTTCACACTAACACCTGCTGGTGGACTGTGGTACTGACCACGGTTCACACTGACTCCTGCTGGTGGACTGTGGTACTGACCACGGTTCACACTGACTCCTGCTGGTGGACTGTGGTACTGACCACGGTTCACACTGACTCCTGCTGGTGGACTGTGGTACTGACCACGGTTCACACTGACACCTGCTGGTGGACTGTGGTACTGACCACGGTTCACACTAACACCTGCTGGTGGACTGTGGTACTGACCACGGTTCACACTGACTCCTGCTGGTGGACTGTGGTACTGACCACGGTTCACACTGACACCTGCTGGGGATGCATTTAAACGTAGCAGGTCAGCAGCTCTGAGGACTAAAGCTGCTCTGGTTTAGTGAAACTTTCTGAAGATAAAAGTGTAACTCTGACTCACGGAGGCTGAGTGGAGCCTGAGGTTTTGTTACTCCAGTCTGATTTTGTGCAGGTTGATGAGAGGAAGCAGACGCCTGAGTGGTTTCTGGTCTGGAGGTCGATGGCTGAACGGCTGTAAAAAGGAAAAACGGTTGGAAATGATCCACCTGACCACAGATGTTTCTTTGTAATCCAACTCCACAGAGTTTTCAGGTGATCTCATTTCTTAAAATACTGTTTTGTTTTGGAGATGGGCACCAGCACCTCTCCTGACTCGCTGAGGATGAGACTGAGCAGAAAATGGATGGATGGAAGTTTTGTTTTCATTGATTACTGGTTGGTTGGAACACATTCATACTGGATTATATCATCATATTCATGCTTTATTCTTTCAAATTGTTGGAGCTCATTGTGCTGAATGCACATTCAGTGAAAACTAATATGAATTACAGGAAAATTATTCTCTATTCTTATACATTTGAGATTCCCAGAATGAACTGGGAACGTTTTCTGGACCTGATACCAGCAACCTGGTTGAAATGAATACTTTTATTATCTGACTGGGATAGAAACTCACCAGGTGTGACGGTGATCTCAGAGTCTATGAATGCAGCTTTGGGTCCGTCCTGTTGACAGCGGTACCGGCCGGAGTCAGACTGGGTCAGCTCGGTGACGGTGACCAGCAGAACTCCCTCAGCAGATGATTTCCTTTCATACTGGATCCTGTATCTGCCGCTGTGAGCGGATTCTCCTGCCGTCTGAACCAGAGCGTTTCCTCCACAGTCTCCTCTGCAGAAATACTTCGTCCCATCAGAGAGACCAAACAAACAGGCCACGGTGATGGAGCTGCCGGGTTCTGCAGACACTGGGCTCTGCTGCGGCCCGCTGCTTTCATCCAGCACCGCTGTGGGTTCACAGCAAACATCAGGAGTCATATTTCTGCTCTCAAACATCAGAGTTGAACAGGAACTCACCGTCTGTGACTCTGAGTTGAAACTGTGTGAATGAAGCTGCAGACACCGAGGCGCCGGTCCCGCAGCGGTACGTTCCAGAGTCAGATTTGGTCAGGGGAGAGATGAAAACCTCCAGCATCTGATTGTTCCAATACTGTGAGCTGAACCGACCGCTTTGAGCTGAGTCTGCCTTCGTTTTGATCAGGACGTTTTCTCCCTTACAGTCATCTCTGCAGAAGATCTTCCAGGTTTCAGGGAAGTGATGAATGCAAGGAAAGGAGAAGTTTTCTCCGGCTGCTCTGAACTGAGACATGACTCCCTCCTGGTAGCAGCTGTCTGCACCCTGCAGACCTGCAGGAGAACCAACCAGCTTCACATGAAGAAAATACGGAACAAAAACCTTAATCTAGCTTCTCCGTCACCAACCACAACCAGCTCAGAGGAACATCGATGAGATCATGTTTAACTGCTTCACTGCAGGTTAACATTATAGAACAGAACTGATGCAACAGGAGAATCAAAGCTGCTGCTAAGTGCTGCATGTTCCCTTCAGTCTCTGTGTTTACTGGTGAATCTGTAAATAAAGAATCTTCTGCTGAACTTCCTGAATTCTTCAGCTATTTTTACTGCAGCTACTTCAGTTTTTTTCAGGCCTCTAACACATTAAATGCTGCTGTCTTTAAGTCCTTCCTCTAAACGTCCAGTTTTATTCTGAACTTGTGTTGAATCTTAATGTTTTCACTGATTCTGTGACTAAATATGAGAGATTAATGAAATGTTTTTAGAGTTTAGAGTTTACCTCTGGACTGAATCTGAACTGAAACATGAATATAACCTCTTTATTGTTTATTTTCCTAGCAGTTATCAGTTTCCTCTGCTGCTGCAGCTCTTCAATAGTTTACGTCATAAAATTACATGGACCTCAAACTTACTTCATTTCTGGTAAAACTGTGAGATTAAAGATGATTTTTTACATATTAAATATTGGTGAGAAGCTTCAGGAAACAAAAAACACAAATGTTTCTCCAGGTTTCTCTTTTTAACTCACTAAAATGTACTTTGATTCTCAACTATTCTGCTCCTGTTTATAGAACTTTAAAACTTTTATAATAAATTCATGTGATATTTTTATGTACTTATAAGTATAAACTTGTTAAAGTAGCTTTACTTTAAGTAAGAACCTTTATAATGTCTTTAAACTTTACTTACTGTTTAATTAAGTCCAATTATTATTTTATTCCCTTTAGGATTCAGGAAACATTTTTCTCTTAAAGGCACAGAACCAGAAATAAACTAAATGTACTCACAGAGGGAGAGCAAGCAGAACAAAGTGAGCTGAGCGATCATGTCGGCGCTTCTTTCCGTCTATTTCTGTTCATCACTTTAACTTCTTTAATTAAACTCTTCCTCCTCCTCCTCCTCCTCCTCTTCCTCCTCCTCCTTTAAAAAAATTTTTTCTGATATTTTAAAAACTAGTAAAAAAAAAGTCTGGAAACTGATTTTTTCCCCTGTACTTAGTTTTCTGTTACATTTTTCAGAGGTGGAAATAGGAACCCAGTATCTTGGTCGTGAATTTGCACATGATTTCCACCACAGTTCTGATATTTTCCTTCATGCATTTGGTGCCTTTTCATTCCTCAAATTTCAGATTATTCAAACTTTATTTGTATATTTTTTTAGAAAGGATATGATATGATAAGATCCTCCTGCATGGATCTCTGATATCTGACATGGAAACAGATTAAAGGTCAGTTCTACTCCTGTCATACCCAGAATGCATCTGGCCTCCCAATGGTGAAGCGCCGCAGGATTCCTGTGCTAATAGAAAAATGAAATACTGAACAAATGAAAGTTTAATCCAACATCCAGATGAAACTCGTCCTCCATCTGACTCAGGCTTTAATCCTGAACCTTGTTTTACTTCCTTCATCTAAACTTCATGTGCAGATTTAAAACTGGGGAAAACATGAGTTTTTTCTGGTTAATTGTTGTATTTATATCCATTAAATCCAGTTCAGTGCATCTGTTAAATCAATGAATCTGATTGTTGAACTCTGTGGGCTGAACGTCGGTTGAGGAAGTAAATTCTAGGAAGAAACTTCAGTTCCTGTTTTTCTGTTTTCACAAGAAACTTTAAAATAAATCAGAGTTTCATCTTGAAGGTTTTTCCTCTTTTTAATTAACTACAAAATATATTTTAACGCTCCACCAATCGGACCATTAAAACATTTTAAATAATTTATGCCTTATTTTTGTGTTTTTAAAATAATTCATTAAGGTAGTTTTAAATGTATCTTTTATTCAAGTGGAGGATATAAACTGAAACAGTTATTGGTCAAATAACTCAACACTCAGCAGTAACTGGAAAAACTAAACTTTTGTCTGGAAAAGTTTTTGCTAAAACCTTTTAAGTGACAGTTTTAGTTCACCTGGTTCAAATTCTCATAATGATCACCTTTTGTTATCTAATTATTGATTAGTTAACATAATAAATAATGATCAGATGATCCCTGCTGATGTTCAGATTTTCGGAGGTTTTTTCATCCTTTGCTTCAAGAATCAAACTTTCAGTGGAGGAATAAATATATAAATATATGTGGGCAAATTATTTTGGGATTTTTTGCACAATGACAATAAAATAAATTCTACTTCTAATGAAGATAAAATGTTTGTTTCCACCAAAGTGTATGAATAACATCACAATGTAATGTTTTATTTACACTGATTAGTTTCTGATTCTGATTTTAATCATTATAATTATTAAGAATTATTCTAATTAAGCTCTAAACCTCCATTAAATCATAATATGTTATTTATAATTGCAAAGATTTATATGTAGCTGACAACAAAATTGATATCAAACAATTTTGATATCAATTTATCAAGTTTAATAGTTTAAAACAAGCTGATAGTCCAAGAACTGCAGATCTGATCTGAACTGTTCAGGTCAAAAGTTTTTCCCTTTTCTGCCTCCGACTGATTTTGTCACTTTCTGAAAAACAAGAAACCAAAAACAAGAAACAAACTTTCTGACCTTTTGCTTCCTTTAACAGCAGAATCTCTTCTCACATCAGAACCGGACACGTCTGGACCTTCTGGACCTTTGATTAATAAAATATTGAAGAAATACATTGTCTAATGTCAGAGTGAAACTGAATTATTGAGACTGTTTAAAGTGACTGACCTCATTCAACAGAGGTCCAGTCTGGCGGCGCCGGTCGTCTCACAATGAGAGGAATGGAGACCAGCTGAGAACTGGTTCTGGTTCTGGCTCTGGCTCTGGTTCTGGTTCTGGTTCTGGTTCTGGCTCTGGTTCTGGTTCTGGCTCTGGTTCTGGTTCTGGCTCTGGTTCTGGTTCTGGCTCTGGCTCTGGTTCTGGCTCTGGTTCTGGTTCTTGGCTCTGTCTGGCTCTGGCTTGTTCTGGTTCTGGTTCTGGTCTCTGGTTTCTGGTTCTGGTTCTGGTCTCTGGTTCTGGTTCTGGCTCTGGTTCTGGCTCTGGTTCTGGCTCTGGCTCTGGCTCTGGTTCTGGCTCTGGTTCTGGTTCCGGCTCTGGCTCTGGTTCTGGTTCTGGTTCTGGTTCTGGCTCTGGTTCTGGTTCTGGTTCTGGTTCCGGCTCTGGTTCTGGCTCTGGTTCTGGTTCTGGTGAACATGCAGAAGGTCCAGTGTTCAGTTCTGGGCTCAGAATAGATTCTGACGTTTAAAGAAAAGGTCCAACATTTTAGTTTTTCAGTGCAGAATAAAGAACATCTGAGGGCGTGAATACTTTATTCAGCCACTGTGAATGAACCCGAACACAGAAACGTTTTTATTGTGAATAAAGTTTGCAGAGCAGTTTTATCTGAAGACGCTTCGGGTTTCAGACCCGGTTGAATCTCTGCTTCGGTTTCATGAATCAACCTGAACCTGCAGCCTGACGCTCCCATCAGGCCCAACGGCTCAAATTAGTCATTTACAACTTGTTTAAATCTTTTTACATGACCGCATATCTCAAAATACACATTGTTGCCTAAAATGCAAATAATTTAAATCAAAACCTTTGCATGTCCAGGTTTAAAGTCAGAGGCTAAATATCTGAAGCCACAGATTAAAGAACAGAGGATGGAGAAAGTTCTGCTCTTCTTCACAGCTTCAGGTGAACGATTATCATTTCTCTGCTTTTTTAACCTGTAACTTCAGGGAAGAAATCTTCCTCTTTTGAAATCATCATTAATAAAATACTTTATTAACTGCAAAAACACAAAATATAACCAAGTAATTCTGGTCTAGTTTCTACTGCAAAGTTAGTTTAATGAAATAAGACAAAGCTAGCTTACATAGCAGCTGGTTTTAAGTCAATATTTTCTTAATATTGATTAAAATAAATTAGCATATTGTTTTTCTTATGTCTTACTAATGTCTTGTTATAAGTGAAATAATCTGCCAGTGAAACTAGAAACTTTTTCTTCAGTATTCAGGAGAAGCTGATTTAAAACCAGCTCCTTTCTTGTGAAAAAGCTGCTTTTAACTTAGTTTTGTCTTATTCCAAGTGAATAAGATTTTGTGTTTTTGCAGAGTGTGCTTTATCACTCCATCTATATTTTCTGTTTTCTGCAGCTGTGTGCGCCGCCGCCTCGCTGGCCGCACGTCAGCATCATCTACGAAAGAAAGACCTGAGCCGACGCACAGACCTACTGCAGACAAACACACACAGACCTGGCCGCCGTGGGCAGCCTGGACGTGGCCACGGCCCTGAACAACATGGTCGACCCGATCCAAATGGGCAGCGAAAGAGACGGAAGGCTGGCTTCGTCTCAACTGGATGTTTCCTCCATCCTTCATGTCATCCTGTGACCTTCCAGCTGCTGCTTCCTGCAGGTCTGGATCGGTTTGTACGAAGACATCTAGAGCTGGAGGTGGTCTCTGGAGGCCGACTCCTTCTACCGAGGCAACAGCAGCCAGTACAGGAACTGGATACCTGGGCAGCCAAACAACCACGGGTCCAACGAGCCCTGCTCAGAGATGAACGACCTTGGGCAGTGGAACGACCTTCCATGTGAGGTGATGCGTAAACCTCTCTGTATGTCTGTCAGCGACGGTGAGCAAAGAAAATATCCACTTTATATATCCTGCGACGCGGTGGAGGGACTGGTTATGCAGCTACGCCAAGCCATTCATCTGCCCCTACGCCATGTTTATAGTTTTACCTTTGCTCAGCAAAGAAGTAGAAAATGTTAGGGTGGAAAACTCTTCCGGACATACGGCCTATTTAAAGGGGCAGTATCATGTTAAACTGACTTTATTTTAGCTTTCCATCTTGTCATAATATTGTTCCTTTGAGTTTTGCTTTGATTCTTTCATGCATGTTTAAGAAGTTATTTAATCTCCATGGCAACCATTCAGCTGTGCAAAACGCCTGGGTGGACTTAGCCCCGCCTTCGGGCACAGCTCCTCCCCCCCCAGCTCCTTCAGACTAGCCAGCAGTAATCAGCTGATGGAGCTGCTGAGCTCATTGTAGGAGCTGCTGCTCAGAGCAACACTGGGACAAAGGTTAAAGGTTAACAGGGGAGCCATGTTGGGATGACTCCTTGGAGGCGGGGCTTCAGAAAGAGCAGGAGTTTTTAAAGAGACAGAAGCCCAATTTCAAGCCATTAAAGCAGGAAGTGAAATATTTTAAAAGTCATATTAGACATATGATTTTTATAGTAACCCACGGTAACGATGTTAGTTGATTGTACCCCTGTAAAGGATCCGTTTCTTTCCTCAGACCCGGTTCCTTTCACAAAGCATGTGATGAAGGTAGAAGCTGAGCAGCTCCACTGTGGACCTGAACGATGCTGCGGTCCAGACGGACCTGCTCAACCAGGTAAACCTGGTTTGGTTCTTCCTTTGGCTCATCTCGGATCTGTTGCTTTCAGTTTCCTGGAGTTTAGTTGATTTTAGTTCTCCTGATCTCTTCTTTCCAAAGACAATAACTTCAGTTTCTGTTCAAAGTTAAATCGTCTGTTCGGTGCTTCAGTGTGTTCGCAGTCACCTGATGACATTGTGATGTAGCTCCAGGTATGATCTGCGTCGTCATGGTGACATAACTTGTTCCTGTTTTCCAGCTCAGACAGAAGCTGCAGGATGACGGACTGACAGGAAACCTGAGCTGAGCTGGAAGCAGATCGGTGGGAAGAATGAGAAAATCTGATCTCATGTTTTCTGTGGTTTTAAATGAAATTCACATGAGAACATTATTTGTTTTTAGCTTATAGATAAACCCACATTGTTGATGGTTTAACCGGAAATCAGACTTTAATTCTGAAAGTCATGAAACACTTCTGGTTATTCTATTAATTGTTTTTGTTTTCATCTCATTTTGAAGCGTCTCCTCCGCGGTCACTCTGTTAGCATCATGCTAGCTGTTTCCATTTTGTTTTCTGACACTGAAACCTTCTGCATTTAAAACTAAACTCAGATTAAATCTGTTCTCTTCTAAATGAAATGAAATGTGGAGCTGAAGAATCTTTTTCCGTCTGGATGTTTGAAATGTGTTTATCTGTAAAAACAAATGCAATAAAAAGAGAAGAATCACGTCTCTCTTCTTATTTACACGTTTGATTTGTTGTTCCTCTCTGTTCCTTCTGAAACGTCATGGAGCTCCAGGAACCCTGCTGTGTTTGTGTGTTTGGGTTCCTGCTGAGCAGCGGTTCTCCGTCCTGAAGGCGTTGATCTGCCAGGTGAGTCGCACCTGCAGGAAGCGAAACCAGGAGTCAAATGAACAGCCTGTCTGAATGGTTTGGACAGAATATATATGTTAAAATAAACACTGAATGCAAATAGTTGGAGTTTGTGGTCTCTGGCTGTTTAAAGGGGAGAAACTGGAAACCAGCAGTCACAGACTGGAAACCAGTGGAGACAGGAGGATGGAGAAAGTTCTTCTCTACATCACTGGTGCATCAGGTAACTGGGATGCTGGTTTCTTGATTTAATCAGTGTTATGAACTGTAGGACAGACAGGAAGTGCTGTAACATGTGATGCATGAGGAACAAGCAGCGGTTCTGTTTAAACAGCCAGAGACGTTTCAGAACCAGGAACTTTTCCCAGTTTTCTGAAAGCAGCTCATCAGATTGGATGGAAAGCAGCTATAAAAGTTCATTTTCACATTTTGTTACAGAATCTTTAGTTCTGGACTTTGACTAGACCATTCTAAGACATGGAAACATGGCTGTGTGTTCAGGCCGGTTGAACCTCCAGCCAGGCTCAGGTTTTCTTCCAGGGTTTATCTGGATTCAGCTCCATGAGGAACAGAACCCCCACAGCATAATGCTGCCACCACCGTATGAACGTGACTGGTGTTGGTTAAGGGACGTGCAGGAACCTTTACGCTGCTTGTAAACTCATAATTACCTCTAAGACTCTAAAGATCAACATAAAAATGAACCAGTCCTAAAAAACTGACAACTGCAAAGTGAGGAGGGGTGTGAATACTTTTGCAAGGCTTTGAATATATAATAAGTTTCTCACATTAAATCTTTGTGTTTAAATCTTGAGGTTTGGAGGCTTTTTGTCGGTGCTGGATGTGTTTTTAACCTGCCGTTGTGCTGCGTGTTGCTGCAGCTCTTTGGGCCGTCTCCACTCTTGCTCAGGTCCGGTTCCACTTCGTTTACGACCCGATGAGCTGGAGCGCCGCTCAGAGCCACTGCAGGGAAACCTACACAGACCTGGTGACTGTGGACGGCGCAGAGGTCGTCACGACCCTCAGGAACACGGTGGACTCCAACAAAATGGCCGCCATAACTGACGTAAACACACTTCTCAGTCTCTGCTTCAGCTCTTTGAGTCTAAACTGCAGTAAAATGGTTGTTGCTTCCTCTCTGCTGCACCTCTGGCTCTGAACTCTTCCTATTTCAGCAGTTACATCTGACCTGACATGCAGCTTCAATCTTTGTGATTTCTTTAAATCTCTGCTTCCTCTGCTGCCTTTCAGGATCTATTTCCATAAAGTTTGCAATGTTAATCACGTCACATTCTGACTCAGTGGAGGTGTTGACTCAGGGTACCTCTGTCAGGAAAGGATGCAAATCTCTTTACACACGTGAGGAAGTGAGATGCAGCCTGAAAACCTTCGTCTCCTCGGTGTGGCGGCCTGGAGCTTTTCTCTTGCAGTCATTGGTCGATGGAGGGTCCGCTATGTTCAGGCCTCTGGACCATCGCAGTCTGTAGGAGTACCCAGAGAGAACCCATCATGCACAGGGAGAACATGCAAGGAAGGGATGGTTGGATTCAAACCCAAGACCTGCCTATTGCAAGGCAGCAATGCTCTACTGAATGTACCTCTCGCTTCCTCTCAGACTTGGAATATTTTGTTAAAATAAACACAAGTTATTATAAAATGGTCAGATTTTTTAGAGTAAATATTGTGAATTGTGGGCGACACAAGCTGAGCGACGTCATTGTTCTCTTTCTGTTCACTGACTGGTGAAAAATGAGTTGAGCAGGAAAAGCCCAGACCAGATCTTAACACCAGGTCAGGTTATAAATCTGATCCAAAACCACAAACAAATGGTGCAACCGACCTTCAGACTGGTGACATGAGACAGGGAATATAGTTAATATCAACGTCTGGTTTCAGCTGCAGATGGTAAAATATTCATCATAACCACTGAACCAATCAGAGGTTTGTCCTTTAGGGCTAAAGCAGCAGTTGTTGGTTGCAGGCCTGGATCGGTTTGTATGACGATGTGGACAGCCGGAGGTGGTCAGACGAAGCTTTCTACCACAACTCTGAGGCTCTCTACAGAAACTGGCCGTCCGGACAACCGGACAACGCCTGGGACAGAGAGAGCTGCTGGGAGATGCTTGAAAACGGAGACTGGAACGATATTGGCTGTGACGTTCAGCGCAAACCGATCTGCTCTACTGTCAGCGGTGAGCTGCTCATTTTAGTTTAACTATTTAATTTCAGTTTAGTGTTTCTCAAAGTACTTTCTAATTCAAATGTTTTTGAAATTTCCCACCCAGAGTTTATAATAGAATAAAATGTTTTGGAAAACTAAAAAAAGGTCAAAAGTAAAAATTTGGGCTTTTTATATTTTATATCTAAAGAGAATTTCTGGCTTTGGGAAAACATGCAACCAGTTCCTCTCTGCAGGTTTCAATTCTGCTGCAAACAGAATAAAAGTTTAGCAGTTTTTCTTGGATCTCACTGCAGATGAACGAATGTGAGCCAAACCATCAGCAGCCTGAGGAGTTACTGTCTGCAGGCTGCAGTTTAAACCAGAATGCAACATGTCCGCCATCAGCCTCTCTCTGTGTTCAGGGCTAACGGCAAACTTTACGCTCATCAACACCTTGCTGAACTGGACCCAGGCTCAGAGTTACTGCAGAACCCACCACACTGACTAGGCCAGTGTCAGACATTCAACCGACAATGAAAAGCTGAAGGCAACTAAACCTGCACAGGAAGCCGTCTGGCTCGGGCTCTTCAGAGACCAGTGGGAGTGGTCCAATGGATCCCTGCTCACATATCCTTACTGGGGGTCTGGAGAACCCAACGGTCCACTGGAGAACTGTGCAGTAATGGACTTTACCAGGTCCGGACAGTGGGTGCACTGGGAATGTCACCTGACAAAACCTTTTATCTGCTACTACGGTCAGCTGATCAATAAAAGTTCAATCACAGATGGAGGCAGATCCAAACACATGCTAACAAAACACTCCGTGTTTCTGCAGAAGTGCCGTCCACAAACCACGTGATGAAGCTGAACACGTCCAACACGTCTCACACTCTTCAGTCTGGCTGCAGGTTTCACCTGATGGTGACATTTCTTGATTTGGTGCCGATTTCAATTAATTTCAGCTCCAGCAGAAGCTGAAGGACCGAGGAGTGACTGCAGAGATCAGACTGATGAAGCAGCCGGATGGAAACGTCTTCTACCAGGAGAAACAGGACGACGAAACTGAAACATAGAGTTCAGTGATGGAGCAGCATCGCCCAAATCTTCCTGAGCAAATATTACCAATATTTAATAGAAACAGCCATGGGTTTTGTAGTAGAGCTTATAGTTTAAACTGAATTCACTTTGTTGGAAGCAAATTATGTGCAAAGGCAGAAACTGCATCTTTGTTTCATTAAAGATCAGTTTGTTCAACAGTTATACGTTTAATCCAAATATATCTGACATTTTCATGTATCTGCAGTTGTTGATGCCTTTTCTTTAAAATCTAGATTTAGAACATTTCATCTGTCTCAGTTCAAGCTTAAATACAGATGTTGGAAATTCAATCAAAAATACAAAAACTGCAAGTATCCATTAGGAAAACAAATGAGAAAATAAATGTGAAAATTGTGCAACATTAAAGCAAAATCAGCCAGAACCCAAAAAGCAGCCAACACAAGTGTAAGGTTCACCAAACGTTTATTACAATAAATAATGGTGTAAACAAAAGGTGCTGAACAGGGTGTGCCAACACCGGCAGGCCAGCCGGGGTCGGGAGCCAGCCGGGGTCGGGGAGCCAGCCGGGGTCAGGGAGCCAGCCGGGGTCGGGGAGCCAGCCGGGGTCAGGGAGCCAGCCGGGGTCGGGTAGGGTGAGTGGAAAAGGGGAAGACTCAGAGGCTCAGGGGACAAACAGATGACAGGGACAAAATCCACCAACCGGAGTCCGAGTCATGAAACGATCCAGGGTCATGCACAGGAGGGCCACAGGTGAAGAAAAGCCAGTAATCAGCAAACTGGAGGCAGGGTCAGAGGCAGGCAGGGTTCATCAACAAGGGGTCAGAAATCTTCCAGCAGCCAAAGGACAAGACAAAATCTATGGTCAAAAAAAACAGACAGGATCAGAAAACTCTTTGAAACAAGAGACGAAAGCCGTGACTGGGGCAATCTGGCACTGAGCTGCTGTTAAATAGGGAGCAGCCCAGTGCAGGTGAAGGTAATGAGTAATCAGCACAGTCAAGGTGGAGCTGAAAGCTGAAATAATGACAAATTGTTTAAAAAACATTGTGTTTGTGCGTGTGTGTCATTAATAAAATAGTTTTCCACTTATTCCAGTTTATAGCTCTAAGTTTATTTCTGGAAGTAAACTTTACCAGCATTTGGAAATGTTGCTGTAAAAAGCTCTTATTTAAATCCTGAACACACTTTAAACATCTCCACACATCTCCGCTTTAGACTTTTCAGATAATTTAAAGTATAAAACAAAACATCCAAAGAAGTCAAAGCAGTTTATTGGCCTTCTGGAGACTCTAAATCGGCAAATGGCTGAAAGTTTTACGATCTACGAGGCTACGTGAACGCATCTTTGTAACGCGTCACGTGGTCGTTCTGTTACTATGGATACAGAGAACCAGTGGTCTTGTTTTAACCGCATTAGTTCAAGTTTCGGGTTTCAAATCGCTGATTTCTTTGCTTTAAAATAAGACTCCGACACCATTTATATAAGGTGAGTAAATGTTTCTTATGTTTTCTGTGAACTGACCTGTTTAATTCACCGACTCTAACTCATTTCACTGCTATAAATTAGTTTTTATTTAGTGGTTAAACTTAACCACAGTTAGCACCGTTAGCTTCGGTCTGTTGCATAGCAACGGTCAGGGTTTTTATTGTGCTGCTGTTTCCTGCTCTTCCACTCTGACCTCATGTCACCTTCAGCCTGTAAAGATGACTGTTATCATTTTATTACTGAGTAGAAAATAGCTACTAACATTTATGCAAGACAATACTTTCAAATTAAATTACTAATGGCTCTTGAATCCAACAACAGTAGCTATTCCTGCACAATACATAAATGTTTGAAAGACGTTTTAAATAAATAAAATTAATGTATAACATTGCTGGATGATTAATTGTCCCAGTAATTATTGACATAAATAATAATATTCATGTTTTGAGATAACTTTCAAGTTTTATAAAAATAACAGTATAATTATGCAAATCCGCCCTCTTGAAGACTAACAAACTTTAATTTAGTAAAAAAACAAAACAAAACAAAAACATTGGAACTAGAAAACATTTTAAATATCCAAAATAAAACACAACAACCAAAACAAAAATGTAAAAATACACACAACTGAAACCATCATAATTCATTTCATGAAGTAAAACTGCCCTCAAAGAAATACTAATCACCAGAACTGAAATGATGGAGCTTATTTTTATTTATCATGTGATTAATTTACTATTTGCTTATTGCAACAGGCTCTCAGGTATTTGTTTATGAAAAGCTTTAAAACTTTCTGTTGATCTCTTAAACAATCCAGACAAAAACAACAAAGTTTATGGTTGTGAAGAGCAGATTCACAGACAGAAACAACCTGCTGTGTGTTTTTAGTTTAATTTTAAAAGTGAAAGATTTTCTTCAGGTTTTACAAACGCAGCATAAAATCATGTTTATCGTTCCAGAGGAAAATGAAGGCCGCAGGGAAGTTCGTATTTGACGATGAATTTCAAGAGATGGAGAAGATGTTGGCCGTGTGCGAGGAGGAGCAGGAAGAGGAGGAGGAGGATGTGAGCGTCGATCTGCTCATGTGAGCAACTCAAGCAGAAACAGCCTGCAGGCTGCTGAGGAGGGCAGAAATATGTTTATTCCTGAAGCTGCAGACGATGTTCAGGGTTACAGACAACAGGCCTGAAAAACACTGACTGGAAATAACCAGAAAAATCTGCTGCAGCTTTTCTTTAGGTTTTATCAAAGTGTCACATTTTCATGATAAAAGGGTTTGAACTTCTTAAACATACCAATCAATCCGTTTGTTCACTCAATTTAACAAATTAATTAACTTTAATTAACAAACAGATTACCTTAAAAAAGGGAGCAGGAAGAAGAAAAATCTTGTATAATATTTCCCCTTCTGAATAATTACAAAATTAATATCCAGGGCCCAATACATTAAATTAAAAGCAGAATGTCATTCTCCTCATTAACTCAAATGTGTTTCAGACTTTATCGTTTTGTCTTATAAAATGTTCTGAACTGATTTATGGTAGAGCATTTTTCCATCATTTTGCTGAAATGCACATTTATTTCAAAGTAGTACCCATAGTTTGTCATATGTCAAAAACTGAAAGTATTCTATGAGGTGAGTGAGAGTCGCCCCCTGCTGTCCGTCTGCAGCCCTGAACCCTACAAGACCAACTCTCAAAAGGAGGAGCACCTGCTGGAGATCGCAGAAAACTTCCAGCGTCAGTATTTGCTGCTGCATCCTGACCGTACACCTCTGCTGCTCTACCCGGTCAATGAATATGGAATCAGGGTAACAACCGCTCCCCCAATTAAAATCTGCTTCCACCATTAAACCCTCTGAGCCCCAGAACTGTCTCTGTCCCGTCCAGAAGTTTGTGTCCACCACTCTCCGTCCCACAGAGACCGGTCTGTGGGAGCTCCAGAGCTGGCAGGAGTGTTCCTCACTGGTGGCCGACTTCCTGTCCCTGCAGCCGCTGGAGCCGCCCACGCAGGTGGTCAGTATGGCAACACACACACTCACTCACACACACGCCTGGTGAAGATAAGTGGGCAAGTTAAATGTCTTGTGGACAGGCTAAATGTAATGAAATCATGGACCCTTGTCCAGCACGTTTCTCGTTAAGCTCTCTGTTTAAGGATATGTCTGACTGCTGACCCGTTAGTCAGAGCGTTAGATCAGGACCACACGACGTCCATGTCCTCAGAGTGTCTGACCGTCCTGCTGTGGACCGCGCTCTGCAGCCCGGCCACCTGTTCTCCCCCACAGAGGTGCTGCACAGCCAGAAGGCCACCAGCTTCGAGTCGTCCACCCTGCTCTGCAGCCTGCTGCTGGGCCTCAACTACGACGCCTACGTCGTCAGCGGCTACGCTGCCAGGGAGATGTGTCTGATGGACCTCAGCCTGCAGCAGTGCCCCCTGCTGGACACCAAGGCTAAGGCAGGTCTGCCTCACACACACACCTCTCAGACTTCAAGGTTTCTGAGTGGATTTGTGTCTGCAGAGCGACCAGGACGAAACCTCGGATCAGACGCAGAAGAAGTACGGAGTAAAATGTTCGATGGAGCTGAGGAGCCGTTTCCTGTTAGATCAGGAGAAGAAGAAGCTGGATGCCAAGGCTGTTGCGATTCTGGAGAAGGAGCTAAAGGAGGTAAAATGTTCCAGCTCACCTCAGAACCAGATAACTAAAGGTTGAACCTGTGGAAGCTCATTGTGTGAACAGATGCCAGAAAAACAGATAATAATTAATAATAAAATTCATCAGGGTGAGCAGAAATCTGTCCCATCAGATGTTTACGATCTAAATCTGATGTTCAGGTTTATGTTTAGTATTATTCTACAGGACTGACCAGTTCCCCAGAGGGTCCAGATCATCCTGCTCCAGCAGCAGAGAGGCAGACACAGACTACAGAGGCTCTGGACCCTCACCTTAGTGCTGTCAATCACCCCTCGGTGCAGCGCTGCTCTCTGCTACGCTGCAGCTAGCACAGCATGTAATGAATGCTAAGGCTAGTTAGCATGGCCACTGATGACGGCCGATCAACAGTTTTCCTGTAAAGGTGAATTGTTTCTCCGCCACTAGCACATTTAGCAGCAAGTACATACAGTTGATTGGCAGCGCTAAGCCCCTCCTCCTGGCTCTGATTGGTTGTTTTTGGTGCATTTCCTCAGATGGCAGTAGTAGCTCGGGGTCGAGGTGGAGGAGAGCGATCATTTCACAGATTATCTGACTCATAACAAACTGTCACCACACGGTGACAGATGTTTATAAAAGTTGCATACTGCACCTTTAAATGCTAAACAGTTTTTGCTCATCGACTGCTTGGTGTTATTCTCTCAGCATGTGGCCTTTTTTGAGTCTGTATACTCCAGTTAACGATTAATTGATTAATGAATTAGTTGATGATTATTTGAATAATCTACTAAGCACGATTAATTGTGACTAATGTGATTAATCGATTGATTCCTAGTCCGGTCCTTCTGTCCGTCCGTCTACCTCATCATCCTGTTTCCTGTTTCCATGAGCAGGAAAAGAGCATGCATCTTCCAGATCCCCTGTATGGTTTCCGGGTCCACTGCTGGGTTCTGGTTCTGTCGGGCCGGCGCAGCGTCGAGGAGAACTTCTTCATCGACCCTCTGACCGGCTGCAGCTATCCGACCGTACACGACAACTTCCACGGCATCGAGAGCGTGTGGAACCCCTTCAACTACTGCGTCAACCGGCAGATCTGCCACTCCGGCTGCAAGGTGGGTCCACACTGCACCAGTCAGAACCGGTCCAGAACCGCCAGTGCTCTTGCCAGACTCCCTCTACTGTGAGCAGGACATAAACTTTGACCTGGAGGACTCGACCCAGTGGGAGCCCATCTTCCATGACGGCGTCAGCCAGCAGCAGCTGATCCAGGCCGTCAACCGCAGGGCGGAGTACCGCTTCATCGGACGACTCACCAGCGAATTGGAGGTCAGAACTCCACCTGTCTGTCTGTCCAGGAAGTACAGTAATCCTGTTACTTTACTGCTTATTTTCAAAAGTAATTAGTTACTTTAATGTTCACTTTATTTAGTTGCATTTCAAAAGTGATGCACCACCTGAATAAGGTATAAATTCACCTATAAGCCTAATTTCATTTTTTCTGCCTATTCCATCATATTAAACTTAATCAAATGAAAACGTTTTTTGCTTTTTAAATTCGTGCATATTGAAAAATTAAATTCAAAAATACTTTATTGATCCCAAAAATATTACGTCACCAAAAGTAGGACCCTCATTTGGAGAATTTTGTTGAATATTTAAGCCTCTTCCCTTCACATTCCACTCAGCCTGGCGGGAGGCAAGTGAAGCCTGGTGGCTTGCCAGGCTTAAACCCTGCTTGTTCCTGGAATAAAGTAATCAGATTACAGTAACACGTTACTTCACCGTCCATCCATTAATTGTGAATTATTATCTTGAAGGAAGATTTTCCCAAGAAGTTTTTCCTGATGAGATCCTGGGTCAGCAGGATCAGCATCACAAGGGAAGGTGAAACCGTAAAGCAGGTTGTTGACCTTCACCTGTCCTGTGAGACATCCAACACCTGTCCCTCTGTCCCCAGACCTGCAGATGAGGTTTCCTGGAGGGAAGAAGGAGACCCGCTACAGAAAAGCAATGCTGGAGCGGTTTTCATCCACTGTGACCAACGACGGCCTCATCTCCAGATTAACGACGTACCAAGACCTGAGTTGTGAGACTCCGTCAGAAACCGTTCAGTTTGTCCCTTCCGCCATCGTCTCTGATCCTGAGTCTGTTTACGTTACAGGCACAAAGGTCGCCGGGGTCAAAGAGTGGTACAAGCACAGGAGTGATGGGCTGGAGGAGAGAGAGTTCAACCACCTGGACAACTCCACCACCGAGCGCTTCAAATCCGGAAGAGCTTTCGACCTTTTATGTAAGCCGACTGCTGAGCGCAGTAACCAGCAGGAACTCCCAGTTGTAAGTGGCTGCTGGTTAAACTGGTTTTCATCTGGAGAAACTGCCAAAATAAAACAATATCCTGGTGACAACCAAGCAGAACAGCAGAACAGAGCTTGTAGCCGGCAGAACAAAATTAGAAAATGTGTCTCCCCTTTCTGTATGTTTCCCTGCTTAAAGCACTCTTAGCTCATTGAAAGTCTTCCTCAGGACTCCTAACATTTTGTCAGGTCAGGATCTCTGCTGAGGCCTGAGCTGCTTCATGGATAACTTTTATCCCACCAACAGAAAATCCTGAGAAAAATCTGCAAACATTCTAAGAATTTTCCTAAAATCTCGTCACTACGAGCTACTTTTAGTCTGAGGAAGATCTTTGCCTTCTCTGTGGTAAACGTCAGTCTGGGATGGTACAGTTCTGATTAAAAACAAGAAAACTGACCAGCAGTAGGACGGTTAAGAACAGGACAGAACCGAGCTGCAACGCGAGCTTTAGCTTTAGCTTTAGCAAATAAAACAGGCAAATGGTCACTAAATTAGATCCTGATAGACCAAAAGATAAAACCAGATCAAGGGTTTTATCTGCTCATGAGCAGCACCAGTCACAGACTGCACAAGATTAAAAGAATCAATAACATTAAGAAATGGCTGATTCATAGCTGGAGTAGGACAAACAGATATGAAAATTAAACTCACCAACAATGAGAACTCGGTCTTACTTTGGCATGATATCAGAAAAGTCATTTATAAAGTTTTTGTTGTACTTTGTGACCGATAGATCACCGCACACAGTGTGAGAGCTGCCAAGTTCAAATAGGTTAAACTCAAAGCTGCTAAACGAGGCTGGAGGCAAAAACAGTCACTATTCCTCCACCGGAGCCCGACGTCCTGGGAGAATTAAAATAGCTGCAGTTCTGCGGTACAAGTTCATTAAAAGTGCTGGAGTCACCCGAACCACATGTCTATGACTCTGTTATAAATAAAACATCTAGTCCTTGAGAGGAAAAGAAATCCCTAATGACGAAAGTATTATTTGCCAGCGACCTGCCATTTATCAGACCGATCCTGGCAGAAATGGGCGGGTCTACACCGTCAGCTGGCGTCAGCTGGAGGCCGCAGGTTACCAGGGTTCACCCTGCATCTACAGGACTGAGAAGCGCCGGGACCAGGGGGCTGGACCACTCCGTCCCGGCCTCCACCGACAGACACCAGACGGTACACAGGGTCCAACACACGGACTGGGCAGGACAGGCGAGGCACCAGCCTGCACATCCTGAATGAGGCCGAGGAACTGCGGCGTAAAGCAGCCTTTAATCGCACAGCTGCGCTTCCCACACATACTCCAAAAGTACATTTTTTAAAAAGTTACTCAAGTAAATGTACCTGAGTAAATGTATCTAGTTACTACTGACCTCTGAGCCAGAAGCTACTGAAGGCTTCTTATAGCTCATGACGTTCTGCTCTTGTGAAGTGCACAACTCAGAGACTGAGATCCAGACAAAAGTCAGGGAGCAAAAACAATCTTTAATACATCTGCAGACGGAGAGCAAAAACACAACGCGAGAATCATTCTGCTCTAACAAATTCAGAGTTGCATCGTTACTTTATTCACCTAACAGAGGCGGAGACTCAATCTTCTAAGACCAAACAGAAGAAACAAAGGAAAACAAATGGAACAGTTCAACCTTGTATGCTCATCCACTATCACGTCTACGGGACGCGAAAACTAAACACTCTGTCCTCGTGCAGGGGAGGCTACGGGAAAAACAGCGAGTTCCCAGACAACCGGTCTGGGGAAGTTCAGCATCTTGTTCAGTTAGTTTATACGCCCTCTGCAGCTGCACGGAAAAACATCCTATGATACTGTATGACGCAAATAAAACATTTTCTCTTTAAAGAAAAATCTACTTCACACTCTTTCATCATTGTTATGATCTATTTAAAATCTTCCCACATCCGAATACGTTAAGATTCTGATTGTAATGTTGGTGTCTGTCGCTCTGGTCAGTTCACGCCTGGAAGCCAGTGGATTCTGGGACTGAGCGAGAGATGAGGTTCCACCGGCCCGAGCAGGACGGCCTGGAGCGGATTGTGGTGTCGCCAAAAGAAATAAAGGAATCCTTCAAGAACCGAGAAGACTTCCTGTACTTGAGACACATTTTTTTCCGTGAGGGCGGTATGACTCCCCCTCCGTATTCTACGGAGAACGGCCATGAGCCCACCCTGGAGAATCTCAATGTGCTGGTAAGAGGTAAACTGGTGCTGGACAATATGCACCAACGCTTTAAATAGATGTGTGATGTTAAAATTGACGACCCAACGGTTGGGAGCGCCACACATTTCCATGGTTTTATGCTCCGGCTCTTGTTCTTTTGTGCGTTTCAGAAAGTGGTGGAGCGTTTCCATAGGAACCCCTCCAAACCTGTCAACCAAGACGTGGCCCAGCGGGTCTTCATTGTGCCGGAGATGGAGACCGAGTTGATCTATCACCTCATGGATCACCGCACTATCCCTTCCAGGAGGAGCCTCAAAAGAGTAGAAGATGATGAGCCAATCACAGACAGCATGTTCTCCATCTTCCTGGTACGACCGAATCTGCAGCGAAGGCCGTTTCTCAGACCTCTTCCTGTCACACAAACAGATGTTTATGAAGCCGTCCAAAAGATCGAAGAGCAAACATGGTGGACTGACTGGGTGTTGTTTTATTAGTGAATCTGTGTGTGTGTTCAGGTGGACCAGGCTGAGGAGCCTCCTGGGCCCCTGACCTGGTACAGGTTGGTGAAATACCTGATAAGCGAAGAGGAGAACATCGCTCTCCAAATCAAAGAATCTGTGGTGGAGGTAACTACGTTCCTCAGCAGGATCAGATTTCTGTCCTTACGGTTTTCCTTCCTACTTGGAGAAGAGACTGGGCGCTTTCACAGTCCAAAGAAAAACTCAGACTGTTGATTAGTACAACACGATGATGATAAATCTGACTGATATAAAGAGTTATTCTGTGCAGTTGATCCCCATAAGGTTCACAGAAGGATTTCTCCTGCTATCAGTAGACATACAAATTTGTTTTAGCTGTATTTACCCAGAATGCCCTGCACTGGAGTCCAATTCCTGCTTTTGGAGCGGTCTCCACACATACATTCAAATCACAGTTGACTGCAACTGAAGCCAGACCGACGTTTGTAGAGTTGGTCTGGGTTCAAACTCTGGTTTGGTCCCAATCAGAGTTTCATTACGTATTCACAGCTCCCCGCCCGAACCGGACCTTCTGGGCAAACGGACTGCAGTTGGATTAAAGCGGACTAAGCAAGGCTGGTGTGAACGCAACCTAAGAGTGAACATTGTTTTGTTGATTGGTTGAAAGATTGAGATTGTTCACCTAAAGTAAGATTCATGGAAATAACACAACAGCTCGGCCATCTTGCTGCTACAGCTGCATAGCGCCGCTGTTAACCACACAGCCGCGGATCTTCAGACTGTCGTAGGAACTTGTGCCAGTTTTATTGTGGATGGTGTGAAACCGACGGCATGAATCTGAACTCTGTCTCCTCCAGCCAACGAGCTGCTCTGGTCTATGCTGATGTTTACCCAACGTTGAAGTTCAGTAAAGCTCTGAGAGTTTTAAATTGATTCTGACTTTACCTGATGTGAGCAGATGGAGTCCATCGTGGAATGCAGGAAGCAGGAGGAGAAGGAGGTGGAGGTGTTCTCCTCTCCGCTGGAGGAGGTTATGGCCTGCAGGGAGAAATGGGAGGAGGTAGGGGAGAAATCCATCCATCCAGACAGCAGGTCAGTCCTGTTCGTGACGCCATGAGTGATTCATGCCTGCTGCTGCAGGAGCTCACGTCCAAAGAAGAGGTCCTGATCCTCCATCGGCAGGGAATGGACGTCATGGTGCCGTACCTGGCCCGGCTCGGGAACTCAGAGTCTCTCACTCGAGAGGAGGCCATCTCCTTCTGCCTCGGCTGCTCAAAAGCATTCAGAGAAAAACTGGAGGAGCATACCGACTTCCTGCAGAGGAACTTGGAGATGGTGCGCGGAGCTCCACCTGCAGGCCAACACCTGTCTGTTTAATCTGAACAGACCATAAAAACACGTCATTTACACTAAAACACCGCTGCAGCAACGCTCCTCCGTCCATGTGTGTTCAGGTGATCGAGAGCCAAGCGGAGGAGAATGACAGCATGAGACACCCGCATGACCCCACCATGAGCGACGAGGAGGCGGAGCTCGCCTGTCACCAGTGCTGGGATAAAAAGTTTCACATATCTGCTGCCCAGAGACGCCTGGACAGGTAAACACACACATACCGTTTAAAGTGGAACCAACCTGGATGTGAAAGCATAGCCTTTAGTGGAACTATTTCAGACGAACTGAAATATTTCTACCAAAGTGGGCGGGGCCAATGGACACTGGGGGGCGTGGCCAGCTGTTCGGATGAGCAGCGAGGGTTAAGCTGAGAGTCACGTTTCAGATCCTCTTGTGAAAACATAAAGCGCCGGTCGCTGTGCAGTGATGGTCCTGAGTGCTGCTGAGTGCAGACGGCAGCAACCCGGCAATTCCTGCAGAGTGATGCATCACACACCATAAAACATCTTTAAAGGTTGTGAATTAATAATAAAAAATCATCACAGCGTCAAAAGAAATCTGAAATCAACAACAAGATTAGAACTGCAGAGTTTGGGAACGCTTGGACCAGAGCGCCTGCTGAGCCGTGTGTGTGTGTGTGTGTTTGTGTGCCTGTGTGTGTGGGTGTGTGTGTGCGTGTGTGTGTGGGTGTGTGTGTGCCTGTGTGTGGGTGTGTGTGTGGTGTGTGTGTGTGTGTGTGCCTGTGTGTGGGTGTGTGTGTGTGTGTGTGTGGGTGTGTGTGTGTGTGTGTGTGTGTGTGTGTGTGGTGTGTGTGTGTGTGTGGTGGGTGTGTGTGTGTGTGTGTGTGTGTGTGTGTGCCTGTGTGTGTGGGTGTGTGTGTGTGTGCCTGTGTGTGTGGGTGTGTGTGTGCGTGTGCCTGTGTGTGTGTTTTACAGGCACAAGGAGAGACTAGAGGAAAAACATGAAGCTTTCATGGTGAAGCTGCGGCAGAACTCTCTGCTCGCCTCTCACTTCAGCCAGTGAACTCAGCAGCAGCCGTTTATCCCACCGACCAGGAGTCTCTACTCTCTGTCCTTTTCTTTACTGATCCATGATGACGCTCTAAAACCGCCATTTATCAATCAGATGAGTGGAATAAATAGTTTGGACTTTGATGTTTTTGTAATTGCAGCATCTAGAAAATCTAGAATGTGATTTTTTTTCCATTGCTGATTCAGTTGATCTGGAATAAAAGCAGAACTAAATTTGTTGTCTGTTCTTCTCCATAAAGCAGCTCAAACTCAGACACATTTTGCTGCAGGTCAATAGTTGGATTTAGATTTAGACTTGAACTAGGCCGTTCTAACTCGTTGATCAGCTTTATTCTAAACTAGTGATGCACTGATATGACAACTTTGGGCCAATGTCAGAATTAATATTGCTGCTATGACCAATAAGCGATATTTACTGATATATGTATTTTATGTATTTTCTTGCCCTTTTGAAACATCATCACTGTCACATGACCAACATGATGGAAATAAATATGGGCAATACTTGGCACTGCTAGCCAAGCACTGCCCATGTTAGCTGCTAAAATGTTAGCAGTGTTAAGCCTGCTAACCTTTGGCTAACACAAACCACCAGATCAAAGTGGCATTTAGCTGAAGCTAATGCTAACTCCAATGCAAACTATATTTGCTCTTGAAAGGTTGGGAGGCAGCAACTCCCGACCCCATTAGGGACAAGGGTGAAAGAAAATGGATGGATGGGTGGAGGTTGGTTTTTAATTGTATTCATTTAGAACTTTATTCTGCTGAAACTTTGCAAAATACGATAATTTTAGGGGAAGTTTGTTACTAATCATTTACAAAGTTAGTAAAAATTATAAAGTGCTCAGCAAAAAAATAATAAAATTAAAATTTGCTAAATTTGAAAGCCTTTTGCGTAATATTTATCTTTTAATGAACTGAGAATCTTCCTGGAGAAAAGCATTCCCACAGCATGATGCGGCCATCACCATGGTTCAAGGTAGGGATGTTTTTCTATTTTTATTATTTAAGGCAGAAAGTTTTTGTTTTGGTATCATTTTCTATAGAGGATGTCTCTGTGCCCTTCATGCCTTTCAGGATCTGCTCTTTTATAACTACCTTGTTTTCAGGTTTACACCCACTCCTCAGACTACACACGCACATACACACTCTTACAGCTTCTTCTGCGGGACAGCTGAGTTTCCGTGCTTGCGCATGCGCTGTGCATCCGTCGGAGTATGAGGAGCAGCTGAGGAGCAGATCCGGAGGTAAACAGGCGCTCTGTCGCTGCTTTTCATTAACAATGTCAACTCATCGGCAGGTTGGATGTTCTCTGAAGGCTTCTCCTCCAGCAGCAGCGGCTCACACTCACAGCTCAGGCTGTTATTGACACTGAGCTGCTTCATCCCAGCTGAGGCTAACTGTTAGCTCATCTATTCAAAGTCAATGGAGATTCAGTCGGTTGAGCTGCTCAGCTTTCATACTAACTTCACCCGTTTGCTTTGCAACGTGGTGGGAGTTGAGTAGCGAGTGTTTGTGGATAACTGTGAGGCGGGAGCCGCGGCGCTGCTCGCTGCGGTTTGACGCTAACAACAACAGATAGCATTAGCTTTTAGCTGCTGTCAAATATCTGAGGACCTGGGAGGCGGGTCTTGTTCTCCACTGACAGCTCTCTGGGCCAATCAGCGTCCGAGGCTCGGAGGCGTGTCTTTGTTTTTAATTCTATTCACTTCCTATTTCTTTTCTGTCTTATTCTACATATTAATTATGAACACATAAAATATAAAAAGTGTTTTCAAAAACGTAGAAAACAAAAGGATGAAATGTTGGGCGGGGTTTGATGCGTGTAACTCAGAAAGTTGCTCTACAAACAGCTCCATCTCCTGGACACCTGAGAGAATACAAACACAAACATTCATCATGTGGAATTAGATGAAGTTTCAGCTTTTACAGCAACTCTGTGTCTTTTTCCGGCAGATGAAGACTCCACCAGACAGGTCAGGAATCACCTTCGAGGTCGGAGCTCAGCTGGAGGCGCGAGATCGGCAAAAGAACTGGTCCGCATCTCACACACACACACACACACACAGTGCCTATCATATGTTTTAATTATCCTAACTAGTATTCCAGTTCGCTGCCCAGTCAGCATCTTTCCAATGATAAAACTTGTTAACTCAAGCAACTTTTGTGAAATAGTAAAATAATGGCTTTATTGGGGAGTTACTTTAAAATTATAAAAATGTGATTTTTTCTCTTATGAGAAAAAAAGTAACTTTTCAACAGCAGCCCAAACTAGTGGCTCAGTCTTTGAGTCTGTCATCAGTTCTGTGCTGATTAAACAGGAACATCAGGATAATGATGTTGGAACACAATAGAAAATATTTCTACATTTTTTTTTTATACGTAATGTTTCCAGGATTGTTTGTGGTTAAATTCATGATGGGAAACATTCAGTAAATAATTGGACAGTTCAGCTGATCCTTTTGTTCTGCGTGTCTTTGGATCACCTGAGCTGTTGTCTCTTCAGGTACGCTGCCACTATTGAGAAGATAGATTATGACAAGGAGCGGGTTCTGGTCCATTACCGCCAGTGGAGCCGGCGACACAACGAGTGGTTCCACTGGAGCTCGCCGTACCTCCGTCCGCTGGAGCGCGTCAGCCTGAGGAGGCAGGGCCTGACGGCGCCGCAGGCCCAGCCGGTCGGTACCAACGCTGTTTATTGATGCTCAGCTGTTTATTCATCATCATTAGGATTGATTTCATAACTGCTACAAGTAAAACCTTAGAATTTAATTTATAAATATGAAAAATCAGTTTTTTAAATAACAGATTTTTATAAATCTGTTTTTAAATGAAAAAGCCTGATTATTTTCTAAATAATAAAGTTTCTAAATTATTTTTTATAAGGTTAAAATTATTTTCACACATTTTAGATCTGCTTATTTTATAAATATTAAACCTGATTATGTTGTTAAAACATTTGATTATTTTAAAATACAAAACATTAATTTAAAATATGAAATATTTAAAAATATTTACATGATTATTTTGCAAGTATTTTATTTACAGTAGGAGAAAAGTCTGACATGAAACGTTCCTATCATTTTTTTGCGCCTCTAAACGGTTCGTTTAACGCAGGAACCGGAGCGTTTCCTCCATCTTGTCGGCTCAGTTTCCCTTATTCTCCTGTTTCCTGCCTCAGGTCTTCGTTTTGGGCTCCAAAGTTCTGGCCTGTTGGACCGACTGCCGCTTCTACCCGGCAAAAATCCTCAAAGTCAACAAAGACGGTGAGACTCACCTTTGACCTTTCAACAACAGGACATAAGGGCCAGAATAAGAGATTTTTTATGAAACTACCAGAATAAAGACACAATATTACCTGGAAAAAGTCGTAATGTTACTAGAAAAGTCTCTTTAATGAGAACAAAACTTCAACAGAGAGCAGCTCGTCTGTTCGTTCTTTGAAGTAAAACCGTCGTTTGTGTCAAAGTCCTGCTACTTATAATAATTAGACACTGACATTAAATATCATCCTTTGTAAAACTGATCACAAAGTTTAACTTAAAATGCTCAACAGTCCTCGTGTTAACTTCTGATTACCTTCTGTGTTGGCATTCTTAAAATTATTACTTCATTGTAATAATATTACAACTTTATTCTTATAATATTATGACTTTATTTGTATTATTACATCAAACTTCTTATTTGTCTTTTTCTCATATTATTACAACCTTATTCTGGTAATATTGTAACTTTATTTTTGTATCATTTACATTTTATTCTAGTATTTTATGGCTTTGTTTTCATGATATTCTGAGCTTGTATCATTGCTGTGATGCAACTTTATTCTCATAATCAAATGTTCTGATTCCCTGTCATATCTTTCAACACAGATGTTTCTCTGATAAAAATCTTGTGTTCACATCTGGTTCTGAATGTCTGAATCTAAAATAAGAAACATTTTAACGATAACTCCAGTTGGACGGCTTTAAGTTTCAGTGATCTCCTAACTCTGCGTTCCCGTCCCAGACTCGTACACGGTGCGGTTCTACGACGGCGTGGTCCAGACGGTGAAGCCGACCAAAATCAAACCCTTCCACGAAGTAAGAACCGCTGCACCTTCCTCACCTTCCTCTAACAGCTCCTCATCTTCACTGATGCTGCTGTCTGTGGTGCAGAGGTCCAGATCCGAGAGGAGCGCAGTGGGGAGCGAGGGATGGGAGGAGGGCGAGAGCGAGGAAGAGGAGCAGAACCCCAAAGAGGAGGGAGGCCAGGAGACGCAGGAGGAGAAGGGAGGAAAAGAAGAGGAGACGTCAGAGGAGAAGGAAGGAGCTGAGGAAGAGGAGGAGGAGAGGAAGGCAGCAGAGCCTTCTTCCTCTCATCCACCAATGAAGAAGAAGACAGAAAACAGTGAGTTAAGATTTGACCCCTGATGTTTGTCTTCAGGTTGAAGGTAAATATGGTTTGTTTTTCTTGTCTTCCAGACAGAAGTGATGTAGTTCAGAAACAGCCAATCACAGCAGACTCCACCCTGGCAGCAGTTCCTAACCCCGCCCACATTGACAAAGGTAACCAATGAGCTCCGGGTCGGCTGTTCTTCCTGTAGTCGTGATCTTGTGATTCAGTTCGATGATGTCTCTCTGCTGTTGCTTCCATAAACTTCTGATTTGTTTCCTTCCAGAGTTGCTTGAATGTTTCACTCAAATCTTGAATTCACATTTAGAGCAGATTAAATCCTAACTAGAGGATTTAATCTCTAGTTAGGGATTACAAAACTGATCACAGTTTTCTGGCCGATCATCGATCTTTGAAAAGCTGGACGTGCCGATTCTGATTTATTTTTATCTGAGAAAAAGTTGCTAAATATTGTCATCAGTTTTAGATCCTTTTGAATGTAGATAGATCAGTTTCTCATTTAAGGATCGGTCGATCTCCAGCTCATCCAGTGCTCCTCTCCTCCTCAGACGTCCTGATGGAGCGCCAGGCCCACCTTCCCACCACGCACAAGTTCAGCAGAGAGCCACGTAAGCTCCGCCCACCGCTGGGTCTCCATCTCCCATACTGCAAAAATACTAAATGCTACCAAGTATTTCTGGTTTAGTTTCTATTGCAAATATCTCAGAACAGTTGAACTAAGAAAAACTAACTTACAAATAACTTCTCAGAAAGATAAAGGAGCTTCATTGCTGATATTGATTAAAGCCCAGTTTTCACTTATAACATGGGAATTGTTGACTCCTTTATTGTGCTGAGAAGTTATTGAAAGTTCTTTTGTCTTATTTCAAGATGTTAGGACCAGAAACCAAAGCAGATGTTCAGGTTGTGTTTTAACAGCGTCTCTCTGGCTGTGTGCTCCTGCAGTGTACAGGGTGATAAAGAACCAGCCTCCTCCCATCCTGTCCATCGAACTGGACCACAACCCCTTCAAGTGTCCGGCTGCCGGCTGCTCCAAGTCCTTCAGGAAGGCCAGCCTGCTGCACTACCACATCAAGTACTACCACTCTGAGCAGCAGCTAGACGGCGGCGCGGAGCCGGAGGCCTCCAGGTGAGTCCAGGTGAGTTCAGCCCCACAGCTTCCATGGTGACCCCTGACCTTCTGTCTCCACTGCCGCTGCAGGAGGAAACGGTCTGCTTCTGAAGGAGGCGACTTCCCGTCCAGCAAGAAGGCCGACGTCCAGACCGGCAGCTGTCGCCGTGACGACAGGGAGCAGAGCATCATGGGGACCGGTGGGTCGGAGCTTGGTGATTCTCAAACAGATTTCTGTGGAGCAAAATGAGCCAAACATCTAAATTCTGCCTGCAGAGCTGAAGAAGGAAGAGAGGAAGGAAAAACCAGGAGGACACGACAGGAAGGAGAGGAAGCACTTCCTGCGAGTCAAACTGAGGAAGAAGAAAAAGAAGAAGAAGAAGAAGAGCCAGTCAGGTAACGGAGGATCTGGATTCCTGCTCAGCCTGATTTTCAGCTCAGATTATTAATCTGATCAGTGGAATCGTTCGTCCTGTTTGCAGGATTCGGCAGCAGCGACGACGACGCGCCGGACCGACCGCCCCTCACCCTGAAGCTTTCACACTCACACGGTCCGAGCAGAAAACATCCACATATTCACTTTTCTCTTTGAAAGCACCAAATATTCTCCTTTCTCGATACAAAACCAACAAAACGCTGATTTTGTTTCTGCTTCCAGTCGACGACGGCAGCGACTGGTCGACGCTGACGGCTGAGAGCGGCGAGGACACGTCCTGGCCCGTTGCTACGGAAACGGAGGACTGTGAGGTGGTGAGGTGTGTGTGCGAGGTGGACGAAGAGAACGACTTTATGATTCAGGTAACACACACACACACACACACACACACACGGTCCATAAAAAATCAGCATCAGGCTTTAATTTTCACAAATCTTATGTGAAAACTTTGACTAATTTTTAATATTTTATTTTTGAAATAAAGAGAAATATTTTATTTAATTTAGACCAAAATGGTTCTGAGCCATTTTGGTCAGAACCATTCTCTTAATAAAGAGAATTAATCAGTAAAATTGATCAGATTCTACTGAGTTAAATCTCTTAAACCCTGTGGAGTACCACAGGGCTTGGTTCTCAGACCTCCTCCTGTTTTAGGGTTCGGGTTTATCACACCTCCAGCTGCCAAACGCCTTCTTGACTTCACCTCTGAGTCTAAATTAAAGATGTTTCTAGCTGTGTTTACATCTAATTGTCGATAACATTTTGAGTGACATTTTAAAATGCCAAACAAAAACAATAAAATTCATATTAGTTGTGCTTCCATCTGCTGTGAAGTTGGTATAAAAATGTCAGAACATCGTTAATCTGGAGCGAATCAGCCACACAAAGCATTTTTTCATCAGGTGTTGACTTTTTCAACAGGAAGTTGAAAACAAGACTTCTCTCCTCTGATAAAACGCTTGCAGTTTTATTCAGCAAGCGTTTTTCCATTTCCCCTTTAGTGCATTAACTCTTTATCGAAAAAGCCAAAAAATCTCCTACAGCTATAAAATACAGCTAACGAAAACAAACTTTCCAAATGTAGGGAATATTTTTTAGTTTTACCATTTCCATCAACCTTTCCAAATCAGCTTCTCCTTTTACTTCTATAAATCTTAAATCTTTTCTTGTTTTTACTCAGATTTTCTGTGATATTGTTTGATATGGATCAAACCCAGAGAGAATCTCTTTCTGCCGTTGTGTCTCTCCAGTGCGAGTCGTGTCTCTGCTGGCAGCATGGAACCTGCATGGGTCTGTATGAAGACAACGTTCCTCACAACTACATCTGTTATTGCTGCAGGCAGACCTCAGGTAGGATCCCTGCGCTGCGCTGCAGGAGCAGGAAACGTGAGGAACCTTCCTCTGATCCGTCTGCTTCCTCTGCAGGCTGGAGGCGGGCCCAGCGCTTCCTGTCTGAACCCGATTTGCTGATCTCGGGTCACATGTTCGGCCTGTCCTGCGTGAAGGAGAACTACTCGGAGATCAACGCCTCCAAGATCTCCCACACCAGCCACCTGCTGGCCCAGACGCACAGCCTGCACCAGGTCCTGAGCGGCCTGCAGCTCAAGATCAGCCTGCTGCAGTGAGTAGAGCAGTCAGCCCACCACCAGGAGGCGCACATCTACAGAAGCCTCAGCTCAGCATCTCTGTCTTGTCTGCGCAGCGCTCCGTCCCACCCCGACCTGCAGCTGTGGAGATCGCCATGGCGACAGGAGGAGGCTCTGACCCTGACGTCCGGCCAGCAGGACGAGCCGCCCATCTGCTACGTCAGCAGCGAACACTGCTACCAGAAACCAGAGGCATCATGGGAAGTGGCTGAGGAAAAGGTAGGAGAGGTCAGTCTGGGTTCAGGAAACGAGGGACTAAAATAAACTTCACACTCTGTGAGGCGCCCTGCAGACGGAGCCACTCCCCTTTAAGCTCTTCACGTTTTTCTGAGACAGATCAACACAGAGAGAATTAATTAACAGGGTGATAAAGAACCAGAGGTGCGTCTGTTTTATTATCAGATAAAAAAACATTCTGCACATTTTTTATTAAACCACTTAAGGCTGGGAATGGCCTAGTCAAAGTCCAAACCTAAATCCAGCTCATAACCTGCAGCAAGACATTCAGATTGATGTCGACAGGTGTTCTCCACCCAATTAGACTTTTGGCTGAGTAAGAGGAGAGTGATCAGACCTCAGTGGGAGCTGAATGATGATTTTAAAACCAACTTTCTGTTACATGAAATCCCAGTAAAGTAAAATAAAATGTGTAATCTTGGGTTCTAATTGTTGTTTCTGTTTGAAGCCTGAAGATCTGAGGAAACAAGCATCTCTGAGCATCATGGACGCCAACGCCGTGAGCCACTCAGACGCTCGCTTCTTCCTCAGCATCAAACCGGAGAGCCACTCAGAGGACGCCGGCCACGCCCACAGACAGGCCGCCGTGTCTGTGGCTCAGTGTCGGCTCAACCTGCTGGAGCACGTGGAGGCGCTGCATCACCAGATCACCGCCAGGATGGACCTGATCGAGCGAGAGCTGGACGGTAACACTGATGCAGGACAGGTTTTAAATTTATGTTTCCACTCTGATGAGGAGACTGAGAAAACTTTCTTTTTCTCCCTGCAGTTCTGGAGTCTTGGTTGGATCACTCTGGGGAGCTGGAGCCTCCAGATCCTTTGTCCCGCCTCCCGCAGCTGAAGCAGCGAATCAGGCGCCTGCTGAGTGACCTGTGTACGGTGCGGCGCCTGGCGGTCTGCCGCTGAGCGGCGAGGGGAAACGTAACGCTCTGTGAGTCGGTTCTGCTGGAAGAACTTTTTTGTAAAAAGAGACTAAACCTGGAGCTGACCTCCATGACCTGTCCTCTGATTGGCTGGCTGCTCCGGTTACAGACGCACCTCCGAACATGAACACAGATCATTTTATAACTCAGATTTTGTAATTGCACTAATGTTAATATCAACTGTAATTTTTTCTGCTTTGTAATTTCAAAAGAAAAAAACACAATGATGAATTTTAAAGTTTGTTGGAACCACAAGGTTTGTTTTTTTTCTTCCCAGCAGCAGAGTTTCATTTTCATCCCCAGAAGCTTCATTTGTTCAGCTGTGAACAGACTGTATGCAGAATACCTGGGAGTGCCTGCAGGGGGCGCCTCCTTTCTTGTTCTATGGTTTTATGTTATGTTTTAATGGCTGTTTTGAATCAGAACTGAGCTCAGCAGATCTGGGCCAGAATCAGCAGATGGTCCCACTGTGTGTTGACTGGCTTACCAGTAAACACACGAGCCACAGCCTCCATCCCACTGGTGCCACTGGTTTCCACTGGTGCCACTGGTCTCACTGGTCCCACTGGTGCCACTGGTCTCACTGGTCCCACTGGTGCCACTGGTCTCACTGGTCCCACTGGTCCCACTGGTCCCACTGGTGCCACTGGTGCCACTGGTCCCACTGGTGCCACTGGTCTCACTGGTCCCACTGGTCCCACTGGTCCCACTGGTCCCACTGGTGCCACTGGTGCCACTGGTGCCACTGGTCTCACTGGTCCCACTGGTGCCACTGGTCCCACTGGTCCCACTGGTCCCACTGGTGCCACTGGTCCCACTGGTGCCACTGGTCCCACTGGTCCCACTGGTCCCACTGGTCCCACTGGTGCCACTGGTGCCACTGGTCTCACTGGTCCCACTGGTCCCACTGGTGCCACTGGTGCCACTGGTGCCACTGGTCTCACTGGTGCCACTGGTGCCACTGGTCTCACTGGTCTCACTGGTCCCACTGGTCTCACTGGTCCCACTGGCCCCACTGGTGCCACTGGTCTCACTGGTCCCACTGGTGCCACTGGTCTCACTGGTCCCACTGGTCTCACTGGTCCCACTGGTCTCACTGGTCTCACTGGTCCCACTGGTCCGGGATGATTAACCGTTACCCGCCTGATCTCCTGGATCAGATGATGAAGATGATGATCTGCAGATCTGTCTGTTGACCATCAGTTTGTTAAAGCACTAAATTTATGTTTCTGGTTCAAAGGGTAAATGCAGAAACAATAAAATCCTGTGAGCCAAATTAAAAATATTAATGTGAGTGAAACCTGATCCATGTTTGGCTGATTAATCCTTCATCTGCTGACCTGGACTTTTCACTCCAGATATTTAACTTCCCAGAAGCTGAAACTGACGATTTGGCCTTCAATGCTGTTCTGCAGCAGATCCAACAGGAATGTCTGGTTCCAACTAAACCTGTTTCTATATCCACACAGCTTTATTCTGTCATATCCACTTAAATATCAGCTGTTTTAATGAAGATAAATCAGCTTCTAAAAGCTCCCAGATGTTAGATTCTGTTTTTCTTTAGTTTTATTTTTACATCGGTGCTTTATGAGCTTCCCTCTATATACAAGCAGAATCAGTTTCATTCTCACTGTTTCACCTTTTTATTTCTTTTACTGAGCCAAATGAGCTTCTTCACATCACAGCTTGGAAATGTATAAATGTTAATCTGAATGTTTTTACGCTTGTATAAGAAACTGTACAAACCTGTAGATTTATTTTGATAGAGAGACGGATGGACTGTTTTTCAGAGAGGAAAGTAGATTTTTTTCCTGAAAATAAAGCAGTAAAATGTGTTCAACACTTTGTTCTGTTCGCTGGTTTTGATCTGATGGTGACGCCTGTAAAGCGTCTGTCTCCTCTCCTGTCAGTAGTTTAGACGTCCAGCTCTAGATGTTCCTCATTAACCCGTCGAAGCTTCGCTGTTCATTTAGTTTCAGGCTGAAGGTTTTTGTTTTTCAGAGATTCTTCCGTTGAATAAAAATGTTGAAACATGACCTGCAAGTTTTCTGTCTGGATTTTCCTCAACCATGAACATAATTCAGAAACATCATTTTGTAAAACTTTATTTGGCAGTGACCAATGTTTAGCTACATTCACCTAGTTTTATAAAAAGTTCCTGTAAAGTTTTGCTTTTACACCTTCAGCGTATTCAAAGTGTATTTTTTACCTCGTCGTGTAACAGGGGCGTCCAAACGTTTCTTCATGTGAAGCATCACAATTTTTATGCTTTTTGTAGAGAAGAGATGTTATTGTTTTTAGATTAAAAACTTTTTAAAGATTTTGTATGTTTGCTGCAGTAAAGAAAAGGAGCCTAATTCTTTTGGGCTCAGTTGAACAAATTTATTCCATTACAGAATAAATTTGTTTGTTTTCCAGTAAAGTCTCTGGACATACGTGGTTCTACTTATTATAAAAGCCTAGTTATAAAAAGACACATAATTTGTACTGTACTTAATATTTTCCATTGTAAGAAAATTTTGTTAATAATTTTACTCATTAAAATAAAAAGTTTAATAAATTTGAACCACAGTTTCTGACTGAAGTAGTTACTTTATGCCTCATTTTAACAAATTGTCGCATGTCTGTGTTAAACATACATGTTGAGAACATTTTTACTGCAGTAGATTGCTAACTGATAGTCTATTTAAATGTTTTAGATCACCAAACACTTTGCATATTGGGAAAAGATGGAGTAAATCAGAAAAGATGAAATATTGATGAACTTTACCTCAAATTATCCAACTGATCTAAAATTTGTAGAGAAACTAAATGTGAAAAACAATTTTTATTTTTATAGGAAGAATATGAAGTGAATTAAAGGATGCTGTAATGTTCAGCTGTATTTACTGTTAACAAGGCCGTGGCGTCTGTCTGAAAGTCCTGCTGTTTGTGTTGGTATGTGAGCGATAATAACAGTGTTACTGTCCGACAGCAGATGGTCCCACTGTGTTTTTTCACGCGGATGTTTCCTCCTGAGCGACGATCTAAATATGTGCTGCCTGGATGAGAGCAGGCGTGATGTTTAATGTGTTGCTCACTTCCAAACAGAACCATCTACAGGAAGAGCTGAGAAATAAACTGTAACATGAACAGAAGTCCATTCAAACTGCCGTGCATTTAATTATGACTTTGTTTCTCAACATTTTAGCTAAGACATCAAAACAATAATATTTACTCATTTTCACTTATTTTTGTTCATATCAGTGAAAATGTACATTACTGGGATCAAGGAAGGTTGACTGGGAAATTTATTTAGATACTTTATTACGCTTTAAAAAAAAAAAAAAAAAACTGAAAACATAAAGTTCCAACTTGCTGAAAAATTGTTGAAACATAAAAGTGAATCCTGGTCATCTGTTTAATGTCAGGTGATTATATGCACAATGCAATACGTCACAGTTTTGACAGTCAACTGCCTCTTGTTTACTGGACTCAAGAAGGAACTGTTTACCCTGAAAAATATGAATGATTTATATAAAATCACAAAGATCATTTTACAAAGAAAATGATGCTTAGTCTGTAAAAAACAAACAAAAAACCCCAATATACTCTGTTTATAGCTGTTTTTGTTTTTTGTATTTCATGCATCCTTTTCTCTCTTTATTTTATTTCATTTGTTTTGTTATAACGGGAAATAAAGGACATTGAAGAAAAAATAATAAGATTAACAGAAACAATACATATAATCTGTTTGTGAATGTGGTTAATACATTTTTGTGTGTGCTGTGCTGTTTGTATCATGGAAATGATACAAACAAATACAAATCAATGTATTTAATATTTCAGTGTATAATGCGAATTGACTAAAGATCAAATTAATACAAGTAAACAGGAAGAAATTCAAGTAAGTATTAAAAGTAAATATAGGTAAATAAATGCATATTCAACTGTAAACAAAGATATAATCTTGTATTGAAAGTCAATAAAGTTAATTAAAATTAGAATAAAATTAAAAAACGATGGATACATTCAAATGGTGTTTTGAAAGGCGCTGACAAATAAAATGCATTATTATTATTATTTATATTATATTTTATATATTATATTTTTAATTAAATCTCAAATGTATTATTTAGAGTCTATAACAAGCTGACTTTTTCTAATGACACATAACCAGAATAAACTTTAATTTATGTGGATTTCTGGGGAATATTTACTGGGCTGACATAAATTGTACTCGTTGTTTTCTGTCCCTGAAGTAAACATCGAGGCCCCGCCCCCTTTGGCCCCGCCCCCCTGGGCCCCGCTCCAGTGTTTAGATTTGTGACGTAGCTCCGCCCCGGACTGTCCGCGTGCAGCAGAACGACCAGAGAGAGAGAGAATCCTCCTCGCGACCCGGCTGAGCAAACTCTGCTGGTTACCAACGGTTACCTGCTGCCGAACCGGATTAAACCGCCAACCGACCCGCTTCAGGGGTGAACCGACTAACGGTGAGTGGGGAAAACACTCCACTAATGTCAGTTAACTGGGTACTGGTTACCTGGTAACGACTGGCAAGCTAGTTAAAACTGCTAACTGACCGTTGCTTGTGTTAAGCGGTAACTCAAAGGTTCCTTTTGGGTTCGGTTCTGTTCTGATGGAGCTCGCCGACATGATGACGATGTTACGGGTTACAGGTGTGTGTGTGTGGGGGGGGGGGTGTATCGGGGTGTGTGTGTATGTCGGTGTGTGAGTGCGCGCGCGAGCTGGAGATGTCGTCTCCCATGGTAACTGTTGCTAAGGCTCCCTGTCTGTGGAGGTTACGTTACCATCCCATTGTGGCTCTAATGTGGGCGGACAGCTCGGCCAGAAAACATCCAGTTCATCAGATCTGCAGCTGCGGACCCAAATAACAGATTCTATTTAAACTACTGGCTGATTTTTATTCATTACATCCCTTCTGCTTCTCTGGCTGTTGGGAGGTGAGTAGTAAACACCAGGTGAAAGCTTTCTGGGTGTTAACCACCATGGCAGGCCGGGAAGAGATCAGCAAGGAAAGCTTTAAATTTCCAAACTGTTTCTGTGGAATTTCATCACCACAGTTCATCAGTCCTGGAATAATTTACCGATCAAATAGAAACAAGTAGACATGGTGTGAGCTCCTGTAGCAGTCTGTTGCTGATGAGGCCTCTGACTGAAGATAGTCTGTGTGTGAAGCAGAACCTCAGTATGTTTTTTCCGTTTTGTTTAGCATTCTCTGAAAAACTGTCGTTTTAGAACCAGTTTGGTTCTAGAACCGGGTCAGTTTCAGAACTGGTTTGGGTTGTTGAGAGTCGACCACGGCCTGTCGTAATAAGCAATAAGTCAATTAATCACATGATCAATTAAAACAAACTGAATCATTTCTATGCATGATTTATCTTTTTTTGAATTAGCCCTTATTTTGAAGGACAGTTTTGTTTCCGACACTTCATAATTCATTTTTATCTAATGTTTCGTTTATTTATTTTGGATTTTTAATTGTCTTTCAGTTCCAGTGTTTATTAAATGTTCAGTAGAGTTTAAAGTTTATTTATATTTCAGAATATGTTCTTGCATTATTATATCATTACCATATTATATTACTTGAAAATGGTCTGAAAACAACAATATTATTGTTTATTGCTGTAATTCCTGGGACAATTTATCCCCCAGTAAAATTTGTTATGGTTGTCCATTTTGGGAACTGAGAGTCAGGGTCAAGCAGGCGTCACCATGAGGGGGCGTCACACTACATGGAGAAAGATGGCGGATAATTTGCCGAGAAAGTCGGTTGGGTTGAGGAGGTGTGAATGCTAATCGAACTAAAAAAAACAAACCCTGGTCTGGTTACAAACCCTGTCAGAATCAGGGTTTTGGTTCTGACAGAAACTTGGTCTGGGTTTGAACTGGTTTGGTTTGAATGCATTATGTGAACACAGGGCATTCTGGGTAAGAATCCATCCAACATTAAATCCCTTATCATCAGTCAGTCTGATATGCTATATTTATTTACACCTGTGCACTGAATGAACAGCGACTGCTGGACTAGAGACTAAAGTGTAGAAGTTTGGTCATAATGCACAGATGAAACCAAACTCAGCATATGATGGAAAATGATATGTAACGGGAACGGCCGGTCGGCGGCGTGGGAACGGCCGGTCGGCGGCGTGGGAACGGCCGGTCGGCGGCGTGGGAACGGCCGGTCGGCGGCGTGGGAACGGCCGGTCGGCGGCGTGGGACGGCCGGTCGGCGGCGTGGGGACGGCCGGTCGGCGGCGTGGGAACGGCCGGTCGGCGGCGTGGGAACGGCCGGTCGGCGGCGTGGGAACGGCCGGTCGGCGGCGTGGGAACGGCCGGTCGGGAGCTCATCTCGTGTTCTGAGTTTTTCTGCTGTTTGGTTCCTCTGAGGGAAACTGGACCCGGTCAGACACCAGCAGGCAGAAATAAATCACTTGTGCTTTGGAGACAGGAATTCTGGATCCACTGCAGGTGGAGCCGGGTGGAGGAGGATGCTAAGCATTTCTCTCCTGCTGAACGCTGCCTCCTGCTGGTCAGGCTGTCTGGTAGCTTTACGCTCTGACCAAACTAGAGTTCTGTTGTTTCTTTTTCGTCATTTTAACTCAGCCATGCATGCGAAATGAACAACAACTGTCTTGAGTTTCACTGTAACACGGACTGCAGATCCTTCCTGCCCACAGCCGTCAGCATCTACAGTAAGAACCTAAATTACTATGAGTCACAATAACATTTAATATCTCTTTGGGATCAATAAAGTAATCTGGAAATTAATTGAATTGAACTGAAAAATTGAAAACATGATAAATGTCTTGAAACTGGAAGAAGATCAGAAATAATTTCCTGCAATAATTAGTCTATTAAAATCATAGTTAAACAAGTCAAAAGGAAAATAAAACCTGGTTAATTACTGAACCAAAGATCACTCTTTATGTGTTTGAATTAATGTTGTGATTTGTTTTGTTTCTTTACACTGAAATATTTTGGGATAAAAACCAAAGGAGGCTGTTTAACTCTCTTTGCATTCCTATTATGTGAGCTTATGGTCTGGAAGATAGCTGAATATCTGTTTCTGAACTGTTAGTGTATTTATGCTTATTGGATTTACTTTATTGAAGAAAACAGGAAACACTTTATTCAGTTTCCTGTTGACTTCCTGCTGATTGATTTAATGTTCTGCTTTCTGTTTGACTTTAGATCAGAGCCAAGTTGCCTTTAGGACACAGTTTACCAAACCAAAACCCAATCTGCTGAAACCTGTCTGCACACACACACACACACACACACGCACACTTCATGTTTCCATCAGATTTGCTGGAATCGTTAGGCTGAGTAAATCTGATGTTATACAATATTTTATTATTGTATTATTATTAAAACATGGCAGAACTGAAGAGTTTTTCATTTTCATGTTTGTTTGTAAATAAACCTGTTGGAACATTTGTGGGTTTTTACAAATGGTTTTGAATTTGAAGTGAAACCGGCGCTGATCCAGTAGAGCCAGACCGGCTCTACCTGCTGCTGTTTCCTTATCGTCATGGTAACAGACTTCTGTGACATTAAAATTAAAGACTTTCCTGAGCGTAAAGTCAACAATGTATGATAAAATCAGATGCTTTATGGAGTTCAGTTTGCGTTTTTCTGTCGGCTGTGGGCAGGAAGGATCCATGATGACCATCTTCCAGTTTTGTAACATTTTAATCTGAGATGAGATCTTTTAATAAACTGCTCCCAGATTTAGGAATGTTTGTGTATATTCTCAATGTAAGTCTCAGTTTGTGATTAGTTCTCTGACAGTTTAGAGTCTTTCAGTCACAGAAACATTTGAACCCCTCCAAGCTGACCGAAACACATTTAAAGATGCTGCAAACGGCTGCAATTAAACCGATTCAGTTATTATCCCATCACTGGCAGCACTTCCTGCTAACAGCTGCACCACAGTGTAATTTACCTCAGATCAGCGGCTGACCTTTGACATTTCAAAACGAGCTGTGATTGTGCAGCTGGTTTATGTTTTTTCTGAGTGATGAATGGATGTTTTAGTTTAATCCTCTCCTTTCTGTCCGTTTAAGGTGTTTTCTACCAGCTGACTGGTGTGAAACACTGAGAACATGGAGGAGCTTCACGACGTCCAGCTGACGGAGATCAAACCTCTGCTCACAGGACAGGTGAGGGGCGGGGCTTAGACAGCTCAGACATGGCGTTATGAAGCTGAAATCGTCCCTATAGCCTGATAAAGAGCGATGATCAGTTATCCAGCTTTCTGTGTTGCCGTTGCAGAATAGGGGCAGCCTGCAGGATGTCAACTACAAGGTGAGTTCAGCCAGTCGGCTTCACAACTGATTAGTGTGGAAGGATTCAAACCAGGCAGCACAGAGTTAGCATTTCATAAAAGTCTGAGTTGTGTGTCATCCAGTCACACCACGTGGAAACGGCGCATGGAGTGCTGCACGTCACCATGAGGGGCGTCGCCAAGGGCAACCAACCCTCAATCCTCACCTACCACGACGTTGGACTGAACCGTGAGTAAACGGGATGCTGCAGATGGAGACCAGAGGACATCTGGACGTGTCCTGATGTGTCTGTCTGTGTGCAGATCAGTCATGCTTCAACACTCTGTTCAACTTCGAGGACATGCAGGAAGTGATACAGCATTTCTCTGTGCTGCATGTTGACGCTCCTGGACAGCAGGATAACGCTCCAGTCTTCCCCACTGGGTAACACACACACACGCACACACACCGGCGCACACACACACTCTCTCTCTCCATAGCCAAGCTCAGTGCCTCTAATTAGCACTGAGTGTGTGTGCAGGTACCAGTACCCCACTATGGAGGAGCTGGCTGACATGCTGCCGCCTGTCCTCTCCAAGCTGCAGTAAGTCCTCCTTCCTCTGGAGCAGGAAGGGAGTGATGGGGAAAGGTCACTCAGAGGTCACTCTAAGGTCACTCTGAGTCTGGTTGTGTCTTCAGGGTGAAGAGTGTGATCGGTATCGGCGTCGGAGCTGGAGCCTACGTCCTCGCCAAGCTGGCTGTAATCAAACCCACCCAGTCGTCCTCAGTTCCATTCTGACTCCTCCCACTGCTCCCAGTAAAACCAGTTGTTGTTTCAGCTGAACAAGCCCAACTTGGTGGAAGGCTTGATTCTGATCAACATCGACCCGTGTGCCAAAGGCTGGGTGGACTGGGCCGCCTCCAAGGTAACCGTCTCCCCAGACGCAGGCCAACGAACGAAGCAGAGACACAAACTGAGCCTCCATTTTGTTTCCTGCAGCTGAGCAGCTGGACCAGCAGCCTGGTGGACAACATCATGGGACACCACTTCACCTCTGTGAGGGACACCGCACCGTCCTCATGTCCCACAGCATGACCAGACAGCACTTTATCTGTGTGTGTGTGTGAGCAGGAGGAGTTACTGGAGAACAAGGACATCATCCAGATGCTGAGACTCCACGTCTCTCAGGACGTTCCTCAGGAGAACCTGGCCTTGTTCTTCAGCTCCTATGAGAAGTGAGGCGCTGCCGCTCACTTCCTGTCAATTCAGACGGTTAATCCTCATTAATCAATCAGTGAAGTACTGATTTGTTGAAACTGTCACTATTTTGTGGCAGTTTGGTGTGACCTGTGAAAAACCCAGTGCTGACTAGAAACAACCAATCAGGGCCAGCAGGCCGGTCTTATCAATGCTAAAGCTAGTTAGCATGGACACCATGATGTCGGCAGATAAACTGTTTTCCTGTAATGATAAGTTGTTTCTCCACCATCAGAACATTTAGCAGCAAGTACATGAGGATGATATACTTCTATATTTATTAAAACTGTCACAACATGGTGACAGTTTTAATAAATACGTAAAAACATGTTTTTTATAGGAGTTATTTGATGCAATTAACGCCTGTGTGTGTGTGTGTGGGTGTGTGTGTGTGTGTGTGTGTGCATCAGCCGTGTTGACCTGGAGATAGAGCGACCCATCCCTGGTCTCACTGGAAGTGGCACCATCACGCTCAGGTAACTCCGCCCCCACCTGAACTCACCTTCCCGCCCCGTTCCTATCGGCCGCCGCTCTGATTGGCTGGTTGTTCCTCAGTTGTCCCGTTCTGCTGGTGGTCGGAGACATGTCACCTTCTGTGGACTCTGTGGTGAGGCTCCACCCCCTTCCTCCTTAGAATCCAGCTCTCTGATTGGCCATCTGTCTGTCTGCAGTATTTAGTTTATTCCCTTTTCTTATTTTAAAACTTGATATTTTTCTGGATTTTTGTCATTTTAAGAAGTTTTTTGTTTGTTGTGCAGGTGGATTGTAACTCCAAACTGGATCCCATCAAGACCACCCTGCTGAAGGTAACTACCTGTTCAGGCCTCGTTACCATGACAATGTATGTTAATTATTGCAGTAAATAGTTTTTTTCAGAACATTTTCAAATAATATATTGATATTTGGCATGATAGTGGAAGCTTGCCCTCTCAAAGAACAATAAATACTGGAACTGCTTACTTCCATCCATCCATTTTCTGTCACCCTTGTCCCTATTGGGGTCAGGAGTTGCTGGTGCCGATCTCCAGCTGCGTTCCGGGCGAGAGGCGGGATCACCTGGACAGGTCGCCAGTCTGTCGCAGGGCAACACAGAAACAAACAGGACCAACAACCATGCACACACACTCACCTAGGGAGGATTTGGAAAGACCAATTAACCTGACAGGGAGAACATGCAAACTCCGTGCAAAAAGACCCAGGCCGGGAATCGAACCCATGACCTTCTTGCTGCAAGGCAACAGTGCTACCAACTGCTTACTTAATTATCCAAAATAAAACAACCCAAAACAATAAATAAAAAAGAAATAGGAACCATAAATAAAATAGTTTATGATGTCTCTGACTACAAAATATTCCTTAAAAATTACTAATCACAATAATGGAATTTATCAAGCTCATTTTAATTTATAATGTGATTGATTGACTACTTGTTGTATTCATGTTTCTACATTCTTGACTAAAAACACCAATTTAGTGTCTTATTAGTTTTTCTAAATTGTTTATGGAGAGAAATTTGTTCCAATAATCTTGCAAGCAAAAGACATGTTCAAAAATTGAAATTTGGAAAAAATTTAACTTTAAGAAACTTCATCAAAAAATACATTTTGAGATTTGTTCAGTTTGGTATTGTTTTTTCAGATTTAATTTTTTCCCAAAGAAAAATTAGAGAGCAAGTTTTATTAATTGCATTCATTTCAAATTGAGTTTTACAGATTATGTTCCATCCTACGGAAAGCCAAAAGTGTGTCAAAAGGCGACCTTTACCACACATCTGATTAAAACATTGGTTTCTGACTTAGGACGGCGTTCAATGACCTGAATAAACACTGAATGTCCTCTTAAGATAATTCATAGTTATTATAAACATATAAATGTCACATCTGCCTGCTGTTCTCTGATTGGCTGACAGTTCGGGAGTTCAGCCATCAACCAGTGAATGAACCAAACGTAACCAGTTGATTAAAGCTGGTCACTCTGATGATGTCATTCTTTATCTGTCCACTAGATGGCGGACTGTGGGGGGCTTCCTCAGGTGGTTCAGGTGAGTTTCAGATAATCACCAGAATTCCTGGTTCAGTTTTTAATGTGGAATGAAAACAAAATGATTTTTCTGTTCAGCCTGGGAAGTTAACCGAGGCCATCAAGTACTTCCTCCAGGGAATGGGATACAGTGAGTATCTGCTGCTCAACAGGCTTCATCCTGATCTGTTTCACATGTTCATGACAAATTCATCTGCAGCTAAAATCTCTAACATAGGAAAAGCTTTCTGCTGACATCAATCCACTGGAGGACTGATCCGGGGATTATTTATGATTATTAATTAGATATATTAGGTTGTTATTGTGCTGCTATCAAGTGTTGAATAGATCAATAAAAAATCTGGTGACTTTAATTCAAATAGTTTATGTTCAGTTTGTTTTTGAGCAGGTAAAGAAAACATTTGGGGGCATTTTAGTTTTTAAAAATATTTTTTTGGTCTCTACTTTTTAACCGATCTGGTGCAGTCAAATGGAGTGAGTGTGTGTGTGTGTGTGTGTGTGTGTGTTTGTAGCGACCCAACATTGTTCCAGAACTGAACAGCAGGTTCTGTCTCTACATTTGTTTAGTTAGATTAGTTTTTATTTTTATTGTTTGTAACATTACTGCTGGAACCTCTGACCTTTGCCCTTGTTCCCCCAGTGCCCGCGGCCGGTATGACCCGTCTGATCCGATCCAGAAGCTTCACCGCCAGTGGGAGCTCGATCTGAGTCCGGCGCCACCGACGCCCACCAGGGGGCGCCGCAGAGGTCCAGACCATCCAGCCAGCAGTTGCTGTCTTGCTGTTCTGGTTCTGCTCCTCCTCCAGTTGTCAGAGTTCTTCCTGAAAAGTCCAGTTCAGGTTGGAGAGCGGACCGGTGCAGTTCTGTTGTCCAGCGGTCACCATGGTAACACGTTTCTCTCTTTGTGGAGTTTAGATGCCGTTGTTCTGTGGTTCTTGTTCTCTTGGATCAGACATTTTTCTCTCTTGTGGTTCTGATCCGATCTTTTTGATATTTACTCGTCATTGATATTTGGTTCTGTTCGGTTCTGACGGACCCGACTCCTTCAGGAAGTTAAATATTTAACGGAGTTTCACGTCCTGAAACTCATTCATGAACTAAAGCTTGAGGGGAGGTCCGATTCAACTCCAGAACCAGACTGGTTCTGCTTCTAAGTCACAGCTTGGCTCGAAACCAGAACTCATCTTCATCTGCTTCGTCAGAACTTAATTCTGGTACCGGCGGGTCGGCTCGATCTGCTTCCCTCAGATTCTCTGCAGTCCGTTTGTCGGCATGCCGAGTCGTAGCATGAGAACTTTGTGTGGGCCCGATGTTCAGCTCTACTGAAGACACCGGAACAGAACCAGAACCCGGTTCTGTTCCATTCTCTTCAGTAAACGGGAGTCCTTCAGGAGATCAGAACCGGGTCCTGCTGCGGTTCTGGTGGTTCTGGCTTCCTGTTGCTCTGGTTCTAAACCTGCTGGATGTTTGTTTCTGTAGTTTGTAATGAAATAAAGATGAAATAAATCAATGGCTCCTCGCTGCTCAGAACCAGAACCAAACCCGGTTCAAACATGGAATGACTCTGCTGCTGATCCGAGTCCACGCCGCAAAAATATGGAGACACATTGGGGCCAACACTTTACCTTGTTAAAACCTTATTAAATTGAAAAACTAATTTAAAAAAATGAAAAGTATTGAAACTGAAAAAAATAAAATGACTAGAAAAAAAACAAATATCTTTAACCTGAAAAAAAGTTTTTAATTTTTTTCTTCAGATAAACACTTCTTTGCATTTTCCGGGTTTATTTGGTCATATCTGGTTGTCTTTATTTGACGGTTGTGAGACAGGGCTGGGACTCGAACCATTGCCTTCGAACATGGATCACGCTTTTCCCCTGTGTCACCCCAGAGACATTTTAAAGGAACATTTTGGCTCCAGTTTAGCTCCGTACGGCCCTGATCCAGCCTCATTTCGGTCCCATCCAACTCAAGACTGAAGCAGAACGTGGAACGGGATCATTTCAGGTTCTGGGTCAGACAGAACCAGCCAGAGAACCCAGACAGACCCGATCAGAACCGCCTCCAACTTTATTGCCTCCACTTCCATCAAAAACAGCAAATTAAATCTGAATAAAACCTGACTGCAGATCTAACAGTTTATTATCTAATGGTGGGAAAACTTTCACCCTTCAGAAACTGTCAGCATCCTCTCAGGTCCAGTTTGTTCCAGCCACACCGTGGTTCTGGTGAGGAATGAAATCTGTTGGGTTCATGTTGTTCAGCTGGCAGCAGGGGGCGCCGTCTTGCTGCAGAGTCTTCCCAGCAGGCCGGCCATCTGCAGCAGGGAGTTGACTCCTTCAGCCACCCGCATGTGAGTGAAGCCGATCTCCTGGAGGAAACGAGAGAGAACCGGTTCCTGATCACATCAGGTCCAAACGGACGGGTTTACAGCGTTTTCCCCTCAGTTTAAACAAACAAAAACAATGATGAAAAAAAAAGTTAAACCTGCAGAATGTGGAAACGGAGAGACTTAAAATAAAGCAAGTTCCTGTCACTCTATTATCCACTAATTGGATGAATAATTAGTTTATATTTCTGCCTGTTTGAGAACTTTCTGTTCAAACTGTGGTCTCACTTCTACGGAGGCCAAAACGTGCAAACAAAGAATGACAACAAATGCTGCAACTACAAAATAATCGAAGCAAAATGGAAAATGCTGCAAACTTACTCCACAAAACGCAAGTCCTCCAGACCACTAGGGGGAGTCGACCAACAAATTATCAAGAAGTCCAGCATAAAGTTGGATGAAGAAAAGCTGTACTATCCACCTTATTCCCAGCCCTCATGAGGCTTTGCATGATTCATGGGCGCGACTTCCGCCGTAAACCAGAACCACCATATTTTTTACATATTAGCAACTCGCTAACTGCTGTTTGTCAGAGCTTTTAGGCTATATGTGTGAACACCAGCTATCACAGCTTAAATTTGGCAATATTGTTTTACTGCAACCTACTGCTATTGTGGGGAGGAGGGATGGCGACTTGAAGAAAAGACCGTAAATAACCCGCACTAGCATATTTAACTACATCACTGGCTCAGTTGCTCCAGATACGGATCCTGGTTTTCTATCCACACAATGAAAGTGGGGAAATTCTCCGTATTATGGTCTGGAGCGCAGCAGCTGCGGTCATTTCTCCGCTGATTTGCAGCATCACTCAGCAACAGAGAACCTCGAGGTTCTGGTTCTGAAGGTCTAAATAAACCCAGATATTTTATTTTGTCTTATAGAAATTTATTGCTGCCCAAACATAATGATAAAACACACTTGCTGCAGCCACTTCATGAACTTTATCACTTTAAATTCAAATGCAAAAATAAAATTCACATCTAATATTTTGTAGTGCTGCTGCTTTACACTGTCGGCACAAACCTGCAGCTCAGATCTCTGACCAGTTTCTCTGCTTTTCTCTTTATTCCTGTCATTTCTTCAGAGAAACGAGCTGCTAGCAGCGATGCTAATTCACCATCATTCCCTTACAAAACTCAACGCCGTGTTCCTGTCGCTCCCTGTGATTAAACTCTTCATTGCGATCCTCTGTACTGAGCAGCTCTCTGATTATGTGTCCGTAAACAAGTTTTACTAAATATTGTACAATAACTGAAAAGAGAGATGTAACTTCTATCATGAATATAGATTAGCCAAAACCCTACAAATTACAATGAAATACTGCTACTTCTGGTGGGCGCTGGAAGTAAGACCCATAAACATTTCCCCAGTTAGCCTCCCAGGAATAAGGTGGATATACTCAAGCTGTAATATTACAGACTCCCCCTAGTGGGCTGGAGGAGTTCTGTCTTATGAAAGACCACAGCAGTTTCCCTGTTGCTTCTATTTCATGTTTTTGGAGTTTGAGTCATTCACGTGTTGCACCTGTTAGCCTCTGTATGCTAGTCTTCTCATCACTGTCTTCTCGCTGCATCTTTAATAGAGATTGGGTCAAAGTTTGAGTATTTTTCCCTTCAGCCTCACTGTGGGAATTGTTTTAGTTTCTTGTTTATGCAGCAGAGTTAAAAAACATCCAGAGCAACGCAGGTTTTACTTCCTCATTCAGTCTGGGAAACTTTTTTTTAAGAAAAAAAAAATCGCTCTAATGCTCCAATAAATCCTCAAACAAGCTCCAGTTTTTCTCAAAATCACACAAAATCAGCAGATTCCAGCAATTTTTATGCCAGTGCATAACTACATTATTTCTGTTCTGCAGAAATGGTAAAAAATATTGACTTTAAGCAATGCTAAGTCCCACCTGCAGGTGGCAGTATTTCTTACAGAAGCTTGATGTCAAGTTTTAGAAAAGAAATAAAACTCATCAAGTTATTTAAGTTCTTTAAAGAATAAAAATGTCAGAGTTTATATGTCTGATTGTTTTTTTCTTTTAAATGTACATTTTGGAGGGGAAAAAAATCTTATGAAATTCCTAGTAAGCGGAGTTAAAGCAGTGCCAGCGGACCGGTGATTGTGCTCAGCGTTTCCTCCTGCGCCTCACCTTGATGAACTCCAGCTTCAGGTACTCAGCCATCTGGTACGTCTTGCAGACCCTGAAGATGTTCCCCATGATGTCCTCTGGGGAGTAGCCCAGCGCCCACAGCTGCTCCACCACCCGGTACGCTGCGTCCACATCCCCAGCCACGCAGTGTCCCAGCATGCTTTTCACCAGCAAGGGGTGTGGCTCGTCACACACTTTGAACACGTTCTCACTGTTGATGTAGCCGAAGCCAGAGTGGGTGGACTGCAGGTTGTTCAGTGCCTGGAACCAAACCAGAACCATCAGCAACTCCCAGCCTGCCTCCAGCCTCTTAGCCCCGCCTCCAGCCTCTTAGCCCCGCCTCCAGCCTCTTAGCCCCGCCTCCAGCCTTTTAGCCCCACCTCCAGCGTATTAGCCCCACCTCCTCACCAAGGTCATGGTACTTAATTAAAACTGAAACTGAGAAAACATTTTTGTTAACTAAAATAAAGAGTATAAAAAATGGGGAATTGTGACAAACTATTGAATGCATTTATAAAACATGTAAATATAATTATAGATGTAATATCCTTCATTTTTTGTGTTTATGAATCTATTTATTAGCATACACACTTTAAAAACTTACTCTATTGGACGAGCAAAAGGTCCCAAAAAAAGCAAAGCTAAACTACACTGAAGGACCCAGAACTATCATGACCCGTATCCTGACTCCGCCTCCTCACCTGCCGCATGTCCCCCTGTGCTGTGAAGATGACGGCCTCCAGCCCGTCATCAGACACGGCCAGCCGCTCTCGCGCCACCACTTCCTCCAGCCGGGCCAGCACCTGGCCATCGGTCAGCTTGGCGTAGCGTAGCACAGCGCAGCGCGACTGGATCGGCTCGATGATCTTGTCGGAGGCGTTGCAGGCGAGAGCGAACCGAGTCGTTTTGGAGTAGATCTCCATGATCCTCCTGAGCGCCTGCTGAGCGCCATCCGTCATGCTAGGGGAGGCAGAGCAGCTGCATCAGGACAGGAAGTAAAGCAGGAAGTGTCCATGGAATGAGTCTTCGCTCACCTGTCCGCTTCATCCAGGATGATGATCTTGTGTCGACCTTTGGGCAGCGTGACTTTCTGCTGGGCAAACATCTTGATCTTGTTCCTCACCACATCGATGCCCCTGCAGAGCCACCATCAGCATTTGTCACTAAAGCCCCGCCCCCTGAGACAGCATCACTAAAGCCCCGCCCCCTGAGACAGCATCACTAAAGCCCCGCCCCTCTGGCCGCTGTGTCTCACCTGTCGTTGGAGGCGTTGAGCTCCAACACGGCGTCCTTCATGGCGGCCCCCAGCAGAGTGCGGGCCAGACACAGGATGCTGGTGGTCTTCCCTGTCCCTGGAGGTCCTGAACCGCACCAAAACATCTGGATCAGTTCCTAAAACTATAAACCAGCAACCAAGCCCCAAGTATCCTCCCACCAAAGGAAGCTGGCAGACAGAATCCCGAGGAATCCCAGGACGAAAGGCTGAGGTCTTAAGGATTAATAACTGGAAATAAAGTTTAGGAATACAAATATTAGTGTTTGCTCTTATTTCTCTTCTTATTTCAGCTATTTCAGGCCTTATTAGGGGTTAAACGTCACTTTTGTCAAGAATCCTTTCTGGTTCTGACGCAGCTTCCAAACTCTGCCGCCATGTTGTTTTGACACTTTTTCCTTCCACCTTCCAAGCATCTTTCATTCTTCTGCTGTCCTGCTGCCTTGAACGTTAGCATTCCCTGTAGATCACATCCTGCCTGCTACGCTTCAACACCGACCTGCTATGATGATGTTCGGGACGTTTCCCTCCCTGGCGAAAACCTCCAGGCGGCTCACCGTCTCCTCGTTCCCAACTATCTCATTCAGTTTCAGGGGCCGGTACTTCTCCACCCAGGGCAGCTCGTAGGAACTCCCGGAGCTTTTCGACGAGGACTCCCCGGCCTCGGTGTCCGTCTTTGCCCCGCTTCCACTCGGCTTCTGGTCGCTTTCCCTGTCTGCCGTCTCTACGTCCATGTTGTCTTGTCTGGTTGTCAGCCCGCGAAACGGGAACTAAAACCTCATTGGCTCAGAGGTTATTTTCGAAGGAGGTGATTGGATAAGAAAAGCTCGCGGTAAGTCAGTGAAACAGAGTGACTTCGCATCATTTCCCACCGGGCGAAGCAGGCGGCGCGCTGGACTGAGTGGAGTTTACTCCGAATTTACACTATAATCCAGAAAACTCACGTTTCTGCACCCTGAAACATTAGAATATTTACTTTAAATCTTATTTAGACACAACATTAAATTCAACACTGGTTGAAAACTATCAATTTTGAACAACCAACATTTATAATGCCTATAAAATGTTTCTGTTAGTTTAACTGTTGCTTCAGTTTAACTGACTGCTGTTGATCCAGTTTGAGCGCCTGCCTGTGGTCAGATGAGGGAACAGCAGCTGGTTTCTCTCAGGAAGCCGTCACCGACCGCTGGGACCGAACCAGTTCCTGCTTCCGCAAACAGAGCGCTGTTCCTCAGTTTATCGGCTCATCAATGCAGCGACTGCCTTTCGCTTCCTGGCTGTGCTCTACACCCCTCTCTGCCCCGACATTTATGAGAGATTGATCCGCGACATGACGGCCAACAGCCGCTGTTCGGTCGCGGAGCCCCCGGGGCTGGAGACCCAGCGGCGGGAGATCGAGTGTCTGCTTCGGGAGACGGAGCTCCAGGCTGGGGACAGCTGGTGAGTGTTCGCGTAGACCCGCGGAGTCATTTTGAAAGGCTCCACCAGCGGTACCGCTGGCTTACAGTCACTGTAGCAGGAGCTGTCTGGTTTTGGAGTCGGTTCGGGTTGTTTGGGGCTTTTAACGGCTCGGCGTTTCCTGTTAGCCTGAGCTAGCTGACCGTTAGCAGTGTTAGCCGCTAATGCTAACAGGGGGAATTAAAGGGAAGTAATAACAACTTTCAGGTGGTTGTTTATTTATCTGAGCTGGGTTCGGTCCGGACTGGTTCCGCTAAGTCCAGCTTCACATAGAGATCCAACATCTCTCACAAAGAACTTGAAATAGTCGCAAATATTTTCAGTTTCGTTTCTCTTGAAGGAATCTTCTCACTTATTTCATGTTTTCTCTGAAATAAAAAAATAATTTCTCCATTTAATGAAATAAGAGAAAACATGGATTTCAAGACATTATGTGAATTAATTTTATGACAATCTTATGACGAATAAGATTGTCATAAACAAACTCAGTTTATTTCAAAAAAATAATTTTAAGAAGTAAAACTTATATAAAACAGATTATTTACATAATGAAATGTTTCAGTCTTCATGCTCTAGTTAACACAGCCATGGTGAATACTGCTAACTTGACATTTTCTAGCAGACTGTCACTGTTTTTCTAGTAGCTAAACAACCGGCTTCTCATACAGCTATAGCTAGATGTATTAATGGAAAGTTGCGTGGAAGGAAAAAGTGTCTTGAGAGCCCATTTAGGAGTTTGGAAGAGAATTACAAGGTGTGGTCTGGAAATTGAACTTAAAACCAGTTAGATCAGATGAGTCGACATGAAGAAATGCATCGGTTATTCCTTCATTTGTAGCTCTAAGAGTTAGCATGATGCTAAAGGAGCTAAATGCTGTTAATATTAGCTTTGAATGTGACCTAACAGACATGAACGATGTTCAGTTTTTAATACGTAGGAATCCAAATGAATAAGGCTGCTGGGTTTGTTCTCACCTTCCTTCATAAAATCTGTCTTCTTCTTCTGCTCCTGTTTTTATGACGGCCGGTAAACGTTCTCATCCTGTCTGGGAGATTTTTGATCAGCTTCTCTCTTCGGATCGTCATGTTGAGACAAACTTTCAGCTCCAAACTCAATGTTTGTTCCTGAATGTTTCTGTTCTCCTGAGTCTCCGTTCCAGGAATTAAAATTAAAACTGCAGAGAATCAAAACAAATCTAATAAAAAATGACAAAAAAACAAAAGAGGCTTAAACAGAATCATCAACAAAGAGCCATAAAAACCAGACGAGATTCTGCTTTTAATCTGGAAACAAGCCTGATCTGACAGGAATCGAGTTCTCCAGAAACACTGAGTTATTTTTTATCACCTTGAGATATGAAAGGAAACAAAAACAAATGTAAATATTGTTGAATAAACTTGATAGTTTTAAAGGTGTTGTGTGAACCCGATGCAGGTCAGAGGTCGTGTTGCTGCTGCTGCTCATCAGATCTGTGGTTCTTCCTCATGTTTTTCTTCTGGATGCTGCTGCAGCACCGTGACTCTGCAGGATTCTCCGCTCCGCTCCTGGTTTTTCTTCCTGTTCTCCGTTAATAAGTCATGAACGTCTGCTGCTTTGATTCCGCCTCCGGTTTCCGTCCCGGGCCTCGAGCTTCCTCTGGTTCTGATGTTTACCTGCAAACAACCTGATTTATGAAGCAAAGTAATGACAGAATAGTGAGGAGGAAATGTTTGAGAATCATCGGGCTGAATCCCGTTGAGCAGATCTCAGTTCTTTACTCCAGTTTATTTAAAGTTTTATGAAACATTTTTATTGGATTTTATGATAAACAGAAAACAGAAAAGAGACACAATGTGATGATTCAGGATTAAAAATGGTGGCCAGCAGTAAGCTAACGAGTTGCCGTCGCTGCTTTCAATTTCTTCTTTTTATTGATGATCATGTGAGGAAGACAAACATTAACCTGCAGCAGAAATCAGTGCACAGATCAGGCTGGAGGATCTATTATAGATATATAAGCTGTGGACTCTGCAGATCTAGAATAGAAACAACTTTTATTGTTCCAGAAAGGGGAAATAATAAGATTTGGATTTTATCCAGCTGTGTTGAAAAGCCACAGCTAACATGTAGAAGAACCAAAAATAAAAAGTTCTGAAATGAAACAGTTGACTTTACGGTGTGGCATTCAGGGTTCTGGACGCGTTGCCGTGATGCGTTCAGGGTGCTGGACGCGATGGCGTGATGCGTTCAGGGTTCTGGACGCGTTGGCGTGATGCGTTCAGGGTGCTGGACGCGTTGGCGTGATGCGTTCAGGGTGCTGGACGCGTTGGCGTGATGCGTTCAGGGTGCTGGACGCGTTGGCGTGATGCGTTCAGGGTGCTGGACGCGTTGCCGTGATGCGTTCAGGGTGCTGGACGCGTTGGCGTGATGCGTTCAGGATTAGTCCTGCAGCGTTACTCTGAAAGACTTTGTTCAAAAATACTGAAGAATTGATCAGTGTTGTGAATAATAATGCATTTTAATACAATATATGTGTAACATTTTCACAAAGAAAGGCACTAACACTGTAAAAAATATTATTTTCCATAAAATAATTTTTTAAAATTAATACTCTGCTTTTTGAAACAGAATTTCCAAAATGTATTTAACATAAAAGCTCAACTAAAATGCTTCTTTAATTTGTAAAAATGCATTTAAAGTAGATATTATAAAACATTTATTTTGAAGAGTCAGGTTGCTTTTGTTGCTCTGAACACATTTTTGACCAAAGAGAAAAGTGTTTGTAAAGTTGTTGGCACTGGCCTAGTCAAAGCCCAGACCTAAATCTAACAGAGAAACTGATGGTACTGAGACTAAACCTCAGTCTGCAGCTGAACCTGCAGTCAGAGCTGAAAACACAAGCATGCCACACTTTTCAGATTTTTATTGGTAAAAATGTTAAAAAGCAGATAAATGTCAGTCCCGGGGAAAACGTTGGACTTTGAACACCTGGGTTCTAGTGGGATCGATCAGAATGGATCCAGAGTGGCGGCTGACCCGGTCCGGTTTGGTTCTGCAGGTATGTGGTGGACCGGCGCTGGTTCGAGCAGTGGAAGGAGTTTGTGGAGAGTGGAGACCAGAACTCGTCGTCCTTCCCGGGTCAGATCGACAACACCGAGCTGTTTGAGGGTCAGTGAACGCCTCGTTGGGTTCCGATGGGTTCCGATGGGTTCCGATGGGTTCTGATGACCCGTCTCTGCTGTTTCCAGACCTGGACTCGTACCACCTGAAGGAGCGGCTGGTGGAGAACGAGGACTTCATGCTGGTTCCGGCCGCCGCCTGGCACAAGCTGCTGCAGTGGTACGGGATGGTAGACGGCCAGCCGGCGCTGGAGCGGAAGGTGAGCCCACCAGAACCGCGGCGGGGGGTTCTGGGTCCGGGCCCGTCTGACGTCTGGGTCTGCTTCAGGTGGTGGACCTGCCCAGCACCCTGAAGGTGGAGGTTTACCCGGTGGAGATCTTCCTGTGTCTCCATAGCAACATGGAGAACGTGACCAGCGCCCAGTTCAGCCGCACCGACAGCATCTGTGAGTACAGGACCGGTTCTGATCCTCTAGAACCCGTTCAGAACCACTGATGAACAGCACTGGGTCAAAGGTCACATCCCAGTTTAAGGAGGTGAAGAACCAGCAGAAGTGATTTAGGTCCAGAACCAGAACTCTGGTTCTGTGAAAGTACGAGAAAAAACAGATAAAATCTGAGCAGAGAGTAAAAAATCCCGGAATAAAGTCGAAACCCTGAGAAAACACAGATCTGTGTTAAAGTTATGCTTCATTTCTGATTAATCTGCCAATATTAGATCGATGGTTCAGAGGTGGCTCCGAACCTAACGTTGTTCTGTGTGTGTGTGTGTGTGTGTGTGTGTGTGTGTGTGTGTGTGTGCGCGCGCGCGTCCAGACGCCATCCAGGCGGCCATGTGTCAGGCCTTCTCCGTGCCTCCGGGCTCTGAGTGCCGGCTCTGGATGAAAAGCTCCGACAGCAGCTGTGAGCGTCTCAGGAACGTCCAGGTCAGCGTGCTGGACGCCTGCTTGAGCTCCGGGATGGTGAGGACACACACACACACACACTGATCTCCTCTCCTCTCCACAGGCGACACGTTGTGTGAAATGATCGAGCAACAGAGAGAGAGATAACCTGTGTGTGTGTGTGTGTGTGTGTGTGTCCATGCAGACCGTCATCATGGAGACGAGGAACGCTGACGGTACCTGGCCCAGCTCCAGGCCTCAGATCATGTAAGGATGAACTCTCTCTGGCTCCAGATCTCAGTTCTCTGGTTCAGTTTAAATTCCAGGTTTTTGCCCCAGAGGCAAAATGTTGGGGCATCTCTGATCTGGTTGAGGAAACGCTGGAAGGAGAATTAAACACGTTTAGAGCCAAGAAAGAAAACCTTACTGTGAGGAACTGCAGGAAGTAGACACATGCTGATCGATCAGCTGATCGATTGATCGGTAATGTGAAACCGATCCACAGAGGTCTGAGAATCAGCTGCCTTTACCTCCTGCAGTGAGTTAAAACTCACCTGGTGCAGGTGTGTCAGCTCTCACCTGTCAGACCAAGATGGCAACTTTATCTTTTCTTTCTCAGTAACAAATACAGCAACTTTTTGATGTTCCTGGAGAATTTGGTGAGAGTTAGATTAAAACAATATTTTTTAGGAAGTTTGTTTCTTTAAAGATCGGCCAGGAATCTGCAATCACTGCAGTAGACAGAGCATCAGGAAATGTGTTTAAGGTTTTTACAGGACCTGAGCTAAAACTCACCTTCACCAGGTTTGATGGATCCAGACTGAAGTTTGTTTCTGCAGGAGAAACTCTGCAGAGGAGCAGGACTCGTACCGAGGACAGCCGGGCGTCTGCGGCCTCACCAACCTGGGCAACACCTGCTTCATGAACTCGGCCCTGCAGGTCTGACACACACACACACACACACACACACGCACACACACACACACACGCGCACACACACACACACGCACACACACACACACACACATGCGCACACACACACACACACACACACACACACATGCGTACATACACACACATGCGACACACACACACACACACACACACGCACACACACACACACACGCGCACACACACACACATGCGCACACACACACACACACATGCGTACATACACACACACGCGCACACACACACACATGCACACACACACACACACACATGCGTACATACACACACACACGATGGATCCTGGAATAAAACATCAACTCTGATCCCAAAGAAGCAGTTATTCTGACCTTTATTTTGGCGATCCTGCGTTTCCTGTGTGCAGTGTCTGAGCAACACCCCCCCCCTGACGGAGTACTTCCTGCGGAGCTCCTACCTGGACGAGCTGAACTTCACCAACCCTCTGGGGATGAAGGGTGAGATCGCCGAGGCCTACGCTGACGTCATCAAGCAGATGTGGTCCGGCCGCCATTACTCCGTGGTGCCGCGCGTCTTCAAGGTACCGCTGGCCCACCGGGTCGCCTGTGTGTGTGTGTCAGTGACGTGTGGTGAGATATACAAATATAGAAGCTATATATTTAAATGTGAGCAATTAAAGCTTGTAACAATATAATAGCAAGAAAGATAAAATATAATTTTTTTAAGTTATTGGAATGTTTTCTTCCTCTCCTGCCACCTCCATGCTTCTCTGTCCTTCTCCATCTCCACTCGGAGGTAGATTGGAGATGGAGCTCCAATACGGAGCAAGATGAAAAGGCACTAATTGTCTTTTCAATTACAAACAAAATGTTCTTGTTTCACATTTTCTTTTATTCTCTAAAATCTTTCCGCTAAAGAACAAATGGTTTCTGTTCTGCCTGTAATCCCCCTGACTGATTTCAGCCCCGTTGTGTCTATGGGACTCAGCACTGCCCCACATTTTACCTCCTGCTTCATTCACTTGTTGTATATAGCGCCCCCAGAGGTGAGGCACAGTACTGCACCGCCTCACTCTGCTCGTGTGTGCGTGCACGTGTGTGTGGGGGTGTGCGTGTGTGTGTGTGCGCAGACCAAGGTGGGCCACTTTGCGTCTCAGTTCCTGGGCTACCAGCAGCACGACAGCCAGGAGCTGCTGTCCTTCCTGCTGGACGGTCTCCATGAGGATCTGAACCGGGTCAAGAACAAGGAGTACATCGAGCTGCGAGACGCCGACGGCCGGCCGGACCGGGTAAGCGGCGCCGGCCGAACCGCCGCCCGGTGTCTGCGTCCAGGAAAGGAACTCTGTGTCTCCACAGGAAGTGGCGGAGGAGGCGTGGCGGAACCACCGGCGCCGCAACGACTCGGTGATCGTCGACACGTTCCACGGCCTCTTCAAGTCCACACTGGTCTGCCCCGAGTGCCACAAAGTGTCTGTGACCTTCGACCCCTTCTGCTACCTGAGCGTCCCGCTTCCGGTCAGTAAGGAGCGCGTCATGGAGGTCTTCTTCGTGTCCCTGGACCCCCACGCCAAACCGGTGCAGGTAGGCAGCGTGCCGCGCCGCTGCTGCGTCAGCAGAAACGCTCAGAGCCTCACCGCGTTTGTCTCTGCAGCACCGGGTCGTCGTCCCCAAAGCAGGAAGAGTGTCGGACCTCTGCGCCGCTCTGTCGGACATGACCAGCGTCCCGCCCACACAGGTCAGACGCCCGGACCGCAAAACGGCTCAACGTTTCGATTCATCATCCTGCAGAACGATGAATTAAAATATGAGCTCCAAACATTCTGTATGGAAGACAATTAGTGCCTTTTCATCTTGCTCCATATCAGAGCTGGTTTGGGAAACCTGAGGCTGAGCTCAGGGTTCTGATCCGGTTCCACAGAACCGAGCCTGAAGCTTCCTGTTCCTGCTCTGTGTTCCAGATGGTCGTCGCTGACGTCTTTAATCATCGTTTCTATAAAATCTACAACCCTGAGGAATCCCTCAGCTGCATCCTGGACCGAGACGACATCTTTGTGTGAGTAAACCAGAACCGGATCAGTTCAGCAAATCAATCAGCCGTCAGGCGTCTGATTGGTCGGTGTGATCCGTCCTGTGATCGGTCGGTGAGATCCGTCCTGTGATTGGTCGGTGAGATCCGTCCTGTGATCGGTCGGTGTGATCCGTCCTGTGATCGGTCGGTGTGATCCGTCCTGTGATTGGTCGGTGTGATCCGTCCTGTGATTGGTCGGTGTGATCCGTCCTGTGATTGGTCGGTGTGATCCGTCCTGTGATTGGTCGGTGTGATCCGTCCTGTGATTGGTCGGTGTGATCCGTCCTGTGATTGGTCGGTGTGATCCGTCCTGTGATTGGTCGGTGTGATGGCTCCTCTCAGCAGCTGTTTCTCCTGCAGGTATGAGCTGAGTCAGCAGGACGAGGACTCAGTGCTGCTGGCGCTGTATCTGAGGGAACGTTCCCACTACAGGGACTACGGCTCCAGCAGCAACTCGTACGGAACCACGCTGTTCGGACACCCGCTGCTGCTCAACGTGCCGCGCGGCAGCTGCAGCCAGGAGGCGCTCTACGGCCTGTTCCTGCAGCGGCTGGCGTGAGCGACACTCTGCTGAGTCGGGGGTGGGGGATGGTTTCCCTGCAGGTCTCAGCTCAGCCTGTCCGGCTGTTTGCAGGCGCTACGTTCGACCTCCTGACCCCGCCGAGGAGCTGGAGGAGGAAGAAGAAGAGGAGGAGGAGGAAGATGAAGAGGAGGAGCTGTATAAGACTCAAACCAACGGCATCAGTGATGGTAGGATGTTCAGATTGTAAGACACACAGGAAGTTCTGCTGAAACGCTTTTATAAATATTACATTTAATGTCAGGTTTTGTTCATAAAGATGATCCAACATGATTTTATCAGATTTGTTCCTAAAAGGATTTCCAGTAGCAGTCAAACCACATCTACGCTTCGACTGATAAATTACACCCAAATCTGCTTTTAACTGTTTATTAAAACTTGACTGAATTCAGAAAGTATTTCAATAAAAACATAAAAACTGACTGATAAACTGATAAATCCAGTTTTTATTGCTGGAAACAGATTTAATACTTTTTTTCAGAACAATAAAATTGAAATTCTTTTCATTTCAGTAAGAAAACATTAAAACAATCTGAATATTCATTTACCTAAATCAGTTCATGTTTAGATTTTTGTTGAGCAGGAAAAAATAAAAATCAACATTTTAGTGATTTTAGTTTTTAAAAATAAATTTTTTTGGGGAATGGCCTCATGTAGCGATGACCAAATCCTGACTTCCTGTTGAGCAGTCCTGACTTCCTGTGTCCTCAGATGAGCAGACTGCCTCGGAGACAGCCGGACCCTCAGAACCAGAACCGTGCTGCAGCGACGCGTCTCCAAACGGTCCAACAGATGACAACACCCCAGATCCCGTCCCCTCGGTCCTGTCGCCACAGCGGGCGACCCCCCTCCTGGGGTCAACCACGGGCTGGCCTCTCTGGACCAGGGAGACACCGAGGTCGGGAACGGTTCCCTGAACCCGGCCGCCGGAAACCCCGACGGCCTGAGCGCCGGCGGCGACCTGGGAGCCGACGGCGAAGCAGACGGGAACGCCGAGCCGCCAGGAGAGGCGGCGCAGCCTCCCGGAGAAACCACCGAAGAAGAAAACGAGGCAGACAAGCAGGAGGAAGCCCGCTCCCCGAGTCCTCTGGCCAATGAGTGTCCAGCAAAGAGGCGGGCGTGTCGCAAGAGGAGGCGGAGCCTATTCACCATCCAGGCCGTCAACTCCAACGGGACGACCGAGAGAGGGATGGGAGAGGGAGGGAGCGCCGTGTCCTTCAGCTGTGGGTCTCACACACACACACACACCCACACGCACGCACACACACACACGCACACACGCGCGCGCACGCACGCACGCGCGCACGCACGCACGCACGCACGCACGCACACGCACGCACATGCACGCACGCACACGCACGCACGCACACACGCACACACACGCACACGCACGCACACACACACACACAACCCACACGCACGCACACACACACACCCACGCACACACACACGCACACACGCACGCACATGCACGCACACACGCGCACGCACGCACACACACCCACGCACACACACACACGCACGCACGCACGCACACACGCACGCACACCCACACGCACGCACACACACACACCCACGCACACACACGCACGCACGCACACACACGCACGCACGCACATGCACGCACACACACGCACACGCACGCACACACACACACACCCACACGCACGCACACACACACACACGCGCGCACACACACACACACACACCCACACGCACGCACACACGCACGCACGCACGCACACACACACACGCACACGCACACACACACAACGCACGCACGCACACACACACACCACACACACACACGCACACACAGCACGCACGCACGCACACACACGCACACACACACACGCACACCACACACCCACGCACACACACCACCACGCACGCACACACGCACGCACGCACACACACGCACACGCACGCACACACACGCACACACACACGCACACACACACGCACGCACATGCACGCACACACACGCACGCACACATGCACACACGCCACGCACACCACACACGCACGCACACACGCACGCACGCACACACACACTAAGTGTTTAATGTGGAGCTGCTGCAGCTTCCTGTTCCTCCTGATCTCAGTTTCTCTCTGAAACTCTATGAAGACGTTTCTAAACATCACAGATCAAAACTCAGTGAAAACACCCAACATCTGGATATCTGGGCAGCGTTCGATGCCACTGAGGTTTTATTCAGCTGTTATTTTTATTAAAGCTGTGGGAACAGAAAGTGATGAAATAAGATCCTGCCATCTAGAGGTGCGACTGGGTAAAACAGCCAGCTACAAACAACCACTGTCATTTTTCATTTTATTTAAAATGTTTTCTTGTTCCAGCGTGAAAAGTTTTTTATCGTTCATTAATAAACCATTAATAGATCAATAAATGATCATTTTTCTCAATAGTCTGTCGTTGTTCTGATGGGTTCTGGTTCTGTTCTGCAGCTCAGCCGTACGTGGCCATCGACTGGGACCCCGACATGAAGAAGAGGTTCTACAACGAAAACGAAGCCGAGGTCAGTCTGATTCCTTGTCACCATGGAAACGTGTCGGTGTGCCGCTCACGTTCCCTGTGGCCCGCAGCGCTACGTGAAGCACGGCAGCATGGAGGTGCCGCAGCAGCAGACCACCGTCCAGCTGCAGCAGTGCATCGAGCTCTTCACCACCGTGGAAACGCTGGAGGAGGAGAATCCATGGTAACTAGCTGCCGCCGCAAATGGGCCGCTGCTGCCGAAAACCGACCGCTGCTGCCGAAAACCGGCCGCTGCTGCCGAAAACCGGCCGCTGCTGCCACAAACCGGCCGCTGCTGCCGAAAACCACCCACTTTTTACATACCTGAGGTTTATTATCGACCGATATGATGCAGGACAAACTGATTGTGTTTAACAACAGAAACATTTTCACACATAAATTCTACATTTATTTAATAACCGAAACAGTTCAGCAATAAATCCAACATCTTTGGTCAAATGTGGAAAAACAAACTGAATTTGTTCAGACGAAATATGACAGTAACATAAACATTCTTTTAAATGGGTCAAAAAGTCCAATTAGGAATAATATAATGGAAATAAATAATACAGAACTAGACTGAATAGATCCGACCTGTCCTTATGGACCAGGAACGTTCCAGATTTATTCATTAATATCAGCACCAATACAGATATTAGTATTAGATCGGTGCATCTCTACTGCAAACCTCTGCTCGGTTCTGATCCGGTCTGTGGTTCCAGGTACTGCCCGGTGTGTAAGAAGCACCAGCTGGCCACCAAGAAGCTGGACCTGTGGTCGCTGCCGGAGGTTCTGATCATCCACCTCAAGCGGTTCTCCTACACCAAGTTCACCAGAGAAAAACTGGACACCATCGTGGATTTCCCCCTCAGGTACCGACACGCCGGGCCGGGCCGGGCCGGACCCGGGACCGCTGCCAGGTCACAGCGACACTGCTGTCGCTCCAGAACCGGAACCAGACTCGCAGTCGGTCCGGTTCGTTCTCGTCAGCTTCAGATGTTTTCGCTTCATTTTCAGCTTTATTCACATTTAATTTTCCAGCAGGAACCGGTTCTGCTGCTGTCTCTGGTCCGAACCGCTCAGAAGAAATACAGACCGACTCATTAATTTAATTTAAATTACAAATGTAATATATCCAGAGGTGGAGATGAAATAATTCAGATTTTATTTTGGAAAACGATAAAAGCAAATTCAGATTTTAAAACCTGAATTTATAAATGAATAAAGTGAATAGAAAACAGATTTTTTAATCTGTTTCTTCATAAACAGAGAAGTTTTTTCATTTGGGACATTTTATCAGTAAATGTTTCATAATTTAACCGTCTGAATAAACATTCATTCATAACGAGGAGAAACTATCCAGGCTGAACTGGACCTGTGGATCCTAACTGGGCCCATCAAATCAGAACCTGATCAGAACCTGATTATATCTGGGTCAGAACCTCCTGCTCTGGTTGCAGAGATCTGGACTTCTCGGACTTCCTGCTGAGGAAAGGCGTTTCGCCAGAGGAGCCGCCGAGCCGCTATGACCTCATCGCCGTGTCCAATCACTACGGAGGACTCCGAGACGGACACTGTGAGTGCCGCGGCAGCCATGTTGGATCCTGCTGGTCACATGACCTCATAACGTGTGTGTGTGTGTGCGCCCGCAGACACCAGCTACGCCCAGAACAAGGACAACGGTCAGTGGTACTACTTTGATGACAGCAAGGTGACGTACGCGTCCCAGGACCAGATTGTGGTCAGTATCGCTCCGCCGTGCCTTAGGGGTCAGGAAGTGACATCACTTCCTGTCCTGCTGAACTGGGATCTCAGCTGTTTTTTTTTAATCCAAACCAGTTCTGAACTGGTTTTAAGACAGAGTTGATGTAACATTTTAATTAATCTGAAAGATTTACTGGTTACTGAATGAAAACCTAATCAGTTTGGACCGAATGCTTTTATTTTGTAAATAGGCGGATATGTTTCCTTCCAGTCATCATGTGAAACTTCACCAAAAATAAATAACAGCAAAGCAAAGTGTGACGCTTACATGTAAAAACATTTTTGTGAAATCAAAGAAATTATTTAGAATTTTTCCATCAACATTTTTTAAGGTGACATTTCAGCACATTAAAAACCCGATGCAGCCGGAAAACGTGCTGGGATAATATCGCTTCATATCAGTCTATTGATAATTATTGATTAGTTTTTTTGTTTTAAATTTCAAACCTTGTGTTTGACATTTCCAGTTTTATCCAGTTTTTACTTTTTTTTTTATTTCTAAGCGGTTTTGAGGCAAAACCTGAAACTGCTGCTGCGCCAGTTACTCAACAAGTTGTTGCTAGGTAACCAGAGCCAGAGAGTTGCTAGGTAACCAAAGTGAACAGTTCAGATGCATTATCTATTGATACTGTAGATATTTATTATTGATTTATTGACCACTTCCAGTGATTGTTCTGTCTGTTGGGGTCAAAGGTGAAACGTGTCCAGATTAAGTTTTTTCTGTTTTGTCCCGCAGACTAATGCTGCCTACGTTTTGTTCTACCACCGACAAGATAAGATCAGGAAGCCCACTCTGCCCGCCCCCTCCATAAGCTCCGCCTCCGCCTCCCAACCTGCCAACGACGTCACAGAGACGGACGCCGCCCCTTCCTCTGGTGCCGCCCCTTGCTCTGGCGCCGCCCCTTGTTCTGGCACCGCCCCTTCCTCTGGCACCGCCCCTTCCTCTGGCGCCGCCCCTTCCTCTGCCGCCGCCCCTTCCTCTGGCGCCATGGAAACGGACTGAACGGCTCGATTTTCTTTCTTTGACTCTGGACACTCAGGTTGATTCTGCTTGATTTGGACCCAAACCCGTCTGGACCCGCGGGTCCAGACAGAGGAAACGGCCCGAAGCTCTGAAAGCAAATTTATTCTCTTTAATAAAACACCAACATTCCACTGAAAGCCTGTTTACTGCCAGCTGGACGGGTTCAGTCCGTTTTCTCCTGGAATAAAACGCTTCATGATTTTCTGTAAATTTCACTTGATTTTAGGACGAAGTGGTCCGGTTCTGGTGAGCAGAACCAGGGCCGATTACTTCTAACCACGCTGTCAGGGATTTTAAACATCTGTTTGTATATTTAGCTTTTCTCCAGATATTTATTTGTAATGAATTCTCTAGATGATTGGCTGGTGACTGGATTTATTTTCATATTTATAGATGAGCTTTATAAAGCGGTATTAATCCGGCGGACGGGTGTACAGTATTTTTGTACGTGATGAGATGAACGGTATCAGTGGTGGGTGGAGCAGCCAGGAACGCTGGGCCCATTTCTTTCTTTGTCTTCCTGTCAAATATCAGAGGAAATTATTTTATTGTACTTCTAATCTTTTGATATGAATTAAAGGATTATCACCACCAGAGGGCGACGTTTCTGACTCATTCAGAGGGAATTCATAGAAGAAGAAATTCACAGCAATTTGAATTAAGTCTGTTTTTTTAAATAAAGTTTAAAAAAATGATCAAATTCAGACATTCAAAGTTTTTATTTTTGTTCAAAGAAAACCAAAAATATTTTTATCCAGAAATCTGGGTCTGCTACGTACTGTGGGGTTAAAGGTCAGTCTGTCTGGTGGCTTTTCCAGACCGTTGTCACCATGGTAACTGGACCAGGTTCTGGTACCGCCTTCAGAAAACCCAGTGGACCAGAACCAGCAGGAGCCATGGAGGCCCAGATCATCTCTGGGTTGTTTTTCCTTCCACACAACTTTCCCTTTTTGAATGAATGTACAGGATTGTATTTTCTGATGAAAACAGAACCAGGCTCCAGAATCTGAACCGAACATTTAGAACTATCTGAAGGTTCTGTTAGTTTCCTTCCAGAACCTCTGGGCTCCATGAAGCTGGTCCAGATCAGTGGTTCTCTGGGTTTCCTGAAGGTTCCGGTCCGTTTGTATCCATTCTGTTTCAGACCTTCGGAGCGCCAGAGACCCGCTTATCAGAACCTCAGTGGGTCACAGTGGGATATGAGTCACTGGAAGTAGAACCGTCCGGTTCTGTCCAGAGGACCGGGTCAGGTCCGGATCAGAACCTGACATCGGCACTGAAGATTCCTCCAAAGTTCAGGTCTCGGGCCATGAGCTCCTCCTCCACCCTCTCCAGCGCCCACTGGTGGTTCACCACCTCCAGCGCCTCCCACTCGCTCTGAAACGGGTCAAACCGGGTCGGAGCGTTACGCAGAACCGAACCACACCACCCAAAGCTCTGATCTGCCTCACCTTAAAAGCCTTGTTGGGGTCAGGGGGCATCGCCATGGCAGCGCCAGTCATCTGGTCCTGCATGATCCGTGATTGGTCAGCAGCTGTGGGGGAAACGGACCAATCAGAGAGCTTCATTCTGACGCATCATCAATCAGGAAAATACACAGATAAAACATTTCCTTTTCCTGTTTCTATTTTAGTTTTTTCCACATGCTGATATAAATTGGTTTGCTGACTGAATATTGTCCGGCGTGTCCAGAACCAGAACCAGAACCAGAACTCACCGTTGTCCTGGCCCAGGATCAGCGAGTACATACTCCTCAGGCCGAACACGTTCAGGAAGTACCAGGAGGCCGAGCTCACCCTGCACACCAAACAGAAGCTGAACAGAACCAGCCGGGTCGGGAAGGTCCGGTTCTGCTGGGTCGGGTTCTCACCAGGAGGCGTCCAGCGACAGCAGGTCGATTCCTCTCTGCAGCATCGGTTTGAACCGCAGCGTCAGCGGGAACGGCACCTTGGCTGGAAAACAGACGGTTCTGGTTTTAAACCTGGCCATGGGTCAGAACCGGGTCAGAACCACCAGCGGGAGAAACTCACTGATGACGAAGCCGGAGAAGGCCCAGTTGATCCATCCTCCGATCAGAATCATGGGCAGAACGTTGGTCAGGTTTCCCTTCATCATGTCCGTCAGCATGCTGGTGTCTGCAACAGAACCGGGTCAGCAGAACCGGGCCGGGACGCAGCAACAGAACCGGGTCGGGTCCAACGGTGCGACTCACCTGTCATGGGGTTCTTAGGAACGACCTTCCGCTTGACCCGCTTGAAGAAACCGGTTTCTGCATCGTTAAAGTAATGCTTCCTCATGAAGAACGACTGAAACGGATCAGAACCGAACAGAACTGTTGTTTCAAATACAGGAGATCTTAAGAAATGGATCTGAACATTTGAAAGCGATTTAGAAACATAGGAGGTCAAAGGTCATGGGTCGTATGAGGAGATCTCAGCCTTAAAAATGCCATAAATTTCTCAATTTTAATTTAAAAGGTGAACGATAAATTACCTTTCTGATTTTAATTACGAGAACATTTGAATAAAAAAGCTGTTTGCTTTCTGGTTCTTCCTGCTAAACACATTCAGTCGTTTCTGATCGATTTAAACTTCTGATGCAGTAAAATTAAATTCTGTTTATTTATTTAGCACCAATTCACAACAAGTATCTTTTAAAAGTGATTTCCTTATTTTAAACCTGATACTAAAGTATAACTTCAGAAGCTGCTCAGTTTAATCAATAAATCTCTTTTATGATCAAAGTTTGATGATTTATTCTGAATATTCAGTTTTTCTTTTTTCTTCCTCGTGTTTCTTTTCTTCAATAATAAAATCTCATCAGATTCATTCAACTTTGGTCCTGCTGAGGTAAAGTTCTCCGGATCACGATCCTCCGATCCGAGGGAATAAAACGAGTTTCCTCTGCGGTCGGGTTCTGACCCGGTTGGTTCTGGTTTCACATCCTAACAAATAGAACTAAAATATTTAAACAAAAACTAATTTGTATCTCAGAGTGAATCTGTTGTTTTTAAAGAACTTGAGTGTTATGCCTTTCGCCACTAGATGGCGTCACTCGCTGAACCCAACCAGAACCAGAACCAGAACCGGTTCAGCGGTCCAGCAGACAGGAAGTGAGGCGATCTGTTTACCTGTCGGGGGATGTACTTCCCGTTCTCCCGGAGGACGCGGCTCCGCAGCAACACCTGGCTGGAGACAGAGCGTCAGAACCAGGCGGTTCCGGTCCAAACGGAACCGGGCCGTCCGGACCCTCACCTGTCAGACACCTGCTCCGGGTCCAGCTTCCTGTCGCTGCTCAGCAGCTGGCTCACGTAGTGCCGCAGGACGCCGACGAAGAAGGTGATGAAGACGATGGGCAGGACGACCCACAGCCTGATGCTGGAGTCCAGCAGGAGCTCCGGGCCGGCCATCGGTTCTGACCCGGCAGGCGGAGCGAGGGAGGAGGCTGCTGGGGGTAAAACACCTTCACTCAGTCAGAGTTCATCTGCTACTTCCTGGTTTGTACAATTACTCAGCTGTTTCCATGAGAACCGAAGATTATTTAGCACATTTATGGCCATAATTTAGCTCCATCTGGTAAATTTCAGATTTTCACACCAAACTTTTTTCCTTCCACTCAACTTTCCACTGATCTATTCAGATGCAGAACTCTGAACAACCAGCTTTGTTACCAATTATTATTTGCATGGAACCAAGTAGGGGCCATAACATTTGTTTAAAAGTTTTTAACTGAAAAATTATTTAGTCCAGCTGCTGTGAAGCTTTTACTGTCATCATTTAACAGACGTGACAGGAAACACAGCATAACATAGAAGTTCAAGACTTCTGGCTACGTATGAAGAAATAAAATCAGAAACAAACAAAAAATAAAACTAGAATCTTAAAAGAAAAAAAGGAGTTCAGTTTTTTTTCAGCTTAAAACTTGTTTTCCAGTTTCAAATTTATTTCTTAGCAAACTTTTTGGGCCCAATTTAAATCCTTAATTTAGTTGTTAAATGACCAATTATTCTCTTAATGCTGTGTTTAACCATGCGCATGTTCTCACACCAAACGTTTTCCTTCCACTCAACTTTCTATTGCTATATTTTGATGCAGCAGTCTGAATTAGCATCTCTTCAGAAGTGAAAAACTTCTGGTGGAGATTTACTCGGAATCTTAGCATCCGGTTTCCCCGCAGGTGTAAATAATCTGGATATTTAGGAGTTTAACTCCATAAATTAACTTCTCCACAATGTTCCGCTTTATTGAGGCCAGTTTTTAGTTCTAGTAATCAGAACCATTAGCAGCAGGTGACGTCAGTTCCTCCAACCTGCTGAAGTTTCAGAACAACCTGGAAGCTAGCCCGGCTAGCTCACCTGCTAGCTCGGTTTAAATCAGCGCCTCCGCTCCGGTTAGAGCAGAAACTCCAGATAAACTCCAGATAAACTCCGAACACTCACCTCATTCACTAACTTTCTCCAGACTCCACTAACGTGCTCCGCTGCGTCTGGAATTCACCCACCCACCCACATCCGGTTTAAACGGAAACGCCGTCATACTGACGTCATTGCGTAGCGGATAAGAACCGTACATGCGCGTCCGCCGTGTTGTGAGTGTCATTTTCTCTTTAGCATGTTTCTTAAATTGAGTAGAAGAAGCGCTAAATGTTTACGTTCAACTACATTTGACTAAACAAAGATACAAACACCTTTCAGTAATTTAGATTATTGAAACAAAATTATACATAGCTTAAAAAACCAAAAATATAAAAATTCAGAAAGTGATTTGCGCAATTTCACCCTGATTTTTATGGAGACAATTGCTGCCCAGAATTGGCAAGAACTAAATGAAAGACTTGATAAAATAGTTTATTTGCGAAATGTTAGACCCAGAAATGAGCAATGTTCCTAACTTATTAGGAACTAATTACTACTAACTTCCTAACAAACTCCTAACTGGAATTTGACAATAATTATTTATTCCATTTTGTTAATCAGTTTCACTTTTCACTTTCCATTATTTTCACTTTTTTTTCATTAATTGTAATTATTTTTACATTGCTCACTTAAAAAAAACCCGACATACAATCTATTTTCTAGTGTAATATTTCCTCTTTTCTCCAATTACATATTTTAAGTCGCAAATACACAAAGAATGAAACAGGAACAGAGATTGAGAGTTGAAAATAAATCAATGCAAGATGAAAAAAAGTTAAATGCAAAAACCGCAAGAAATAGAAAATTAAAACAAAAACTGATTAAAAAATTAGAACATAATTGTAAATAATTACTAATGAAACCATGAAATTGGAAACAAAGGAAAATTAATAAATAATGGTAATGTTACATTAATAATTGTGAAGGACTATAAAATGAAGCTAAACTGAATGTAATAAGAGTCTAAATGAACCATTTGAGGGTTTGTAAAGATCATCGTGTTAAAAAACGACGACAAACAGGAAAAGTTTCCATACACATCAACAGATTTTTATAATTTCAGAGCAATAAATATTTCCACTTTGTTCATATTTCTGCCATTTCAAAAACAAAGTACAAGTAATATATATTTATGTACACAGCTAAAATCTTCCAAACATAATTTTTAAAATAATGTTGTCTCTGTTGGACACATATTTGACACTTTACTCGTACAATTTTACAAGGACTATTGCAGTCTCTCTTTTTGCTCTACATTATAAACAAGAAATGATTTTTCTCCATGAAGCGGTCCGCTCCAAACGGGCCGGACCGCCGTCCCTGTATCCACACAAACAACTGGCCGTCTTCATGTGGAGGCAGAAGAGTCTGAGCTTTCATTGGAAGCAGATCTGATCGGCTGTTTTAGTTTGTTTTTAAAGTTCCCTGTCTTTCCTGCAGCGGTCAGACCGGATCTGCTTCTAGGAAATAAAAAAAATAAATGAACTCAGGCCTTCTCTTCCCGATGAAACGCAGCCGACGGGAGCTAAAGTTCATTTAACAACTTATGTACATTCATGTTTATAATACAGCTCATTCAGTGCAGATACTGGAATAAATACCACATGCAAACCGATAGTGGAGAGCAGGCCTGGGCACAAAATAAGGAATATCGAAAATAAGTGATTAAAGGAGCATTAAAATAGTTTCTGCATGTCTCTAAACTCAATCTACTGAGGATTTTGGGTGATTAATTTATTACCTCATGGGAGGCAACTGCTTAAAATAAAGAGATCAATCATACAGAAAATATCGTATTTGACAAAAATTCAATCAAAATGCAGAAGCAGAGAGGAAAAACGTCCACTGCAGAAGCTAATGCTAAGTGGTATCACTTAGCATTAGCTTCTGCTACAGAGCTTTAGCATTGCTGAAGCTAACGTTTATGGTTAGTGCCGTAGCTAATTTTTATTTATCAGTGCCCACCAATGCTGGTAGCTATGAACATGGTGGAGTTCAGTTCTTTAGCATTAGCTTTTGCTAAATGTCATGTTGGTTTAGCGCTTTAGCTTTATGGAACTAAAGTTTCTGATTAGTGCTTCTAGGGAACCTTTTAGCTAGCGGTTTCCACCACTGAGGCATCAACATGGTGGAGTTTAGTGCTTTAGCATTAGCTTTTGATAAATACCCTGTTGCTATTGTGCATTGGTGAAAGTAATGTTTATGATTAGTTAGCTTTTTAAGGTTAGTGCAGCTAACATTTTAGTTGGTGGTTCTAACCACAGCTAACAGGTTAAAGGTTGAACTTCTTGATGGGATAATTATAAACAAACTCAACAAGTTTGGCTGTTTGGAAGAAGGACAACCTGAACCTGAACCTCAACCTCAACCTGAACCTGAACCTGAACCTCAACCTGAACCTGAACCTCAACCTGAACCTGAACCTCAACCTGAACCTGAACCTCAACCTCAACCTCAAACTGAACCTGAACCTCAACCTGAACCTGAACCTCAACCTGAACCTGAACCTGAACCTCAACCTGAACCTGAACCTCAACCTGAACCTCAACCTGAACCTGAACCTGAACCTCAACCTGAACCTGAACCTCAACCTGAACCTCAACCTGAACCTGAACCTGAACCTGAACCTGAACCTCAACCTCAACCTGAACCTGAACCTCAACCTGAACACGCTGAAGGTCTGCCAACTGCAGCTGAATGAAACCAAAGACTCCTGGAACATCTGGAGATGTTTGGAGAAAGTCAAACATGGAGAATAAAACTGTTCAGTCATAAGTAACCAGACAAGCTTCTCCAAACTCTAACGAGTTGAAGGACAGAACCATGTGAGGTTCTGCTGCTGTAGGATCTTACAGCCACTGGATTCAGTTTTCAGCCACTACTTCAGAACTTTGGTTTTGTTTTTGTCAAATTTGTAATTTTAATCTGGATTCTGACCTGATTTCAAGAGCTGGTAGAGAAGAGCAGAGGTCCAAATACATGTACCAATAAACACTGGTGAAGGCAGACTGGTTTCTACTGGTGGCACCAGGATGGATCAGATCTGAAACCTCATGTTGTTTCCGGAGGATCTGGAGTTCAGAGTTCATGCAGAAACAGGCGTGGATGTGTTGGTTTCTCCTGGAACAGAACGAGCCGTGTTTTCTCGAGGTAGCCGTGATCCGGTGTGGAATGAAAACCTCTTTTTGTTTCGGTTGAAATGGTTTCTGTAAGGCCCCCATAAAGGAAACGGGTGTTTCTGTAGATGCCTGTGTAAATCCATCGGTAAGGAAGGGATTATTTCTGGTTTGGTGTTGAAGCAACACGACGAGCATGTTGGACAGAAACCTCTGCATGTCAGTCACAGATTACTGCTGTTGTTGTAAACGTGTTAAAAGTTTAAAATCGGATTCTAGATCAGAAACCCAAATCAGAAATCACATTCTAAGCACATAACAAAATCAAAAATGCTAAAAAATACAAAGCAGCCCAAGGAGCACTTCATGTTATTAAAAGCTCATCACACAACAATACTGAGATCAGAAGCTTGCTCTAAACCGCCAAAGTGGTTCTTCAGATTGAAACCAATTATTGGTCCATTCTTTGTTTTGGCTGTTTTCCAAAGAAGAACCAGGAGAACCTTTTGGTGTTTAGAGCGCAGGTTTGTTATTTCAAGCGATTCTGAACGTCGGTTACAGATTGATGCTGTTGGCCCCACTGAAACAAGAACACACTGTACAGTTTTATATCTACAGGTGGTTTCAGGTGATCGCAGAGAAACTGAAAAAACGTGTCGATGTTTCCCAACATCCACCAGTTAGACGCTGGTCAAACAAACCAGAGCCAAGAGGGAAGAACTTTCTTCCAGCAATCGTCAGTTTCCGAAAATGTTCTGGAAGAGAAACACTGGGACAGTGGTTTTAAACTCAAAGTACAAAAATAACGTAAAACAGAGTTCATTAAAGAGATTTCCACTTCATATGAGACGTTGGGACATGATTTACTCTCCAGTCCGATGAGTTTAGGTCCAAGTTTCAGGTCCGTTTTGTTTCTTTGTGGGATGATGAGGGTGACTGAAGGCTCGGTCCATTTTGTTTCTTAAAAATCCAGAAAATGGCTTCGTATTTCTGTTCTAGATGGACATCGTCACCCAACGTGGAGGAAACTCAGATTTGGAATCGTCTTTTCTTTAGATGGTTTGTCTCGGATGATGAGCCCCGTGATTATTGATTATTGTACCATCCTTATGTCTGAAGGCACCTTATGCTCTGTTTGGAAACCAAGTGGCAGATAAAACATCACTCACCCTCAACACAAAGGTTTATTTTACTGCTTAAAAACACAAAAGTAGTTGGTACTGGGTGGGAAATACATGAACTTGCATCTGAAACCAAAAACTCATTTAAGGATCGTTACTGAAAACATGATTCAGCATTTTACTGCCTACCAGTCCTGTAACACGAATCATAAATAAACAAAAAAAGAGACGTAACTCCATGACTAAATGACCCCATTAATATAAAAAACTTCAACTTTTCTTACAATCTTCCAAAGTGCTTCAATAGACGCCACCTGGATATTTCTCTGCCTTCTTCAGGGCGTTTCACCTCTGACCTAAAATTTACTTCAGGAAACAGGAGAAAAGTCCAGCTGTCTGTTTCCAGTTAAGGAAATGATGTCATAACTGAATGTTTTGGGTCACTTAATTTAGAATATGTTTGGCTTAGGAAACCTATTAAAATAATCTCTAATCTGATGTTTTTAGTTTTCCAGACAAAAAGAATTGAAGGTTGATGAAAACGATGGTGGATGCAGCAAGTCAAAGGTCAAACTCTGAACTTCTCTATCTGCTCTCTGACCTTTCATTGGACGCAGCGATTAATGTTAAAGTTAATCATTGCACTGAAACTTTTGGCCCCCACCAGTGAGTAACTTTAGATAAAAGCTTCTGTTAAATTATTTGAATCACAATTTTTTTGTGAATGATTAAAAAAAAGGAGATTAGAAAAAATGAAGCAAAAAATGTCAAACTTTAAATTTAAATCAAAAACATTTCCATGATTCAGTTAGCTAAAATGCTAATGTTAGCCGGAATGCTAACATTTGCATGGGAGGTGTTAGCATACACCATCTAATGTGCAAAGAACAGCGTGTAGACTAAAATAAGCTAGAATGCTAATGTTAGCTATCATGCTAACATTAGCATGGGAGATAACAGTATGTTAACATACTGCATCTAGTGTGCAAACAGCATTGTATACACTAAAATGAATAAAAATGCTAATGTTAGCCTAAGTGCTACCATCAGAATGCGGGTTAGCATTAGCATGTTAACTAATACGGACTTTCTCAATTCAGTACGCAAAACATTAGTGCAAAAGCTAAAATTAGCCAAATTAGCAACAAGAAACCTCGTTTGTTACCAAGTCGACCAGGAATCAACAAATCCCACCGACCACGAGGATTCTCCAGTCTGGCTTGGAAACGTCTCATAATGGGACCATTAAAAACATATTGATGCCCCCTACTGGTGAGTTCAGGTAAACACAAACACTTCTGAAAGCTGTACCCTGCTTCTGATTTTTATAAAACTTCCTTTTTTAGTTGGATTTTCCCACCCAGTTCCATTAACATTGCTGCTGCTAAAGATACAGGAAGCTGCACTGTAAAAAAAATCAAAAATAAAAACATCATGTTTGTATTTCAGGTAGAGCAGCTCCACCTCCTCACTGGCGGAAAACAACAGAAATCCCCCAGTTTGGCATCTTTCACCTTAATCTCCTTCTCTGGCAACATTGAGGGTCACAAACACATCATGGAGCATCAAATACAAATGACAGATATTATTATTTCTGAAAATTCAGGCGTACACTTTCATATATACTGGGATATTTGAGAAATGAGGAGAGCATTCACAGATTTAGTAGAAATAAATCCTCAAATTTACAGGAATAAGTGAGAAAATCTGGAAAAGTCCCATTCCAAAACAACAGTATAGCGCCCCCTGCTGAGACCCTGTAATCCACAAACACTAAAGGCTTTTAGTAGTTTTTGCAGAACAAAAACGAAGACACCTGTAGATTTGTTTTGATGGCTTATTTCAAAGGTTTTAGGAAGTTTATGAGGAGAGTCTTCATTGGGGCTTCACATCACAACAAATCTATCCCTGCATATTGGATATTAACCATAAACACACTGATAACTGTTAGCTATTGCACAGGTCATGCATGCCTGTCTAAGACACAAACGCCACCATATTAATGCTAAACACCTCTGCTTCTGCCCGTAATGGCTTGTAAATATGTCGAAATCAAAGTGTTGGTTTTTGTGCTGAACAACATGGAGTGAAACTACTGTAACTTTTGGACACGGTACTGTCCCTTTAACTCGGAGCGTCGTTTTCAGGCACTGTTCCCTTCCTCACTGGTCCCTCAACCGCTTGTCCACTACAGCCACAGAAATGTGAAAAAAGGTACTCACAACATGAGACGAACACTCTGAAGTAGTGAAGAACTACAAACATGTCCGACTGAGTCCCGGCTCACCACGCAGGGCGGCATGAAGGGAAGGTGGGGGCGTCACCAGACCGTAGCGGCATTTTTTCCCTCCGGCGCTCTACCTGCGAGGAAAGTCGATGTGGAAATAGCACAGGCTGAGCAGCTTCCTCTTTCCCGCTCTCACCGCTCTCCTCCTCATCAGGCGGCCATTTTGATACAGCTGGATCTGCCCTCCCGCTCTTCTTCCCCTCCTCCCTCTTGTGCTCACTCTCAATATCGCCCCCTGGCGGCTCACTGTGGGGTTGCGCGCCACCGTCCTCGAGTTCTGCCTCTTCACACGACCGTGCTGATGCGGCTGACGGGCTTCGCTTTGGGGCCGCCCCCCTGCCCCACCCCCGGGGGCAGCGGGGAGAGCGGGGCGCCCGACGGGGGCGGCAGCGGGGAGTGGGGAGGGGGCGGCGGGATGGACGACAGCGGCGGGTACTGGGGGGCGTAGGGCTGCGGCGGCGTCTGGGTGACGAGGCGCGCCGAGGGCGTCTGGGGCGGCGGCGTGGAGAAGATGAAGTGGGTGGAGCCTGTTGCGGAGGGGGAGGGGCTGAGCGGGGAGTGAGTGTGCACGGTGTGGTTGTGCGTGTGCGTGTGCGCGTGCGGGTGGGGCTGGGAGTGCGAGATGGTGAGGGGCAGCTTGGCTCCGCCCCCCGGCCGGTGGTAGAGTCCGTGTGGCGTAGTGGGCGTGACGGGAGAGTGGGGGGACAGCGGCGGTGGCGTGGTGAAGCCGGACACCATGTTGTAGCGCGGGTGGGCGGAGCCTTGCTGCAGCCTCTGATGCGCCTGGCTGTGGGGCGGGGCGCAGCTGTGCCGCAGCGGCGCGGAGAAGCGGTGCGTCAGCGCGTGGTGCTGCGGCACGCTCTGCATGTGGTAGCGGTGGTGGTGATGGTAGGGCGGCGGCGGCGGCGTCTGCTGCGGCGGGTGCCCACTGACTCCGCCTCCTCCACTGTTGCCGTGGCAATACTGGGCGTGCAACGCCTGGAGCTTGGACGGCCCCCCTCCCGGGCCGCCGCCCCCTCCAGCCCCGGCCGAGTCCGACTGACCGAGGTTGGGCGAAGGGGAGGGGCATGGGGAAGGGGAGGATGGGAGGGCGATGGGCGGCGCGGGGGCGGGGTAGTGGGGGGGGGACGAAATCATCAGAGGACTCGGTGGACCCTGAGGAGGCGGTGACATCATCGTCAGGGGACCAGGAACTTTGCCTCTTCGACTGCCAAAGAAGTTCCCCATTCGGCCTCCGGGGATCTGGCCGCCGCCCGCCGCCATCGCGCCGCCGGGCCCAGCCCCGCCCCCGCTCGCGAGAGGAGACGTGGTGACCCCCCCCTGGTTGTGACAGAGCCCCGGCCCACCCCCCACCCCCGTACCGGGGCTCTGAGTAGGGCGGTGCGGCCGGTAGGCTGCTGGGGACGAGGGCACCATCATGGGGCTGTAGGACAGACTGGCGCCCTGCAGGGGGCGCTGCTGGTGAGGCCGCGGGCTGCTAATAATGGAACCCTGTGGACAGGAAGAGCAGAAGAAGACTTCTCATTGGTCAGACCAACATCCTGCTGAGATCAAACTTTCTTTAGTCTCACGGAGTTAAAATGGCCGCCGCGTCTGCAGAGCAGGGATTCATCGTATCGTTTCTGAATTCAGCCAAAACCCAGATTCACTGAAGGAAACTGATAAAATGTTTATTTCCTTATTTAAAAAAGGACTTTTGATTTATTCTTAATGTTCTATAAAAAGAATCTGAATTTGCCATTTTTTATCCAATTAATCATCAAAATGATCAATAGGTTAATTAATAACCAAAATAATTGCTAGTTGCAGCCGTAGAAAGTGTTATAATAAAACTGTAAGTCCTTATTTCTCACCAAATTAGGAACTTTCTTCTTGTTGTGGCTGATCTCCATTTTCTACACAAAAACCAGCAGCGTTAAAATAAAAGCACTAAAATCAGAGCATAGACTCTTTCCTGGTTGCCATGGAAACATTGTTTAAAAGTCCTAAAACCCACTATAAAAAGTGAACGACTGGCGTTTTGCAGGGAATATGTAACATGTTGCTGGAACATGAAGGAGAAACGCTGCTGGCTGCTGAGAGCCAATCAACGAGTGACATTAATTTTCCTGGGTGCTGATTGGCTGTAGGAAAGAGCACAAGATCCACACAGAGATCACATAGCGAAAAGAAAAAGACCTGGACTAAAGATCCGCCGTGTTTTAGAAGAAACATTAGAATCTCTTAGTGAAACATAAATCCAGAAACAAACAGCTCAACATCAAAATCCTCCAAACTGAAAGACAGCAGCTCAATTTCTGACAGGCTGTGATTTTTATCTCTTGAAACTTCTAGTAAATATCTGGAAATCAGATTCTGTATTTTTGGATCTTTGGATGTTTGTGTTTCTTAAGCTGCAGCATGTTGAGCTGTCAGCAACCAGCCTGAAGGACGGCAACAAATGTTTCCTTCATTTAAACTGCAGTTTGAAGAGCAGAAGGAGCAGCAAACAGACACATTTATAAAACTTCACAAACACATCAGGACGACCTATAACCCCGCAGGCAGTGAGGCATGCATGGCAGCATGAACGGCGGTGCAGCATGCAGGCAGCAGACCTGCTAGCAGCAGACTTACTTCAATGGTACTGTCCAATGAGCCCACACTGTTCCTCCGACCTCGCTTCCCTGTCATCCAATCAGAATCCAGGGATTAAACTTCATCACAGGAAACAGGAAGTGCTGAACAGACGTTTGCATTAAGCTGCTCAGCAGTGAGTTTTCAGTTTTCATCTGGATGCTAACGATGTTTCCCTTCGTTAGCATCTATGCTAAGCTAATCTGAAAAAACACTAAGATTTTATTCATGATGCTGATTTTCAGACAACAAAGAAAAGCTTATTCAAGAATTTTGGGCTTTTACTAAACACAAATACAATAAATTGTAATATTTTAGTTTCTTCACTTCAGGATATCTAGAAAATATAAATCTGTGATTTAATGCAAAGATGAACAGATATTCATAATTAGAGACATGCAATTGGTCAGATTTTTATTATTTAGTATTAAGGCCAAAAGACTTAAACAACTTATTTCTATAACCAGTATAAACTTCATACCAATGCAGTCGTAATAATCCAAGAATAAAGTCGAAATAATAGAATAAATTCGTAACAAACTGAAGTTATAATTGTATAAGAACTGCTGCACAAAAACCAATTAAAAATTGTAATATTATTCTGAAAAACCCTAAGACTTTAGTTTAATTTTTTTTAAAATCTCCTTTTCTGGCCCTAATAGGCCCCCATAGATTCAGTCAACCGTTTGGCATCAGAAGTTGTAGTTCCTGCTGCTGTCCAGCAGGTGGACCCAGCGCCCCGCAGCGTCACGTTCTCACTCTGAGCTGTAACGTTGCATAACAACACAGATGCAGGTTCACTGTGAGTCAGAAGGAATGAAATCCTCCAGCTGCTTCGTCATCATCATCATCTTTATGCTTCGCTTCCAATGAGACACATTTAGTCAGAACCTGAGTAAGAACTGATTTAACGCCTTTCTGATCAGTAATGTGGGACGGTTCTGGATGGTTCCGGACGTCCAGCGTCCGGTCCTTACCCGTCTCTGAGAGATCTCTGAGCGAGGAGCTGAGCGCCGTGCGTTTCAGTCCGTCCACCGAGGCGTACGTATCGTCGAGGCTCGGCCTCCCCAGGGTGCCGTTCACCACCTCACCCTTCATGGGGCCCCCGGCCGAACTGGTCCCGCTGCCCGACGTCCCCATCCCGCCAGAACCCGCCAACATGCCGGGACGCATCATGCCTTTCTGCTTCTCGAGCTCGGCTGGAGGGAAGCGGGAATCGGTTGAAACAAACACGTTTCAGGCCAACAGCAACTGATTCTGCAAACATGTTTCATGTTTCCAGACTCCGCATGCGACCCCTGCTGTGGTTTCCATGTTTCCTAGCAGAACCTTGGATTTCAGGATAACGGCTAAAATTCAAGATGGCCGCCGGTTTTCAGCCTTTTTAAGCCAATTATTGAAATAAAATTTTACCCATTTTTATGAAGTGGATGAACTTTATATCTGTTTTTGATTTGACACCAAACATTAATCTAATCTGTGATTTTAGAGCAAAAATTAATTTTCCACCACAAAAATCAGAACATCATCAGTAAATGTGATCATTGCAATTATATGGATTTCACAACATAAGACACCAAATCTGGTGCCATCTTTAATTTTAGATTTTTTGAAAATCTTTTGCACTAAAACTATTATTACCTCACAGAAGTGACTTGGATGAATCTCGTATCTAGTTTTCTAAAACTGTTTAAAAGCAGTGAAGTCATATATTATCGCAGACACTCACACTCCACCCGGTACTTCTCCATCTCCTGGACCTCGGCGATGCTCTCTCGCAGGTCGGAGGTGAAGCGCGCTCGGTCCTGCTGGCTGGGAGCCGTGAAGATGATCAGCACCTTCCTCTCTCCTCCGGGGTTCGCCGACGTCAGCCGGATGCCGTGAGGGTAATCTAAAACAAAATGACACAACATCCAGAATGCTCAACATTTTTACGACCAGCTGCTGAAATGAAACCACATTTATCACGAGGAGAGATAATAACCAGCTCAGATGGTTGGTTTAATATCTCTGTGAAACTCAGCAGGAGCCAGTTTATGGCTTCAGCAGATCCCTAAAACAGAGTTTTCTCTATTATTACAGTCATCAGTTCTGTGCAGTGGGTCATTTCCTGAGTGACTGATGTTTAGAAATTACACATAAAAACTGAAGTGTTTGCAGTTAAAGTGGCTGAATCATTTTTGGAAAGTGAATAGGAAGATTTTTAACTTACTTTTTTAAAATCAGGCAGGATTTTATTCTGCTTACAAAATTTAAACTTTAATTAATTTATTATTAATTCCAATTAGAAACACAAAAATGATTCTCTGAATGAAAAACAATATATGTCTTTTATTGAAATAATACAGTAAGACATTTGGTAGAAAATATATTTATAAATAATTTTATCCTAAATATAAAAAAGGATTTTCTGAGTTTGGCTTTTTTAACACTTAATCTGAGAAACATTTATAACAGATGTAAAAAGTAAAAATACTGTAGGCTGTTTATTAACACATATCAAAATATTAAAACAATTTTATTTTATTAAAATGTTTTTAAAACTTTTTAGTAAAATATTTGATTTACATATTTTAGTGAATTTGACTCACGAGCTACAATATAATATAATATAATATAATATAATATAATATAATATAAAATGTCTCCATGTGCAGAAACAATCGTTTCAAAATAAACTGAAATAAACTCAGAATATAATTTTAATGATGAGAAGATGAAGGCCGACTTTGATCTCCTTGAACTCTGTCACAAACACACAAACACACACACACACACACACACACACTCGCTGTGATGATGAATCATGTGCGACAATCTGTCCTGGTCACAGTTGTCACCAGGCTGCCAGGTCCGTTTGGGTCCGGCTGCTGAACCAGAACTGTCAACAACAACAGCAGCTAACGGCCCGAACAGACAGAGACGACGCTGCGGATTCCTACGACACACAAACGTGACGTCAGAACGCATCACGGCGACAGCCAGCAGGTTGTTCGGCTCGATGTTCCTGGTTTTCTGTGTGAACAACCAGAAACAGCCGAGACTCTTTCTGGTGTAGAATGTCTGACATTTCTCTGCTGTCAGGCTGCAGAAAAATCAGTCAAATCTAATGATATTTGGCTGAGGGTTAGGGTTCACAAAAGCGAAAAATGGAACAAAACTGAAAACGAAATAACAGACAACCTGTTTGACCGAAGGACGGCTCTAATAATGCAGAACGAAACAAACTGAAATCAACATGTTAACATTTTATTCTCTGTTGGAAAATCAGTTTCTATCCGAGTTTCTCTCTGCGGTTCTGCAGATGAACACGAATCAAACAGAAAGTGAGAAAGTTGAGATCTTGCAGCTCAAACAGGTGATTTATGGCGACTTAAATCATCCCTGAAAACAACACCTAACGCTTCCCTCTGACTGCGTCTCTAAATCTGTCCTGAAATGTGACTCATGTTTATGAAACGCTGTCCTGCTGAGCGTCTGTAGAGGCGTTTCATGGAGTCTTAAATCAAAAGCTAAACTCGTTTATTACCTCCAGTTTTTATCCACATTTCAACCAAAACATTTTAAACAGATTTAATATCTTCTCAGCTGAACGGTGCCTTAAAAACGTATTCAGATCCTGTGCACTTTAACACATTCTACCATCACAAAAGTATTTATCGTCCAACATAAGGTGGGAAGAAAAGGTTGGCATGAGTTTGTATTTACCCCCCTTTACTCTGGCAACCTTAAATAAAATCCAGCCCAGAGGAAGGTTGGTTCAGCCTCAACATGCAAGTGTTTAAATGTCCTAGTCAAAGTTCAGGCTTAGACTTACTGCTGTATTTTCTTAATTGTTGATGTTTTATTTCCCAAATTTCCTGTCAACTTTTAACATTTTTAACACAAAAATTAAATTGTGTTTTTTTATGTTTGTTTGATCCTAAATACCTGATGAAGGTTTTGCACCTGAACTTTCCGTCTCTCATCGTCCTAAATGAGGAAGATTACAGATGAACCTGAACTTCCAGAGGATCAGCTGGAATATTGTTGTCATTATGGTGAGTTTGTGATGCTATTTACAGAGTTTTATGAGCTCAGATTGTTTCCCAGAGTCTGTTCAGCCTGGCGACCGAGGCGTAAAAATAGAGCTGCGAGCGAGGAAGAGGAGGAGGAGGAAGGTGGGAGCGGAGCGGTACCTACAGGTGTTCTGGAAGGTGTGGACCTGCATGTCGAGCAGAGGGAACGACTGCCTGAAGCTGTACATCACCGACGTCTTCTTCTTCTGGTAGATCTTCGTTACCTGAGGAAGAGGAGGAAGAGGAGGAAGAGGAGCAGATAAGCAGCGACAGAACAAATAGAGGAGGAATTGCTTTCGTTTGTGTCTCTTCTTCATTCCTGAGGAAAATGTTTGAGCAAATCCCTCCAGAAGGAATAAAAACTTTTCCCACTCCCAGTGAAACGCCAAGCATTTTTTCCTGGGTGTAACCAGGAAATCCTTCCCCTCTCTGTGGTTCCTGCTGCTTACCATGAGCAGGTCGTTGAACAGGAAGACTTCTCTCTGATGGACGCCGCTCCTCTGGGCCCGGTTCGGGTCGGGAACCTCGAACAGCTGGCAGCAGCACACCAACCTGCGGTGCGGCAGCGACAGGACCTGCGGCGCACACAGGAAGCGCTCAGCCCGGCTCAGAGCGCAGCTTCCTGTCCGGCCGGGAGCTTCTTACCGGTTTCTTGCCGATCACCATGCGCTCCACCGCCTGGACCTGCGACACGTGGTCGTCGTTGGTCCTCAGCTCCCACTTCTGGATGCGGCCGTAGATGGCCACCAGCAGGTCCCTGGGGATGTCCTGGCCGTTATCCACGCCTGCAGCACCAAATAAAGACATTTAGAGGTTTTATCTTCACCATTATTCATTCATTCATTTCTGCATTTCAGACCGAAAACATCTGAGGAAGATTATTTTAGAGAAACTCATCCAGCATCAAACACAAACCTGGACTGTTTGGTTCTTTCATGCATGTCTGAGAAATCCTCTAATCTCCATGGCAACCGTGCAAAACACCTGAATGGACGTAGCTCCGCCTTTGAGGCGCAGCTCCGCCCCCACTCAGCTCCTTCAGACTAGCCAGCAGCAATTAGCAAACTGGTAAAAACGCTAAAGGGTTACGAGAGGAGCCATGTTGGGCTGGCTTTCAGAAAGCAGGAGCTTTTAAAGAGACAGAGACCCAATTCCAAGGAAGGAAGGCAGGAAGGAAGCTTCTCCGCTCTCTGGTTCTGGTTCTGGTTCTGGCTGTGACTCTGATGGAGTCCTCTCGCCCCACTCACCCCTCAGGTTCTTGATGAAGTCCTCCAGCTTCATCTTCCTCTCTGGCTTCACGTTGGGGCTGTACATGTCTGTGTTGAGGAGGATGATGGCAAAGGCCAGGATGAAGATGGTGTCTGGGTTCTGGAACTGCCGGATCAGCACCGGGTTGCAGACGCAGTATCTCTGACTGCAGAGGGAAACAAAGAGCTGCAACAAACTGAAACGTTTGCGCTGATGGACCGGACCTCTCAGATACCTGAAGGCCTCCACCAGCCGCTCCACCCGCTGAGCTTCGCCCTGAACCTTGATCTGCGCCTGGAACTTCCTCAGCGCTTCGTCCAGATCCATCCCAGAGAAGTCCATCTCATCCAGGACGCAGCTGCACAGAGGAACACAGGAACTCTGACTGAACCTCAACAAACACTTTGAGTCTGCAAAATAAATGAACACCCAGCGCCGATTACTAAACCGTTCGCTAAGCTACATCTGCTAACATTCGTTCCACTAATCATAAACATTAGTTCAGCTGGTGCTTTGAAATCAATCAGAAATATCAGAACAAGATTTTTCTCAAGGCAAAAAGATTATTTTAGTCAATCAGACAAACATCCCAACTGATCCCAGTCATCAAACACACAGTGAGCTCAGTTAAGAACGTGGCACTGACTCCAGGACGTCTTTGTTGAACTGCTGCCGGCTGCCCAGGAACTCTCCGATCATCTGCCTGCTCAGTCCTTTCCGCTCCAGGATGAACCTGGCGATGCCCACCGGAGTGTCCGACACGAAGCCCTTCTCGATCAGGTACTGGATCCCCTTCTCCGGCTTCCTGTGGACCAGCAGAAGCAGGACTTTCATGTTTCTCCTTACGCAGCTGGCGTAGTATTGCATATCTGTGTTTTATTGGTGTAGGACAGGGGTCTCAAACTCCGGTCCTGGGGGGCCACTGGGTGTCCTGTAACGTTTAGTTGAGTCTCTGCTGCACCTGAACAGAATAATGAGTCATTAAGACTCTGGAGATCTGATCTACACACGTTTGGTACCTGTGGCTCATCCAAAACCTGCAGGACACCTGGAGGACTGGAGGCTGAGACCCCTGGTGTAGCAGGACATGTTGCCATGGGAACGAAACAGTTACTATGCATTATGACCAAAGAAAACTTTATGCAGAGACAAATGGCTGACATACATTATCTGATGCTAACACCAACCTATTTGTGCTAATAGACAGCAGACCACCTAGCAGGCTAGTTGTTAGCCTATACAAGGCTAATGCTAGCATGTTCATGCTAATGCAGAGGGACTAGATATCCATGAGGTCACCAGCCTAGCCATGCTAGCCATTAGCTGTCTCTTACTGCCAGTGACAGCCAATTATCTATCAGATCGGTTTGCATTTAGCCTCCAGCAGGAAGTAAGCAGCCACCACTGGGTGTGCCACAGTCTTACTTTTGGCACCATTGCTGGGCCATATAAACCAAACATCCTGATGTCGGACCCACTTGTTGAAGAGGTTGAGGCCGATGCGGTACTGCCGCCGCTGCACCACGTCGTTGTTGAAGGCGGGGGAGTCCCAGCTGTGGCGGCTCTCCCTCTGGTAGGTCTGCTTCCCCAGGGGGGCGCCGCCCAGCGGGGCGCCGCCCAGCGGCTCCCGCAGGCTGTCCCTGGACGACGAGCCGGAGCTGCAGTTGTTGACGGTGGTGTCGTCGTTGGAGTTGGTGGTGGTGGAGTTGACGCTCTCATTGTCTCCGTCTGAGCAGAGGAGGTGGTGGTGGTGGTGCAGGTGTGGGTGGTGGGCGAGGTGCTGCTGCCCCTCCAGGTTCTGAAGCACCGAGGAAGAGGAGGATGACATCGGCGAGGGCGTGAGAGGCGGCGGCAGCGGGGACAGAGGCGTGAGAGGTGGAACCGGGGAGGGCAGCGGGGACGCAGGGGGTTCTGGGTACGAGTGTGGGAGGTGGTGGTGCTGGTGGTGCAGATGGTGGTAGTGGTGCTGGGCGAAGTGGTGCGGATGCTGCATGTAGGGGCCGTGGTGCATGTGCATGACGTGCTGGCTGTACTGTGGGTGGTGGTGGAGGATGGTGGGAAGGTGGGGGATGGCGGAGGGGTGGGGAGGGTGGGGGTGTTGGAGCGGGTGGGGTGGCAGCGTCCGGGCCGACGGCATCGGCAGGGGGACGTTCGCGGGGCTGCGCGTCTGTCCTTGCGCCATGGCGACCGAGCGGCCGTTCGGCTTGTGTTTGATGGTTCCTTGTGGAGATTCGGCTTCGCTGCTTCCTGCTCCGAGCTCCTCCTCTCCACTCTCACCTTCACCTCCTCCTCTGCCCCGCTCTCCTCCAGAGGATTCCTGTTCGTACACCAGACGCCCGATGGACCCGCGCTCCGACCTGAACACACAGATCACACAAACATCACTGATTTCATGGATCTACTCAGAGCAGGAAGCTTATGGATCCACTTCCTCCATCAAGGGCCTCAGTGTCTACCTGACATAAATGAATCATTAACAGGCTGCAGCTGCAGCAGGTGATGCAGTTCCATGTGTATGCTGCTGCAGACACATCCTCACCCTGAGGGTTTCACCTGAACAGGGACATGAAGGTGATCAACAGAAGAGCTGTTGGTTCAAGAGGCAGAACGTCTCCTGGTTGACTCAGCTGATCTACAACAGACTAGCTTAGCAGCCAACAGTTAGCTCCCATTTAAAGGGACGGTTCAGCTTCTTGATTTATTTCTGCTGCCCAAATTATTCCAGCTGCATGTTGGATCTGGTCTCCCATCAGCGCTAAAGTAGAGGGCGCTGTGAGCAGCGCTAACTTAACATTACCTGAGCTAAACATAAACAGCGCTTTAGCTAATGCTAAACATAAACAGGGCTTTAGCTAATGCTAAACATAAACAGCGCTTTAGCTAAACCGTAAACCATACACCAACATGGTATTTAGTGGAAGCTAACGCTAAAGTTCTATAGCAACAGTTTATCTAGCGGGAGCTAATGCTAACTCGCTATAACTGGTTTAAAGGGTGATTAGTTTTCACCAGGTTCATTTTTGCTCTTAATGAATTAAATGTTTATTTGAAAGTTTCTGGTTATTTTCTGTTGACTAAAACTATTTTTAACACATTTCTAGCCTGTGAGGTGAATGTTTTTATATCTGACCTGTCGCTCATGTCCACTGAACTGTCGCTGGGCGGTTCGATGGTGAGGACCGGAAGGTGTCCCCCTGCTCCTCCTCCTCCTGCTCCTGCTCCTCCTCCTCTCCCTCGGTACTCTCCTCGGCACTCTGTGCAGGGCGTGCTGCTCCTCCGGCTGGTGCTGCTGCCTCCCTCCGTCTCCCTGCTGTCCTCCCGGCCCCCCGCGCCCCCCACCCAGTAGTCCGTGTCGGAGCTGGAGGCCGGACGGGACAGCGGCGAGGACGGGAGGCAGCCTTCGTCCATGTAGAGCGTGACGTCACTGAAGGAGGTGGCGGTGCTGTCCTCGTGCATGGCCACGCCCCCCCGGCCTCCCTCCGCCCGGCCGGGCGCGCGCCGCGACGCCGTGTTGGTGTTGCGCCATCCGCACTGCCTGTACTCCACCTCCTCATCCTCTTCCTCGTCCTCCTCCTCCTCCTCTTCCTCGTCCTCATCTCCCTCCTCCTCGTCCTCGTCCTCCTCTCCTTCCCCGCCGACGTCTTGCGAGTCTTCGCGGCCGGACTGGCAGGTGAGCGAGTCGTCCATGGAGTCGGCCAGAGACTTCACCTGCGAAGGACGAAGAAAAACGTTTAACGACTAGAATCTGTCAGATGAATCTGTTAAAGGTGACCTTGGACAGGTTAGGATACGACTATGTGCTAAATTATTCATAAAGAGATTTCAGTTTGAGCTGTTTTGGAGCTGCTGGCCACGCCCCCAATTCAATATGGCTGCCAACGGACGCTAAATGATGCCAACACACTCTTTGAAAAGTAGAGCCTCCTGCACAACCAACAAGAATGCAGGAAGTGGTTTCTGGATGATAAGCCAGCAACAAAACACCTGTCTTTTCCAGCAGCCATTGTACAGCAGAGGCAGCGGCAGGCTCAGGTCGCTAGGTAACGGCGCAGTGAAACTTAACAATTGGGAGGTTTTTGAGTTACTTATTGCCAATAATCTGGGTGTTTTTAGATAACAGTTGAGATCAAAATTAAAGTACAAAGACATGCAAAATGTGAAACTAGCATAACAGGCCCCCTTTAAATTAAAGGATAAACACCAGCTGAACATGTTTCTGGCAGCTTGTTTCAACAAAGCTGCAGATTAGTTAGAGTTGGTTTGACAAATAAAACCACATATGGTGGATTTTCCCCAGGCTGATGTGTTTCCATGGATTAAATAACACAATCTGAAACGTTGACAAGTCCAGATTTGACTCCTACCAAACAAGAATTAATGTCCAGATCAAGAACTCAATTTGTAATGTTTGTCCCTCCTGATAGTCCGGTAGATTCGATTCAATTGGGACCAAACAGTAACGTCTGCTCAGAGGGCCGTTAGTCACCAACCGGACTGGAGTTAGATTACAGCGGACTAAACCGGGTTTGGTGTGACTGCAGCCTTAATCCCACATTAAACAGGTTTCCAGGATTTCCTTCTTAAATCTCTGGATTATTGCCGAAATTAGAAACATCCTGTCTAGGAGCGAAAAGCAAAAAAACAAAACGCAGTTAATTAAATTACTAGCTCTGTTAGTAATCACCCTAAGCAATTATCAATAATTTATAAATGACGTAAAGTCCATATTTTTTGGCCACTCTTCAAAATGCTATTTCTGTAAGGCTGAAGTGCTTTGACCTTCAAAGTTCAGGAAAATGGCTCCAATAGAACAGCTGCTGGTCCAAACTGGTCCAAACTGGTCCAAACTGGTCCAAACAGACATTTCTCTGAACCCCAGTGCAGCTGGAGGCTCACAAAGGCTCCATAAACAAAAGCTTTTCTGCACATGAGTAGAAACTGAATCTGAAGGTTCTTCCTTTTGCAGATGACACCTTGATGTATTTGAACTTGTAAATGTTAAATGTTTGGTTGACATTAGTGGGAGTAGAAAACAAGAATGCGTTTGCCTGTTTGGAGAAAGAGTCGTCTACGTCTCCGGCGTCCTCTGACCCCTGCTGGCCCGGCGACCCCTGACCCTGTGGCTGCCGCTCGTCAAACGAATACTGCGCTCAGAGGAAACAGTTGTCACCAACCAGATCAGAACCAGATCCAGTTCCAGGCCCAGTCTGATCGCGCTCCTACCTGCAGCCTCATGTTGGACAGGATGATGCGGCGGGTCATCCGGCTCTCTGACGCCGAGCTGCGGAGCCGCTCAAACTTCTTGTTCATGCGGTACCGTCTGAACGCCGCCTGGATTGTCCTCGCCGCCCGCCGGGACACAAACTGGCCCCCGTACTTCCTCTCCAACATCTCCACCTGCCAGATGGAGCGATCAGAAAAGATGGAGCAAAACGTTCTCCATCCTCAGGGAGTCGGAGGCGCCCGGCGGCGGAGCCGTACCTTCTTGTCCTGGAGGTCTGTAGAGAGCTCATAGCTGTCAGATAGCGCCTTGCAGCGTTTGCTCTCCTCCTCCTCTTGCTTGCGGAGCGCCAGGCTGGCCGGCTGATGTCTGCTGCGCTGGGCCCAGGCGAGGCTTGCGGGGCTGGGGGGAGAAATGGTGGAGCTGCCCTGCAGACAGACAGACAGACAGACGAGCTGCAGAAACTGCTGCATGTCTGCAGAAACTGCTGCATGTCTGCAGAAACTGCTGCATGTCTGCAGAAACTGCTGCATGTCTGCACTAACAACCAGTTTATATGGATCATCTTATCCTTTCACAATGTCTTTACTTTGCATTAACCTCACAGTGTTTTGTTTTACCAACATAATGAATTTGTTGACATTCTGTCATTAAGACCTTCGTACTGAGGCTCGGCTTCAGGTGCAGACAGTTAATTATAAGCATCTAATCAGGCGAGGAAGGTAGAAAGTGAAGATGAGTCAAGAATCTAATCAAAAACATTAGTTTCACTAATGCTGAAGTGATCAATATGACATCATTTACATCTCCATAGATATTATAATAATGTTAATATTTTGATCTCTATTCTCTGTGTTCAGCAGGAACAGTACATACCACCATACCCACTTAAAACATGGTGGTGGCAGCATCATGCTGAGGTCAGAACTGATGGGAAGATGGAGCTAAAAACAACCTGCTGTTGGACTATCGGATGGGGTATGAATACTTTTGAACCTGAACTTAACGAGGTCGTTTATTTAACGGGTCGGTACCTGTGTCTGCGAGTGAGCGGCTCCCAGGGGGCCGGTGCCGGAGGCGGGGCCGTAGGGGTCGCAGGGGCTGGAGAGGGGGCTGTTGCTATAGCGATGGAAGGGAGGAGGATGCCCAAACGACGAGTCTGAGAAGGTGAGGACCTCCGGACACTGAGGGTCGCCCTCCACGCTGAGCGAGAGACAGAGACAGAGCTGCTGTCAGGTCAACCAACAGGACCGACTGGATCCAGACTGGACCAGAACCACCAAGCAGGAACCAACCAAAATAAAGAAAGAAGTCACTCTATGAAAAAACAGTTTGACATTTAAACCCTTGTTCGCTTCTAGATATCAGATGTTGGGACATAAAACCACATTTTCTATGATCGTAAATAAACACATTTATAAAATTACATCTGGTTTTTGTGGCTCCTCACACAGGAGAACTGGATTAGAAACGGATCATCAATCAAATCAAATATACAAATAGATTCATGTAAAGTAAACCAGAACTAAACTACAGTAAGCCACAGAAACGCCGGCCCGGTTCTGATCCGTCAGCATCGTTTATTGGATCAGAACCTTCAGAAGTTCTTCAGAACCAGGCGACTGATAGAAGATCAATCGGTTTATTGATGAATCACTGAGGAGGAATCTGCGTGGCGGCCATCTTTACTCTGCTTGTTTCATCGTCAAAGAGGCTCTTCTGTGTTAATCTAAGACATCCGTGAAGCTGGCAGGGAGGCCGACGTGGGCACTGCCAGCACACACACACACACACACACACACACACACACACACACACACACACACACACGGCTGAGTCATAGCAGCCGCAGCAGTGTGTGTGTGGGTGTGCTGCGTTTGGGACGGGCTCAGCAGGAGTGTGTTGGAGAGCAGCGCGTTTGTGTCGCCGCCTCTGAATGGACCCGGTTCTGGAGGTTCTGGACCGTCTGAGTTACAGATCTGGACCCTTCAGCTTTACCTGGTCACAGGTCATCACATCCGTTTGGTTCCAGCTGATTTGAGTCGTTTGGTCGACAATAAAAACACGGAGCAACATTTAAAACACAAAGTACAGCTAGAAAATCTGAATAGTGTGGAAAACACAAATATTGGTAAATTCCACTAATCTGATATTAGCGGATCTAATTCCTAGCTTAGCGCTAACCTTAGAACGATTAGCTGCCATAAATGCATTATGAAGCCAAATCCTAATTATTGACTTTGAAACATTTATTACTGTTAACTTTTCCTAAATTGGTTTTACTTTCAATTCACTAAAGTTCAACATATGTCGGACATTTTGGTTATGGAGTGGACTAATTAGGAGACGTTTATGCTCTTATTTTGAAGTTTACACAGCAGTTCTGTTTCCTGTCGTGTTTTCTCTTATTAACTTTATTTAAAACATGAAACAAACAAACTGACTGAATAAGAAATAAACATAAATACCAAACAGGTGTAATGACACATCTGATCCTGTTGAGGGCGATAAATACACTGAAGTTAGCGCTTTAGCATTAGCGTTAGCGTTAGTGAAACTAATGTTTACAATCAGTCAGTCAGAGATGATCTGGGTCACCATGTGATCTGCTGGTTCTGGTCCACTGGGTTTTCTGGACTCCATCGTCTGTGTAGCGACTGCCGGGACATTTCAGATCATTTTAACGTTCAGCCACATTAAACTCAAACCTTGTTGGAGTTTACAGGATTTTATGATAAAGCAACAGTTCGCGGTGCTTCATTGTGACGTGGGAGGAAAAAAACGTGATTCAAGTTTGAGAAAAATGAGCGGCTGCAGCTGAACGATGACTGAAAAACCAGATATAAGCATTTCATATCAGCTGATAATTATTGATTCGTTTTTTGTTTTAAACATTTCCTGTTTCATCCAGTTTTTCCTCCACACCGCTGGTTTTTATTTTTAAGCAGTGAAACTTTAAACTGCTGCGCCAGTGACTGATCAGGTTGTTGCTAGGTAACCAGAGAATGAGAGGGTTGCTAGGCAACCAAAGAGCGAGTTAGCTGGCAGCTTAGCTTGCTGTGAGAGATTGAGCAACTAAATCATTTTCCTTTGCCTACATCTCCCAGAATGCTGTGCGGCTCTGGATCAGAGTTCAGTGAATATTCAATATTCTATCAGACGTATCATCTATTACAAATGATCACGTATTTTTTGAAATACATATTGATATCGATGTACTGACCGGCTCTATCAGCTGCTTCACTCTGACACCCAGAAATAAAATTGTTCCTGACCAGCCAGCATCAGGAGGGAACAGCAACATGAAGCCACAGCCTCGGTGATGTTAGAGATCACCGAAGCAACGGCAACCATAAATCCCAGGGCAACTCGGAGCAGAAAGTGAGAGAAAGACACTCTGGGTAATTACACATTACCGAAGCTGTCCTGCTCCGTCTCATCTCTATTTAAAACATCCGTTCCTCTCCTGCAGGCGGCTGAAGCTCAGCCAGCTGCAGGGTGAGCCGAGGTGGGGTGCGTTTGATTTATGCGCCGCCGCAGCCTCCTCTGGCTGGCCGCTGCACACAGAGGTCACTCGGTAAACTTCAGGTGACCTCCAGGCTGGAAATCCATCACATCTGTGCCAGACTGCAGCTTTAAAACTTCAGTCCCTGAAAGTTTTAGAGCTCAGAGAAAAGCCTGCATTAATCTGGATGTGTTGAACTCCAGCAGGTTAATGTGTTTTTATGAACAACTTCAGCAACATTCAGTCGTTTCTCATGTTCTTCTGGATTCATTCAGACAGAATGAAATGAATTTATTTACACCATAAATAAATATGTTGCTCCTTTTTATCAGTTTGCTGCTCTGGCGTCTCCAAGGTGGAAAAACATCAGTCAAGTTTCCGGTACGTAATTAATCTGACGAACATTCGCCAACACCGAACGTCGCAGTGTCTTCACTGACTGGACGCTGGAAAAGATTATTGTGTTCAGGTTATGCTAAAAGGAGTTAGCCTGAGCTATGCTAGCCTAAAACAGCATCTCCATGCTAAACATGTAGCAGCTAATGCTAATGTCAACGTTCCCTGTCCAGATTCGTAAAGAAGCTCCATGGATGACCAGGATTTCCTGAAACTGGAACAAAACGACAGAAATGGGTTTGAATGTAAAGGTTGATATTTTGTCAGTGAAAAGTTTCTGGTTGATTACTTACAGTCTGCAATTAAATCACATAAAAATTCAAGTTAATAGACATTAACTTGAATTAGATAAAATTGGTTTCAAATAGAATAGAAAAATAATAACATAAAATACTTTGAGGTTATTAACATTGTGTAATCCGATCAAAGGAACGTTCAACTGACTAGTATGAATTTTAAAAATGTAGAAAACATCAGACTATTTACGTAATAAAATTGGTCTAATATGATCAGCAGTTTGAGCAGAGCAGGAGGAAGGATCTGCGGTAACGCTGCTTTGTGCACCTGGGATGCACTGATAACGCCGACAAACCAAAACACATTCCTCTAAAACTGACCAGGCTTTAAGAATCAACCACATAAAGTAAAAGTTTCCTTCAGAAAACCTGAAGTATTGATGAGGACGACTGGACAGACGGCAGGAACCGTCAATGATTCAGATTCTGATTCTGGTTTCTGATCCTGAATCAGGCCTGAAAACAGAAATCAGGTAAAGGCGTCGTGAGGCCGGGTTCTGGTCCGGCCCGGCAGACTCACGGCCCGCCTGCCGTTCCTACAGCTTTCAGCGCCAACGCCGCGCCCCTGCAGGGTGTCCTCTGTGGGAGGGTCAAGGTCAAAGCTGAGCAGCTTTCTGGCGCGGCGGCATTACACCGTCACTGAGCCGGACGGGAGGAAGCCGGATCGGCCCAGAACCCAGAACCTGAGGCGACACTGAACGATCCGATTTAGATCAGGACTCAGGAAAAACAAAACATTTAGTGTGATTCTGTGATGGAAACCTGCACTGGATTTTAATAAAGGTGCAAAATGATGTTTTCAAAGTTTCAATGAGAATTTACAGAAATGAAGACGGAGAAAAAAAGTCATAATATGATAATAATGTCATAATGTTGTCAGAATAAAGTCATAATAATCTGAGAAAAGATTATAATATGAAGCCATAATATTACCTAGTAAAGGTGCAATAATACTAGAAAGAAACAATAAACTCATTATAATATTCTGTCCACATTTCTGAATAATGTCCATTAATAATCAGAGAAACTGGAAAGATGAAAGGAGACAAAAACTTTTTGCTCCAATCTGAGGATGAAGAACAGAAACTTGAGCTCATATCTATTTATTCAATAATTTATCAGAAAAAAGGGTTTTAAATTGAAAATGTTCTTTATTTTAGTTTTCAATTAAAATGCAATTAATTACAGACTGACTGGGTTCTGATTGGCTGTCGATCAATAAACCTGATCAGTTTCTTCAACAGACTGATCCTCAAACGTTTCTGTTTTTCTGCTTTACTGTAAAATCACACAAAACTATTCGTGAGATCCTGAGAAACAGCCAAAGATGATGAATAGTTAAATAATCAGTTTGGCTTGAAAAGGGGATTTAATTCAGCTGCTGGTTCTGCTCTGATGGAAATGTCCCTGCTGGGCTTCTGTAGCCTGGAGCAGCAAACTGCTGAGCTTCTCTCTTTTATTTACACACAACACAGGTTTCAACACACACGCACACGCACACACACACCTGAGGCTTTGTCCGGCTCCCTCTCACACAAGGTCAGAGGGTCAGTCTCCAGTACTTAATAATGATCTGTGATTAACCGTTGAGCTGACGGCACCTGCACGCGTTCAGGTCGACAAACCTGCAGCTCCAGAAACTGAGCAACCAAACAACCAGACGAGGCTCCGAGGCGCCGGATTGGACTAGACCGTGAGCTGGAGCGCCGCGGTTCTGGACAACCAATCGGACCAGTAAATGTTTCGCACGCATCTCCACCGTGCAACAGGAACACTGGACAAAATATATTCATCTTTAGACAAACGGAAACATGAAACTTTATCAGTTTTAAATGTAACAAAGTTTAAAAGAATCCTGCTTAATTATTGTATTATATAAAGTGTCATAATAATTACACATTTATTAATTAATATGGTATGTTACTTATGTGTGTTTAGCTGTTTTTGTAATAAATGTTTATTATGAGGTGGACTGCATGAAAAGCAGCCGTTGTTACGGTAACGGCTAAAGGGAATCATTTGTTTGTAAATCCAAACAAATGAACTAAAAAAGTGTGAAAATGCCCTAAAACAATAACCAGTAATAAAATCAATTCTTCCTCTAAAATGATTCAAATAAATCATCAAATAATCAATGGATGGATTTCTGCTGCTGAAACCTGAAGTGTGATATTGATTCAATAACCATATTGTCTCAGATTGGAACCAGCAACCTCCCTGCTCATCTGCCCTGCAGCCACGCGGCGCTCTACATCCTGTCGGGGAAATGTGGGTTAGTGAAACACAGCCTCCGTTTACACGAGCGTGGAAACGTTTGGTGTTTGGACGGGTCGGTGTGCGAGCCGCACCAAATGGCACCAAACCCAGAGGCATCGATCTGCTTCCACAGCGACTTTAAAAACTGCAACAAAACATGATCTGAAACGTTGAATGAGAATTTAAACACCAGATTAGGTGAGATGTTTAATCACATCTATTAAAAACAACAAAGAAAATTGCAAAACTGAATAACACCAAGAATTAGCGCCTTTACATTTAGCGCCTAGCATAACGCTGTGAAGACGATGAGCGAAAGCTTGAGCTCTAACTTTAGAAACATTTGCTCAATAATTAAAGTAAATACAATTTAGTATGTAACAATATATATATATAATGTAAAATGTAATAAGGAGCAAAGTAAAAAACAATGTTAGCATTGTTAGCATTGGCTCAACTTCCAGTAAGACAAATGGCTTAAATAAAGTAACGGTGCTTTTTGCTCCATCAAACAGCTTCATTTTACTCACAGTTCAAATACTGACAAAAAGAACAATTTAATTACAAATAAATAAAATTAAGAATAAATACATTTAAGGCAACGGAAGAAATATATATTTAGTTTCAAGTAGAATAATGAGTAATTTTCCTTCTAAATTAATTTCTAAGAAGATCAGCAGTGTTCAATGACAAATGTTTTTCTGGTGCTGAGATTTGATTAAAATGTGTGAGTTCGTGGTCAGCTTGTGCGTCAGGTTTATGGGTGAACCAGAAACATGTTGGGGTCGGAACCTTTGAATGTAAAAAAAAATATAAAAATTGTATTTTAATGTAGTTAATTAATGTAAATGAAGGTGCTAAAGTCCCGGCCCTGATTCTCTACATTATATTGTGTTTTATAGACGTGACGTATTTCTGAGTCATAAAAACAAAAATTCATTCTAATATTCGATCATTTCAGGGAACAGTGGAGGACTGCTGTCTGACCCGATGACCCGACTCCGCAGCGGCAGAGAGGAGGTGAGTTCTCCTCGGATCGAGGCAGATGCCACCCGTTCGCTCTCAGTTTCTCTTGGTAAACCGTTTTTAAAGCCGCTGCTCAGACGTCCACTCAAACATCGAGGTTTTGATTTTATTGGTGCTGACTGATTCTGGCTCCAAAACAAGCCGAACGCATCCTGACTTCCTTCTGTTTCCCATCCCTCCTCCTGTTTCCACATGAGCTGCAGCAGCAGCTGCAGCAGCTGCAGCAGCCGGTCCCTCGGCCTGCCGCAGCTCATGTGACACACATCACAGTTTAGTCTTCATCATTTCTCCAGCACATCCCTCCATCTTTAAGCCATCAGGTCATGTCAAATGACGCCTGGCAGCAGAATAACATGAAAATGAAGATGGCTGCAACGACTTGAGCCGGAGCCAAGAATCTGTTGGGACGCTGCAGCTGATTTGTCATCTCCGTCTGCAGGGTTGTGTTAATGAAAACAGACAGTTAGTCCTGAGTGGGCAGCGATGTGATTGGGTGAAAAGGGTGACAGGATGACACATGATACATCTATGTGTAAGTGTGGGCAGCTAAAAGGCAAACACTGCAAAAGATATTTGCATATTTATGTAAAACTTCATAATTGGATCATTGTGTTTGAGGAAATCTCAACATTTACTGAAGCTTAGCGTGCAGACGAGCCTGGTTAGCGTTGATGGCTAATGTACAGTAATCTGGCAATTACAAATCAAAGCTGTCTGCAGGACTGGAGCAGCTGAAATTAGTTAATACTGTAATGACTCATATAAATGAAGACGATAAATTCTTCTGACATCTCTTTATTATCCAGCTATTATCTCTGCATTTTTATTTCACTATCGTTTCTCCTCTAAATTAGGATTTAGCGCTGAAAGCTACACTGCACTTTTACAGCTTTTAGGCCATTATTCAGTCTGCAGTCTACGGTTACCGTCTCTATTAATGGCGCTGATGTTTTAATGAATTCATAATCAGATAAGAGTCAAAAATCACATGTAAAAACATCTTACAAAAAAAAAAACATGAAAAGGATTTAAAAAACATTTAGGAGAGCAGAAACACAAACTGCATGAAAAATAAACAGAGATTAAAAATGCATGAAATGTCAAAAAAAGCAGAAAGTAAAAACAATAAAAACTGAACATAGCAGCACAGAGCTAAAAGCTAAAACACTGTTAGCATTGTTAGCATTGAGCTGTTTTAACTTTCAGTTAGAAAAAAACTGATTTAAGCATGTAATGTATCTTCCTTGATCAATAATTTCCCCTAAACTGCATCGTTTTCCACAGATTTGATGATTCTGGGTAATAAAATCTCCAGTATTTGATTCTTGTTTCAGCAGAGAGACAAACAGCCTGCAGCCGTTAAAGCGACTCTGACCTTCAATAAAGTTTCTCCTGCATAAAATGTGCCAGTTTCCTCTTTAATGCTCGTTCGTGGTTCAGGTTGGGAAATTACAGGTTATTGGCCTGGATTTTTCTCAGAGTTTTGCTTTCTTGTTGTGGATTCCAGCATGAAGCTCAGCAGGGTGCCAGCAGCTGACGCAGGACGAAAAGCATCATCCTAAAAGTTTTAACAGCAGGAAAACATCAGTCATCTGTCTGAAGGTGCTGAAAAGCTGCTGAATGATCCCAGTTAGCATCACTGGAGATAATCTGCTGACTGGAAACAGACGCACAGCTGGAGGTGAGATCCAAAGTTATAATTTATGTCTAAAGTTAACAGGCTGTATGTAGAACTATAAGCTTTTAAGTTGACATTTGAAGCAGATTCAAACTCAATCATGTTCCAATCAGCAGTTTTAAGATTTAACACAAAGAGTTTTGCAAACTGCTGCTAAAGAACAAACTTTCTTCTGTTTAATTAATGCATTTCTTTAAACACACAGTTTATTTTAAATGAACAAAAATCTCTGCAGTTCAACTTTCTGTAAACAAAGCATCAATATTTCATCATTTGTAAGAAAAACAGAGCTGCCCTGCAGACAAACACACCAAATAAACAGTTTAGGTTGGTAGCTTAGTTAAATCCCTCCAGATCTGCAGCACAAACGCTGCACTAAATAAATAACTCCTCCTGCAGTTCAGTTCATTTCTCTGATTCACCTGAAACCAACTTTCCAGAAACAGAAACTCACAGATGCTTCAGTGACTCCTGAATCCCGAAGATACAAAAAACATTTTACATTTAATTCCCTCCAAACCAAATTCAGCAACAATGAAACGAGATCGATTTCCTCACGTTTTACTGCAAACATAAAGCAACAAAAATATTCCAGCAGATGAAGTTTTGGCTGCTTGATGTGAAGAGGCTTCATTTATCGGGATGTTTGAGGAATAAATGTGATCCTGGTTCCAACATGCAGAAAGAAAACATGAATAATGAAACATAAAACTCTCCAGATGTTCTAGTTTTTACTGAACAGGAATTATTTAGTCACATAATAGAATTTCAATAAATCAATAAAAAGGTTTGAAATTATGCAAATATAAAGTTAACTCCCAAACACTGAATATAAATATTTAACTCCATGTCAAAGCTGGGCAATAAATTCATTTTATCCACTCATTTAATCTTCTTTTTAAAAAGACTTAATGTTTGGAAAATCCTGATTATTTTTCACAAATTCACTCCTTCGGGTTTTTAACAGCTTGTATTTATTCAGGCTTTTAACTCCACTCAACTTTCAACAAGGATAAATTAAATAAAAGCTTTTGAATTATTTTATATCATTTGTAGTTAATTTTTAAGGAACAAAAGTGCAAAAAACAAATGAATTAAAGTCAGACATCGGATTTGGTGGGAAAAACATCCATCGGGTTTGGATCTGATTTAGAGCCACATGAGGAAGTGGATCGGATCGGATCAGAATCGGATCAGAATCGGTTCAGACTGCCGTGAAAAACAGACAAAAACATATATAAATCTAAATTTTATGGTATTTTCTATGTGAGCGTAAGGAAACGGGCAGAACGAGGCGACATTAATCTACTGTTAGCGTCTCATAAACTTAAAAAGCGTTCTTCCAGTTTTAACTATAGTGCCCCCTGTAGGCCAGGCGTTAAATTAAACCACTGGTCAATTTCATAATGTAAAGAAAAAAAAGAAACAAGGGTTTGATATAATCTGAACATAAAATCTAATTTATTTTGAATCCATGTCACTCAGCTCTACTCTGTGAGTTTCACTTTCTGAACTGATGCTGTATATTTCTGCAGATGCACCTGTGATGGGAGATATTTGAACTGAGATGTTTCAGTTTGAAGAGAGGATGATGATGATGATGATCATTTCTGGCCAAAACAGCCAACATCCATACATTCTGACTGATTTCCCTTTTATCTGCTGCCTTTTCCTGACATTAAAAATCGATAAATAATAGATTTCTAGCGAATGAATTGTTTATCGCCGCCTCCTTGAAGAGAAAATCCATCCAATAATTACTGGTGGTTTCAGTCGGGACTGGCACTGCCATCCCTGGAGCCACGCTGCCAGTGAGTCTAAAAATAATTCGGCAGCAGAGAGGCTTTCCTTTTCCACGGCTCCACAGAAACAAGACCGAGCATCGCTGGGTCCAGGAATCTGTTCTGTTTCAGGTCCAGAGATTTAATCCTCTGCATCCAACATGACACTGATCTCATTTACCTCCATTAATCCATCAGAAAGCAGCAACAGAAAAATAATCCATGTCGTAACCAGATTACAGCAAACGTCATTAATCTCAAAACGACGTTTTCAGGAAAACTGCTGAAGACATTCTGGGAAGTTTTCAAAATACTCTGCATATTTAGTGAAGCATTATAAAGTGGAAACAAAACTCCGATATTTGTTGTTTCACTTCCTGAATGTTTTATATTCTAGACAAAAAAGCAAAAATATGGAAGAAAAGTTTGATTTTCTTTCAGTTCTGATTAAAATCTGATTAATGAAAACATCTAAAGAGGGATACCAGGTATTTATAACCTTACAGTTTTAGATTAAATTAATGTTGAACAACACAAAGATACTTTGATTAGACCTCAACTGAAGCCAGGAGTCAAGAAATGACTTAACTAGAACCTGATTCTCAACATGAAGTAGGCAGTGAACCTTTCATTACGGTGGTATTGATATGATTTAATTATTATTTATTAGGTTTTACATTTGTATCTTGAATTAAAGTGTGTTTTTATGAGTTGAAGGGCTCAAAACATCGAAACTAATGTCAGAATAGCTCAGAAATAAATTGGCATCCATCAGTGTGAAATAGTTTTAAATCCATTTTCAAATCTTTGGGATGAAAACAACCAAAAATATCTGAACGATTATTAATTATTATTAATTCATGGTAGAGTTCATAAAGCCCCGGTGAATATTTGCCTCAAACATCTTGATACTGAAACTAAAATATTCTGTTGTCAAACAAAAGAGGAAGTTCACGACCCAAATCCAAGATTTCACTCCTTCTGCAGTTTAAAATTGTTTAATTTTATCCGACTTTTAGTCGTTTATGTCAGACATCATTTTGCAGCAGAAGAATCCAGATGTGAACAATGTCTGAGGAAAAACTGCTTTTTTCTTCTTACCTTCCTGTCATAATTTTGTGACGATTCTGTTGCTCAACAAACGTAAAACCGACTCAACGGCAACATCCATCGTTTCTTCCATAAGCAGTGATTTGCCGCCTGGCGGCTCTGGTCTTCTGCCTTTTCTGGGTCTCTTGGAGATCGCGAACCGTTCACACAGAAGTCTCACTGCTGTCATGTTTAATTAGTAGCACACACACACACACACACCCACACACACACACCCCCACACACACACACACACACACACACATGTTTACACGGCTATCTTTGAGGGGACTTTCCATTGACTTCCATTCATTTCTACAGCCTAAACCTTACCCTTATCTTAACCCTACCCATTACATACCTAACCCTAACCCTATCCAAAACTCAATTCACAGCTTAGTCCTAAATCTGACCCCTGACCCAAAAACAGCGTTTCCCCCTGTGGGGACCAGGCTTCAGTCCCCACAAGGAGCAGTGGGTCCTCACAACGTAGTGACAGGAAAATGGTCCCCACAAGGTATTAGAAACAAACACACCCACACACACACCCGCACATGCACACACACATTAAAAATAGGATTTCAGCAAAACATTGGACTTGAGCATCAGTTCGCTTACGAGTGACAGCGCTAGTCAAACATGGCGGTAAGGTGATGGTCTGCAGGTTCAGGAGTGGTCTACTCAAAGTCTGGGCTTAAATCTGATTGAGATTATGTGAAATGACCCTAAACATGCTGGAAAAGCCTCCAAACAGTCCAGGACCAAAGTTCCTCCACAGAGACGGAAACGACATCATAATATTGCACAAAACGCTCCGGATCCGAAAATATCAATACAGGCAGAAAATTAAAATGATAAATCAGACTGGAGCAAAAAGAGCTGGGAGCAGAGAGGACAGGACTTCAATAAAAAGTCAAAGTAACAGCGCTCAGCTGCCATCACGCTGCAGCACCAATCAGTGTATCCATGGCAACCGCAGCACTTCCTGTGGATGCCAAACAGACTCTGTAAAGGTGAGTGTTTGCTGCATGAATATGAAAGTTGATGCTGTACAGATGAATATGGGAATGAAGCCGTTCCAGCGCAGCTCTGTGCAGCTAGCTGGCATTAGCTCAACAATAAGCCACATGTGAAATCCTCAGTTTCATAAACAACAGTTAAAGTCTCATTCTGTGGGCGTCGATGTCCACAGAATGAGACTTTAACAAGAAAACCCAGAAACTGCTTTGTTTTATTCACAGATTATAAACTTAAACCTGTTAATGCGTCTCTGTTCAGTGAAGCTCAGATCTGTTTGAGTTTTAGGCTTGGAAAAATAGATGGAAACTCTTTGAACCACTGAAGGAAACGACACAAAAACACTGAGAGCAACTTCCTTCTTCACCAAATGGAAACTAAAATGGAGATCTGATCATTTGGACGATTTGTCTTTTATTTCTAGCTAAAGAGTCATTTCCACCGCTAGTGCTAGGCTAACACATTTGTTTTGGTTGCATTTACCCAGAAGGCCATGCTCTGTAGTCTGGAAGGCCACAGTTAGTTTGATTCTGCATTCACACCGGCTGAATCGAACCGAACCGGACTTTCTTTCCAACTGGACTGGACTGAACTGGACTGGTGTCTTAATGATCATGAGTCTCCATGTGTCCACCTCTCGCTCCACTGCTGCCATTGATCATTGATCTGGAATCACATTTATCATTTGCAGCTGGTTTTGCATTGCCTTGGTGTGGAGTGCTTCAGACAGAACCTTCACCTACTTGGTTTCTATCATAAGCAATAAAAATAAAGGCTTAGTGGTGATCATGTCTCACTGGTTTCAGTTTCCATCTGTCCACATATTTCTAATATTTGTCCATCTTGCAACAAAAAGTCACTCATCCATGCAGGCAGGACGACGTGCTAACGAGTTGTTTTTGACTTTCTCTCAGCTCCGTTTGGATCAGACTGGCTGCTTTGTCGGCAGATTCCTGCCAGTGCTAAAAATAATCACTCCCCCCGTCTCGTGTCGCAAAGCTGCACCAGAGCCAAAAACAACAACGGCGACCTGAGAAGCAGCAGCAGAGCCGGCCAAGCGTCGAGCGGCGGGCCGCCGGCTGCACACGCTGCTGCGGCGGCTGCAGGAAGAAACACGACGGCGTCTTAGCAGAGCTGCGTCTCTGCTGAGGGGGCGGCGGCCGGAACGAGGAGGAGGAGGAGGAGGAAACATGATGAAGATAAACAAGAAGGAGGGGAGAGAATAAAGATGGAGCCCAAAGCTTCAAAATGACATGATGGTGATGATGATGAAGAGGACAGAGACAGACTGCAGGAAGGAAAAACTGGAAAACATGGAGAATGTGTTTGGAGGTCAGAGGTCAGGAAAAAGGTGCAGTGGGTTTAATGAAGCTGAAAATGTTCATTATGGATGAGATTCTGACGGATCCTCAGAGACACTAACAGAAACGGCGACTTCCTGTCGGCCATGTTTGCTTTGACAACAAACTGTTAATCAGATTTTCATGTTTTTCATTTACATATTTTATTTTACAGATTTCTGTCAGAAACAACCAATCAGAGCCAGGAGGAGGGACTTAGCGCTGCCAATCACCCTAGCTAGCTGCTATGCTAAAGCTGCTTCCCCACGTCACAGCCTGCCATGAATGCTAATGCTAGTTAGCATAACCACAGCGTGTACCGGCAAGTTGTTTCTCCATTAGTACATTGAGCAGCGTGTACACGAGAATGATTTACAAGTTTACTTGTGTAGCACATTTCAAAATGCTTTTTACCATAAAAACATCATACAGTGACCAGTTATGAAATAAGTAATCGTTACATTTAGTCTGATGTTCTAATCAAGCAAATATATATTGATCAATATTCCAGTTATTAGTCAAACAGTTGAGATTTCAGCCTGGATTTAAAGAAACTCAGGACTTTTAAACTGTTTCTGCTGAACTAAAAGTTTCATCTGTGAAACATCGTTAAATCGTTTTGGAAACAGAACCGTGCCTCGGCGTTTGGACCGTCGTCTGGCTCTGATGTGAATGTTTTCCAGCAGTTTGACACCTGAACTCACGCTGCATCGCGCTGTGCGCGTCGTTCTCGGTTCTATTTCTGAGGTGTTGGCTGCTTTTCAGGCTGTAAACACTTTGTGCTTCTATCTTTGGTCTGCAGGGCGGAGAACAGAAAACTGCTGCTGCATCGTTTCTTCACCGTTTCCTCAAAATAAAACAATTCACTGAAAAATCACCTTGATTTATGTCAAAATCTTTTGTATAAATGTAATTAGTTCAAATCCAAAGTCTGGAACAGAGTGGGGCAAAGAAAATATGAAAATAAACCTGAAAAGTGACACAGAACATGTGCAACGGGGCCTGAATGTTTTTAAACCTCCAGATATTCAGTCCACCACAAACAGAACTTTAAAAATTCTCCACTTTCTCAATTCAGTTCAGAAAAACTTTATTTATCTCAGATGGAAATTAAAGTCGATTCCCTCCTGATGGTCATTTGGTTCTGGACCCGGTAGACGTTCTGGGTTCTGCTGTGGTTCTGTCTGCAAACCAGCATGCAGTTCCCCTCCTGGCCTGTGGAGCGGCGCCGGTCCGCTTGGCGTTCACACATACATTCAAACCGAACCAGAGTTCATTTCAGCCGGTTTGGAGAACCAGAGTTTGGTTTTATTAGAACAATATAAAAACAAAGTCAAGAATCAAACAAGATGAGGTTTGAAGTCAAAGTAAATTTGACAGAAACTGTTTTCAATCTGGAGTCTCACCTCAGATTAGATCCTTTATTCAGATAATCTCCAGGGATTAAATCAAACTGAAGCAGGTTTCTGGGCAGCAGCTCACCTTCAAACCTCCATAAAACTAGAAACGATTCTGATTATTTCCAGGCAACAACAGCCACTGATTGTGACCTACTTTATCTCTCTGAGCTGCTTCCTGTTTGAAGGTTCGTCCAACGGATCCTGGTGGAAAGTTCCACCAAACTGAAAACTGGGTCAGGAAACATCCCGGTTTCCGACGGTTTACCTCCACTCTGCAGGAAAACGCTGCCAGAATCCAAACTTGTTCAGTGATTTTTACTAAACTGTTACATTTTTATAAGTGGAAGCAGCAAACAGAACCACCTGCTCTGGTTCCGACACCTGCTTGTTAGTCAAACAGCGAGGAGGAGTCTGCAAACATCCGGGCCGCAGAAACCGCGTCGGTTCTGTTCAGCCGCCGCAGGCAATCAGGCTGGGAGAGTCGAATGAAACATCAGAGCTGCTTTCGTTTACTTTGGTCTGACGCTGCTGACGGTTTCAGAGCAACGAACCGTCAGGATGTTCAGGTTCAGAAAAACACAAACAGACTCAAACTGGCAACATGGAGGAACAACTCCAACAGAAACCAACTGTTAAACCATGATTTTATGAGAAAACGTTCAGGTCAGACCAGGAGATTCTTCATATTTTATATTATGAGAATAAAGTCACAGTAATATCAGAATGATAACACAATATTAGCAGAATGTGATAAAGTTATAAAAAGGAGAAAAAGGTTTTAATAGTTCAGAGAGGAAAAAGTTCAGTTTGATTCTTTCAGTTCAAAGTCCAGAAAATAATCATTATTTAATGCTGATCATTTTTTATGTCTTAGTTCTCATAAAATTACTACTTTAATCTAACATTTCAACTTTGTTATAATAATATGATGACTTTATTCTCACAATGTTACGTTTTTTTTCTCATGATTTTATTTCTAATATTTCTGGCCTCAATAAACTTCAGGAGAGTCTCAGTGATCCTGAGGATGAAACTCGATCATCAGGATTCACAGCTGGCAGAAAGTTCAGCTGAATCCAGAGTTTCAATATTTCACAGCTTTTTCTGCAGCATCGCAGCAGACAGGGAGGGAAAGGCTGCAGCATCGCAGCAGACAGGGAAAGGCTGCAGCATCGCAGCAGACAGGGAAAGGCTGCAGCATCGCAGCAGACAGGGAAAGGCTGCAGCATCGCAGCAGACAGGGAAAGGCTGCAGCATCGCAGCAGACAGGGAAAGGCTGCAGCATCGCAGCAGTCAGGGAGGGAAAGGCTGCAGCATCGCAGCAGACAGGGAAAGGCTCGCAGCAGAAGGAAAGGCTGCAGCATCGCAGCAGACAGGGAAAGGCTGCAGCATCGCAGCAGACAGGGAAAGGCTGCAGCATCGCAGCCGCCTCACTTCACTTTCACCTGCAGTTGCAGGGTTGGAGCCGCGCTGGGCGGACCACTTTAACACCCCACACGCCCACACACACACACACGCACACACACGCCCACACACACACACACGCACACACACGCACACACACGCCCACACACACACACATGTGAGCCCATCTGGTTGCTTTGCTCTTCTGTTTGAAGCCCACAAAATGCTGCAGAGCACAAACTCTGATGAATCTCACAAACACACCGGCTGTTTCTGCGCCGCTGCAGTGAAGCTGCTTCACATTCACACATCTGAGCCGAACCGACACCAGAAGCTCCGTCATCCACAGACAGGCTGCAGATCAGCGCCGCAGCAACAACCTGGTCACATGACCTCAGCAGCTTCACTGTAAAACTGATAATACTTTAATTTAAGAACCAGCTGGGAATCACTGGTACCAGTTGTTGGCCGTCCTGTTCATAGTTTATCCAGACGGTTTAAGCCGGACTCTCAGTCTGGGTAACTAGTTACACTGAGTCACCGGAGTAACGGTTCTGAAAACGCTGCAATCTTTACGTTAGTAATTATATTATAAAGCATCTCTAAAGTTTCCTGAATGAAGAACAAACCAAAATAAACCCGACACAAACCTGCAGTTTCTGTTAGTTTCACAAGTTTTATACTGACATGAATTAATTTAGAAAACAATTATTTTGCCCAATTTTATTTTATTTTTATGTGAATAATTTTACACTGAGCTTTATATTTAGTTTATATTTTACTGAATAATAGATAATTTGATTTAGTTTTTATTTTTACTTGAGTAAAATTATTGGTTCCTTTACCAATAACTCTGATCTGATTAAATACAACCTGGAGTAAAAATATGAAGTTTCTTAAAGCCCCTATTGAATGAACAACTCATTGGCAGAGCAGCCAGTGTGCTGGTAACACATTATAACAAACTAAAGTTCATCAGTTTACTGAAAGAAAATGAAAAATATTCCTGCACATAGAAACATTTGTGGCGTTTTCTTTCCACTGCCGTCTTCAGCTTTTCTTTTGAGTATCAATTTATCCATTATTATTCTGAAATACAATCATTTGTGAAGCTAATTTTACATTTTGAGCTCCAATAACTGCTAGTTTATGTGCAGAACCATGCGGACCACTAGGGGGCGCATGCAAACCACAGTTTGTTCTCTATGGATGTTTGGAGATTTCTCTGTTCATTTAAAGAACCAATAAAATAAACTGGTGCTTCAACGGCATCAGGATGCGCTCCACCGCCCACAGCATTACACATCCTCCACCATACTTAACAGCAGGAACAAGGTCCTTTTCACTAAGATGGCCGACAGGTGCGACGCAAAACTAAAACATACAAAACCAAAAAAATAAAATAAAAATCACATTTGTAGCTCGATCACACAGAAATCACACACACACACACACACACACACACACACACAAAGATTGGATTTCAGGAAAACTTTGGCCCTGTTATAAGAGCCGAGCTTTCGTTCTGTTACTTGTGGGAGTCGGTCAGAGGTCAGAGGTCAAACATGAAACTGTAAGACAGTTTCACTGACTGGTGAAAGGGATGAGAAATTTCTCATCATTTTAGGAATTTTGATTTATCATGACAATAAATTGTTTTCTGTCTGGAAATAATGTTGTGATGTTGTGAGTCAGTCTGGGTTGAGAGCTGCCATTGACATTATAATAAGATCAGGCGTTCCGCAGGGATGTGGACTCGGACCACCTCGGTTTTGTTGTTTTATTATTATTTTAGAGCATTTGACCAGTTTGATGCTCAGGATCAGCTGCATCCTGCAGGACAAACTCAGATTTCACCAGCTGCTAGCGCCCCCTTCAGTCCAGGCTATGCACAGGCTCAAATAAAGTTTATGCTTCTGTACTGCAGTGAATCTGAAGCATCTCAGAGAGAAGAAGAAGAAGGCTGGTTTGAATCTGCTCAGAGGTTTCCAGGCAACAGCTTTGCTCCCGTGGGATTAAAGCAACAATGCCGCTGAGTCAACTCCTCCAGCATGACTCAGGCTCTCTGCCTTTTCTTCCTCAGCTCTCCCACCGGCGCTGCGGAGAGCTGAGGAAGAGCCACGCTGCTGGGAGAGGGGGCAGAATTCCCAGCTGGACAACCGGGATCCGGACCGAGACGCTGCAGCGGATCCGAGGCGCCGAGCCCAGAAAGGAAGGAACAGAAGAGATGGAGCAGAAACATCTGGGTCTAGTCCAAACCTGATCACTTCAGGATTATTTACGTTCTGATTTAATATTTAGAATATTTAGTTATACATTTTTTAGGTTTTTAAACTGAGTCTGAGTTTGAGAGGCAGAAACAGGATTAGCATATAAAATAATAAAACAACCCAGTTTAGTCTGATTTAATCCGACTCCAGTCCGTCTGTCCATAAACTCCAGTTCGGTTGTTGAGGTGTGAACAATAGCTGACCTCTGACCTCTGGGCCTCCAAACTTCTGTCTGGGTTCAGTTTGAATGTGAACGCCAAGCGGACCAGAAACCGCTCCAAAAGCAGGAAGTGGACTACAGCGCAGGGCATTCTGGGTAAATCCAACCATAGCTAACATGCTAGCCTAGCGCTAGCAGCAGAAATGGCTCCTGGTCTTTAGCTTAGAGAGAAATCCTCCAACATAAAATCTGACGCCTCCATCTTGTTTCCATCCGGTGAAACAGGAAGTTGCTCTCAGCGTCTTCAGAGGTTTTTGTGTCGTTTCCTTCAGTGGTTGTTGGTGCAGCGCCCCCACAGGCCAGGAGGGGAACAGGTTGGTTTGGGTCAGAACCACAGCAGCTGGTGGAGTTCTGGTTCTGGTAGAACCGGGTCTATCGGACTGTCAGGAGGAAAACATCCTGCTGTAGCTCCAACAGTCCGACGCTGACGGGTTTGTTTCTTATTTCACTGATTCAACTAAAGGATTTGATTCTGTAATTATTCACCAGCTGCAGCTTTAATGTTTATTTAGCTGATTAATAAATGTCTTGGTTTCTCCTGCTGGTTGTTCTTTGGTTCCGGTTTTCCCCGGACATGTCCAGAATCTGTGGCATTCACTGACTGATGGAAATGTTCAGGTTTCATCGTTTTGACTCCAAATAGACAAACTGAGGCTGACGGCAGCAGATCGCGGCGCTCTGAGCTGCTGGATGCGTTTCTGTCTGACAGATCAACACAAAAACTATTTTTTTTAAAACTGCAGAGATGAGAATGAAGACTGACGTAAACATTTAGCTTAAATGCTTTTTATTTTGACTATTACACTGTTTATACTTTTAGATTATATCATATTTTTGTCCTGCTGACTCTAAAATTGAGCTCTTATTGTTGTAGGTTAATTTTCTACAATAAAATAGAAATTATTTACATTATTTCTTTGCAGATATTAAATTCTTAAACTTTTTTTAAAAAAAGTTGTTTTTTTTAGTGCATAATGAAAATAAAATCCTGATTAAAGTTATTCTTGTACATGTTGACTTGTGAAGTTCATTATTTAACGTCCTGATGAATGAATGAATGAATGAATGAATGAATGAAACAGGCAGAATTTGATTTTCCAGAACAGGTTTGAATCATTTCCATCCAGAGGAGAATATAAATAAGAAATAAATAATGTTGAGTTTTCTGAAAGAGGACGGCCGGCGTCATGGCGACGCTCACTTCCTGTTTGTTTTCACAGGATGACTCTGATGGCAGGTTGACCTCTGACCTCTCAGAACGACACAAGAAAAATAACTCTGCTATGAAAACCTGATGATTTAAAAACTCAATAAAATCTGGAGTTTTTTTCTAGACTCAGCAATGTCCTCAGGAAACGGGGTTAAAGGTCATCTCCAAGCAACTCAATCCACTGTTCAGAGGAAGAGAAAAACATCTTTACATGCAGATAATAAATAATAAAATGTTGCTGAATCTTCTGTGTTTTTGTTCACTTATTGTTTCATTTTTGTATATTTTATTGTTTATTTTTCCATATGAAAGTCACTCAGGGGAACAGCTGACGGTTGCGACTTCGGTTCAGATCAAAGCAGCTTCATGTGTCAGAACGGCCTAGTCCATGTCCAGAACTGAACAACGTAAAGGATCTGCAGCAGGACTGGAAAGTTCTCCATCCAAACTGATGCAGATCTTAAAGAAACAGAGCGAAACAGAGCGACCCGATTCTGTTTCTACAGACCAGAGAGACGTCGGACCGCTGCAGGACCTGCAGGACTTTAAGTTCTAATGAACATTTAACACTGGAACTGGAAAACTTTTTAAATATACAAAATAAATAAAACAGCAAGTAAAATGAATTATAGAGTTTAATTGAGACCAAAACACCAGACTGAAGACTTTGATCAGTTTGGTAGAAAGAGATAAAATCAATAAATCGTGTAAATGGACATGAATGATCTTGTTTTAATTTATTATGTTTTTAATTGATTCACTGCATCATGTTTATGTTTGTATTGGATTATTTCATAAAATTATGATAAATCAGAAACGACCAATTCTTTTAAAAACCTCTCTACACTTGGACTTTACTTTAACTAGGCCGAAGTAGAACAGGGTGCACTTTCTGTTCTCCATCCAAACATCACCCCCCCCTTTCAGGAGGTTGGAAAACCATTTTCCTCCAGAGCTTCAACACAAACAAAATGCCTGAAAATAAAGAAGAGGAGCCTTAACTTCAGAGACCGAGGAGCACCGGACACACACACACACACACACCCACACACGCACGCACGCGCACACACACACACACACACACACACACTGGATCCTTCACGAACACTGGAGCCGCTCAGATTCAGGAAAAAGTTTCCGTTTTCCAAACATGTTTGACTATCAGGATTTCCTCAAGTTTAAGGTCCAACAGAAACATGGAGACAAACTGCGGAGGACAGAAACAGGCGCAAAGAAAAGGCGCTAAAACGTCATCAGCGCCGAGTCGCCCTCATGAGCTCCAGCCTCTGATGGCGCTAAATCAGCGCCAGATCATCCCGCTGCTTTCATTAAGACGCACAACCAGCAGCTGCGCACCGTCAGCACGAAGCGGCGCAGCGGTGCGTCAGGACGGCACGCGCACACACACACGCGCACACACACACACACACACACACACACACACCGCGGGTTTCTCACCAGTACAGCAGCTTGTTGTTCAGGATTGCGGGGGTTTTGTCCGAGGCGCAGTTGATGCACCACATTGTTGCTGCTGCGGATCCGCCGCGACACAAACCGGGAGGAAGAGACGGAACCGAACCGACCTGAGCCGAACCGAGGCGAGCTGGCGGCGGAGCGGAGATGGAGCCGCGGTGCAGCGCTGCCTGCCGCTCTGACGGAGACCTTCCTCCTTCCTCCCAGCTCTGCCTCCCTCCTCTTCCTCCTCCTCCTCAGAGAACAGCATCATCAGCAGAGGCGGTGCTGAGGTCCAGATGGACCAGGGCCGACGGCCCACATAAATAAATATGTTGTACACAAACTGAAATAAAGATTTTATTTAATCTTCTGCTCACATGTTGAATTTTACTCACTAAAAGTTTACAAAACAGGAAATTTGTGCTAAATTCATATCCAGAAAAATGAATTTAAGGGAAGCTAAGAGTGCCAAATGTTAACAGAGTTAACAAAAGTCATTTATGTCAACTCTATGTGCTGTAACCTTCATAAAGCAATAACAGAACTGGTCTATGTTTTATAGTCACTGAAGCCTGTGACTCCAAATTATTCAGTTTTTCATAGAGCATATTCAAAATATTCAAAAGAAAATGGAGGCTGAAAAGGGGAGAATATAAGAACTGACATGCTAGGAAGTTAGCATTTTTAAGGCAGCCAATCCAGGAGCAGCTGCATTGCAGAGCAAGAAAAGGAAAGTTTCTGACATGAAAACGAGCAACAGAACCGTCCAGATTCTGAAAAAACCCGAAACATGAGAACTCCTGGACTAATAACATCAGAAGGTACGGAGCAACATTCATGTCCAAACTTTTGTTACAAGGGCCAAAATCATCATTTTTGATTTTTGTCAAACTTTTTTTATCTTTTCTTAGCAAGAACAGGATTTGGGTCGTCATCTCTGTGAAAACATTTTATGTATGTAGTTTTTATGAGATTTATATTCACATAAAAAAGAAAGCAAAACATGTGATCTAAAAAAATAATACTTCAGTTTGTGATTCCCTGGACTAAATAATTTCTTCTCTTTAAACTGAAAGTTTATCACATACAGCAGATCTAAAATAAAAATCATTTTGTTTCTGTTTTGAGTGAGAAAATGTCGCTGCTTCTGTCGCCGTGACGACGGAGGAAGCAGAGAGGAGCTGACAGGAAGCTGACGGCGGCCGTGACGAGCGGCAGCCGGCGCCGTGATGCGCGGCAGCCTCAGGGCGGCAGGCCGTGTGGGGGCAGAACGCCGCCGGCGAAAATACTCCACACGCAAACAGACGATGAAGAATCAGAAACACGACTCAGAAAACGGATCCAGGATCCGATCTGCTCCTTGTCTTACTGAATTAATCTGAATGAAACCTGAAACCATCATCCTGCTCCGTCTGGAGGCTGTTTAGCTCCTCATAAATCAGCCGACAGGAATGATGATTCCCTCCCTTCATCATTAAAGGGCCAGTAGCATGTAAAATGAACTCCTTTGATCTTTTCAAAATGTTTTGATGTTTTTAACTCTACAAAAACAAACCTGGAGAGTTACTTTGATTCTGGCAACCATTCAGCTTCAAAACGCCTTGGTGGACCTAGCCCCGCCTTCAAGGCACAGCTCCACCCCCATTCAGCTCCTTCAGACTAGCCGGTAGCAATTAGCAAACACCTGGGGAAACAGCTGAGCTCATTATAGGAGCTACTTCTCAGAGCAACGCCAGTAAAACGTTAAAGGGTTAACAGAGGAGCTGTGTTGGGATGACTTCCTGGAGGCGGAGCTTCAGAAAGACCAGGAATTTTTAAAGAGACAGCGGCCCAATTTCAAGGTTTTACATCAGGAAGTCAATTTTCTTCTAAGTCATATTTGATATATATACAGCATTTTATAACAACTGAAGGTAAAACAGTTATTTGATTATGCAATAAACCGGCACAATGTGGCTGGAAAACACATCATAATAATTTTAATTATAGAAGTCGAATAACAAAGAAAGGTCTGTATTAACTATCACAATAAATGACTAATTAATAATGGGATATCTCTACATGTTTAAGCTTTTCTACACATGGAAAACACATCATAATGTCCATCTAATGTTCACCAGCAGTTTCTCCGTCCTGATCTAACGATGGCGAATAAAAACGGATGATTTATTTATGAACAGAGGCTAATCTGTTGAACTCATGACAATAATAATGATACAGAGCTCCACAGAACACAGTATTCACCAACTTCCCTTTCTGCAGTGGGACCGCTTTTAGGGTCCAAAAGAACCCAGTCGTCGGTTCTGTCGGAACCGAACCCAGTCGTCGGTTCTGTCAGAACCAAACCGGGTCGTTGGTTCTGTCGGACCTCCAGATCCAGAGTTTTTCTGCCAGCACAAACTCTCCTCCTCGTCACGTTGTAATTCACTCTCTCTCCTCCCGTCCTTCAGTCTCAGGGCAGTTACCGTGGGCAACAAAGTGTGAAACATAAAAGTGCTTCCCCTTGGTTTCCGTGGTAACTGGAGTCAGGGGGCTTGCATGGTTTTTTTAACGCTTTGTGACAAAATCCCCACTTCTCCCTGCATCTCTCTGCTTCACCATCCATCCATCCATCCATCCATCCATCCATCCATCCATCCATCCATCCATCCATCCATCCATCCATCCATCCATCCATCCATCCTCCCCCCGCAGTGACTCTTCAGCCTGGGGACAAGCTTCTATAATTCATTGCTGGTTGTCATAAGCCGCTCTCCTCCTCTCCTTCAGTTTGTCAGCAGATCCTCCAAACGTCTCTCAGGTATTCAACTTTATGAAGGAGAGAAACCTGCATAAAGTCTGACTTTTCCAAGTCAACAGTCTCACCAAAGTCTTTACAGCCTAAGACAATAATTAAAGTCAGTTTCTATTGAACGTCATGAAAATGTTTAGAATTAGCTAAAATGCTATCAGTAGTAAATGGGCAACAACAATCTTGTTGAATAACATTGACTTACTCTATTTCAATGTGAATCTAATCTACTGCATCCTGAATGCTAACAGCAGTATATAAGCTAAAATGCTTAGATATCAGTAGCATGTGGCTATCACTAGCATGTTGATCTACACTAACATAATCTAGTAAACAGCAATGTATAAAATGCTGACAGGTTCAATGTTGTCAATAGCAGGTGTGCTATAACTATCGTGTTGACTGATATTAAGTTCCTTCGTTAAGTATGCTTTCAGTTTTGTATGAAAAAAATAAACTGCTAATTTTAGCAAAAAGGCTAATGTTAGCATAGGGGATATCACTAGCATGGTGCTCTACAGTATCGTTCTCCATCAGAATGGTGTAAACGGAAATGAGCTGTAATGCTAATGCTAGCTAAAATATTGTCAGTGGGTTGTGGGTTAGCACTAGCATGTTGACTAACATTGACTTACTCCAAGTTAAGTTTCAGTTTTATACCAAAATTAGTTAAGATGTTAATCCTAGCTATAATGCTAATGTTAGCATGGGGGCTATCAGTAGCATGTTGAGTATGATAATTATGTACTCCATGTAGTATGTAAACAGCAGGGTGCAAGCTAAACTTAGCTAAAATGCTAAGGTTAGCTGCACTGTTGTCATGTGGGTTATCTTTAGCAGGATGATGACACCGACTCACTACATTCATGTTTAGTTTATCTTCGGGATCTTTTTCATTCGTTTGGCTAAGTTCGTCGCCATGGTAACTGAAAACGCCAACAGAAGCGCTGCTCCAGTAATCCTGGTAATATCATGATGCAGTAGTTCTGCAGAATCAATAAGCCGATAGTCGTGATCCGGAAATAGAGTAAAACCTCAGAATCTAAAGAGACTTAATAATAAAAAGAGAAAAGAAACAGGACAGAAAATTAACCTGCATCAAGAAAAAAAAAGATGATGGCGGAAAAAAATGACCATCAAGAAGAAGTTAAAGAATGGGGTGAAGAAGAAGAGTGAAAGGAAAAGAAAATGAATGAATGGAGAGACAATAAGAGGAAGAAAATGTGATTAATAATGCAAACAGCAGCTCTTCCTCCCTTTATTCATTCCCCACTTTCTTCACATCCATTATTCACAGATGACTTCATCTTCCTCCTCCGTTCTTTTTACTCCCACTTTCTGTTTGTCCTTTTCTCATTTGTTTCTGATTATATGTTTTTAAAAAACACAGTAATACATAACTGAAACGTTTTTAACCCTCACAGGGTTAAAAACGTTTAACCCTGTTAAACATCCACAGGCCCAGAACTGAAATTAACCTGGAAATGTTCTCAAAAAGGCAACAATAGAAAATAAATACAATCAGTTTTACTACTGATTGAAAAAAATCATTTAATTATGAATCTGAGCAGCTGCAGGTAGAGAGACTGAAGCATCGGAAGCTTGATGACCCCAAATGACCCCAAGTTCCTGACAGAGTGGATGGTGAACGTGTTAATGCTTTTCTCTCCAGGTGCTTAAAAACAAAAATATGTCCAGTGGATCCAGTGTCCTTGTTGGGTCCATTGGTGTAACAACAGCCACTGAGTGTGTGTGTGTGCGTGTGTGTGTGTGTGTGTGTGTGTTTGCATTCTGTCTCTGATTTCACTGGAAAGTAAAAATGTCTTTTTTCAGAACATCTAACATCTGCTGCTCTCTTCCTTAAACACTTAAATCTGGTGGAAACGTTTAACAAAAGAGCAGAAGTTAAAGTTCGTTGCTCTGGAAATGTGAGACACATCAGCAGATCCTGATTCTCTCCATCCTGCTTCACACGGGTCGGTTGGTTTCATGTCTTTATCGTTTATCTGTTTGTGTGGTTTATATTTGTGCTGGTTTTGTTGTCTGTGCAGTGATGGTTTTACTCTGATGATGTCCTGCAGGCGCCTCTGGTGTCGGCCATATTGTGCACTTGCAATAAATGAGCAATTCCTCCAGTGAGTATCTGAACTATCTCAGGTTGTGCTTCACAAAGAAATTGAACCCATTTGGACCAAATTCACACATTGATCTTTAACCAATAAGCTTAATGATGTAATGATGTTTTAATCTCTGCATTCATCATGACGCTGCAGGCATTAATCTGTATTTTACATTTTCCCAGACTCCAGTTATGAAAGTGGAATAAAGTTTATTCCAGGCTCTAGATGCTCCGTTTGAAGCTGCATTCAACTCAATATTTTCTAAATAATCACTTTGCATGTTTGCTGTTGCTTCAAGATCTGTGAAAACTTTTAGAAAGCCAACAAAATCTGCTTCATAAGAAATTATAAATGCAAAATATTAAATATTCTGTATAATTTAATGATTTAATTGATGTCAGAATTGGACAATGCAGAAAACTTATAATAAATATCTCGCATGTTGTAAACAGAAGTGATTAAAAATGTAAGAAACAAACTAAATTAAGAAAGAAAAGTTTGTTTAAAAAAGGTAAATATTAAAAAGTTTTTCACCTTTTAATTGCAAAAGGATGTAAAAATAGTTTATTCATCAGATAGATTTGATTTTATTAATAGTTTTTAAAAAATCCTAAGATTTAGTTTATTTTTGACAAAATGTTTGTGTCATTATTTATGTGCTGAAATTCCTGTCAACAAATGAAAGTTGATTATTTTTCTGATGTTTGATGCCTGAACTGTTCTCCAGATGTTAGAATGGCCTAGTCAAAGTCCAGGCCGCCAAGAGAGCGTCTGCAAACTTTAACTGACCGAGGCGAAGTATGAGAGGAGAAATGGAGCAAATTAAAGAAACGGATGAAATGAGAAAAAGAGCCGATCTGTTGTTTTCCTGCGTTAGGAGCAGCGCAGCGTTTCCCACCAAACTGGACAAAGTTTCATCCCAAGTTAACAAAAATCTCCCAAAAGATTCTTTTAAAATCCAGCAGCAGCTAAAGTGTCTAAAAGCGACGCCACAGATGAAGAGTTTCTATCCTCTTCTTCTTCTTCCTGCTCTTCATCCCTCGTTCAAATGATAAACTCAGATCCAACAGAGAGGAAGAGGAAGGGTGGGAGGAGGCTGTTGCCTTGGAGACGGCTGGGAAGGGAGGGGTAGGAAGGAGGAGGAGGAGGAGGAGGGGGGGACAGGAAGGTGGCCACAGAAGTCAAGTGAAGTGTTGTCATGACAACGCAGGTTTCATGCTGTCGCTTGGTGTGTGTGTGACTTTGGCATTGAGTGGGAGGGGCTCCGGTTCAGAGGCATATGGAGGGGAACACACACACACACACACACACACACACACACACACACACACACACACACACACACACCCCTGCAGCACCTCTGAGGGCATCAAACTGATTTCTGTCATTTCACAGAGATTTAATTTGACCGTTTTGAAATTTGTCACATTTCAGACGATTTTTTTTTTCTTCAAATCTGCAAACAATAAAAAAGGATAAAATGAGCCGGAAACCGAGAAGATTTCAGAGAAAAAAAGCATCGGAGCTGAAATATTCTGGAGCTCAAAGTGAGAACACAGACACAGCGCCACCTGCTGGCAGCAGGAATTAACTCTCATCACTTCCATAAAATCCCTCCAGTTTCACTAAACATTTGATTTAAAATGAAAATATCCATGTTTCTTTAAACTGGTTTCAGTTCACTGTTAAACTGGTTTTTAGGAGCAGATTTAACTTTCTGCTTCCTGCAGAGACAGAAACTCAAAGAGCAGAAGACGAGACCAGTCAGGACGTTATGGGTCAGAACCGGTCTGAGTCGGGTTCAGGTTCAGATTGGGTTCAGGTCGGGGTCAAATCAGATCGACTTTCAGATTAAAAGCTGAATAAACTCTGATTTCTGCTGATTTTCTGCCATGTTTGTTTCTTCTGCTTTTCTTTGCTGGTTATGACAGTAAATAAATACGTTGTCATGGAAACTTTGAGACAAAGGATGTAGAAAACATGAACTAGAAGCTGCCACTAACAGAAATGACTAATTCTACGTGGAAAATCAAAAGAATCTTTTTGAATCCATTAGGAAGGAAAAACAGAAATCCACTAATGTTGTCAAATGAAATGTCACAAAACCATCAATTAAAAATCTGATATTTTCCATTAATAACAAAACTAAACTGCTGGTGTAGAATTTAAAAAGTCACTAAATTGTGATAAGTGCAGCTGATAGTTTAGTAATTAGGACAGAAATTGCAGCTTTTGTGCCACTTGCTTGTAGTTTACATATAAAAATTCAGAATGTATTTAATGGAGGATTTTAAAGTTCATCATTCTGATCATAACAAGATGAAGGAAACCGATAAAAAGAAAGTCCGGCTAACGGATCCGGTTCTGTCTGGATGTGGAGTCAACGATGTAAACATCACACTGAAAACCACCAGATGTGATTTAGTCCCACATCTGGAACAGTTCAGAGTTTTATGAGGATAAAAGATTAGAAATTGCTGTGAACGCAGCATAAAATATTTTACATTATTCTCAAAAATGTCTCGTTCAGAAACTTTTTAAAACTCAATGTATTTAATATTTACAGCTCTGATAGAAGATCTTCCTGAACCGAAGGTCACCAGGGTTCATTATCTCCTGATACATTCAATGCCACAACACTCAGGGTTCCGACCGGCCCTGAACGCAGCGGCCGGATTTAAACGAGTTTTCTTCTCCCCGCGCTGCGGTGCAGAGCAGGTCACTGACTGTCTGATTATGAAGGATAATAAACGTTCAGGAGAAATTACAAGCTTTAAAATGATATGAAGGTTACAGTCATATTTAGACCAAAATCCTGCTGTTGATGGAAATAATGTGAAACAGCGCCACCTTCAGACGGACAGAGACAGATTTGTCCTGCCTGATGTTTCTATGGTTTAATCAATTTAAGTAAAATTCAAGCATTTTCAAGGTAAGTTTTCAAACTTCACACATTGCAGATAAAAACAATACAAATGAAATAAAAACAGATTATTTCAATTCACTATGATGTGATTAACTTTTACTCCTCGATATAATTTGTACATTCTACAGCAGTGAAACAAGATTTTATGTTTTAAATTTCTAACATTGCAAACAAAAACAAACAACTTTATTGACATATTTACATGAAATAAACAATCCAAACAGATCATGTAAAGATAAATTACCTTCCTGCTTAAAGACAAAATACAGAAACAAATCACAAAAAATCAAATTGTTCTCACTACGTTTTCTGACAAATTGAAACAAAAACAAGAAAAATGTGTTTTTATTTTTTAATGAGCGTTAGTTTCCTCTTTTTCACTCAAACTGTGCAGTCTGAAAATCAAAAACTTTTAAGGTCTTCATACAGAAATCAAGATCTTTCCAAACCTTGAAAACTGGAATTCAAGCATTTTCAAGGATTTAACGGCAGCGAATGGACCGTGTTCTTCACGGCTCAACCGGGTCCAGGCCTTGTTAACTAAACATTTAAAGCAGCCTTCCCTCCCGCAGGATGTTTATGAATTTACATGACGTTTTGCATGATTCCTGAATAACTACTCTGGAAGTGTGGCATTAAGCAAATTCTCATCTGATCCTAGAGAAAATGCAAATCCGGTCCGGCTGCAGCTGCAGAACTGCAGGCGGTTCTGGGCGCCGGGCTCATCCTGGACGGTTGCAGAGAAAAACAAAGATCGCGACTGAAACGCGCTGGAGCCTCAAAACTCAGCTGTTTCCTGTTTGAGGAGCTGAAAATGGCCGACTTCCTCCTGGCAGAGCAGGAAATAAATCAGTTTGCTGGAAGAGAGGCGGTTCTGTTCGGGTCTTCAGGACCTCAGTTCTGATTGGGCCAGTTGGTCCTTCTGGTTCTGGACCAGAGGAACCAGATTATTCCACTGGTGCAGCTGGAAGGATTTCTGCTTTTACTTTCAGTCATGTAATGCGTAACCGTGGCAACAAGGTGTTTTTACAGCTGGGATCAGTGGATTAGCATCTGATAGGTTAGCATAATAACTGAACTATGACCCCAAGCCTCAGAGGAGTCTTCAGTCAGAGGTCTCTTCAGAATCACTGCAACACAGACTGCTACAGGAGATCCTTCCTGCATCACTGTGAAGATACTGGGATGAAATGACATTTAACGTCCCTTTGGAATCGATAAAGGAGTTTTAAATTGAATTATTTCTCACGGCATCTAACAGAAATAAAAATCCACATTGAGAATCTAAACATTTCGAGGTTCAGATTGTGGTCCGAACATCACACCCTGTGGAACTCCTCATGTTATTAACCAGAGCTCTGATACTGGATTTTCCTCCGTTTGCTAAAATTCATTTAAATGACAGTTTTTTCAGAATCTCAAGGACTTTGTGCTGCACATTTCTCACTAATAATCTGATACTTTTTGCAGCATCAACAGCAGTTTGACGTTTATCTGCTTATTTTTAATCTGCTGACTCATCATTGTTGATAATTCATCTGTTTAGATTTCTTCCCAACTTTTTTTTTTTCCTTCTTTCTTTCATTTTCATTCCCATCCGTTTCTGGGAGCGTTTTCATTTCTCCACCATCGTTCCTGTAATCCCCTTCGCTGGTTTTCCCGTCCAACCAGTTATATTTATACATCTCTCCCTCCGTCATCCTGTAATTACCTCCTAGGTGTAAAAACCCGAGGGGATCTGAAGTGACAGGAGACTCGTCTCGCCCCCATTTGCTGCTCTTTCATGTTCTCCTCTTCCTCCCATCATTTCTGCTACGACTCAATCTGACTGGATCCCATCTCAGCTCCTCCTCGGTTTCACTGCCAGATTCTTTTACGTTTGTGTTTATTACGACACAACGGGCTGAGGAAGAGGAGGAGATACAACAGATGACGATGAAGATGTGAAAATCGGACTAAAGGCATTTTAAATATGAAAATATTTCAGTTGAGGATTTTCATCTTTCATATTGAATCCTGGATTCAGTGTCATTCACAAAATGACAGGATTTTTTTTGTTCTTCATTTAACTGATAAATTATCAACACGTTAGCGTTAGCTGCTACATGTTTAGCACTGAGATGCTATTTTAGCTGATTTGTCTCTTCCAGCGCCGGTCAGATGGTTTCGGAGCAGAAATTCCTGCTTTCCTGACAGAAGCAGCTCCATCGTTAGCGGATGTAGCTTGTGCGTCAGTTTTACAGGCGTACCAGAAACACGTGAACACAAAGGTTCTGGCTTTGGACTTTTATAGCTAAGGAAATACAAAGAACAAATAAATAAATAAAAGAAAAACTGTTTTAAAAAACCAAAATGGAAACATTTTAATGCTTTAAATCTATGTTAACTTTGCAATTTGATATTTTGAAAAAAAATTTGCTAAATGGACAAAAACAACCCAAAATGTTTCGATAGAAAGTTTTGTCGCTAGGATGAGAGTTTCTTTGTTTTGCTGTATCAAAATTGGTGTATTTTGCAAAACTGCAAAGGAAACACTTCCCTGGCATCACACGAGTTATGATCAACAACCGGACGTTACTACTGAGAGAAATGAAGAAGAAGACAACAGGAAGCGGTAGGAAGACCATGTGTTTATGATTTATCGCTCAAACAATTGTGAAATTTTGTTTTTTTGACTTTAGAGGAATTTAGACAAAGTTTTGTGCTCATTTGTAAAGGAAATGCAGCTAAAGGACATTTCTGTTGTATCTGAAGGCAGATCAGAGCCAAGTCACATACATTATATTACAACATTTCATAATTACCTTTAATTCATTAGATTCACTGTATGTTTAGGTATGATAATGTTTTTTCCATCTCTATATTTCATTGCTCATGCAGCCGTTGTCCTCTGCTTACTCTCTGACATTAGATCCATCTCCTTCGCCTATCATTTCCCAGACAGGAGACGATTGTGCAGTGTCAGGCTTTATATCGGCAGTCTGATGGTGTGTGTGTGCGTGCGTGCGTGTGTGTGAGAGAGCCAGCATTGCAGCGTCAGGACTACAGAGCTCAGCATTCTTCCCTCAGACTGTTACAGCAGCCCGGCTCGTTAACATTCACGTCACCGTTAGCGGCTACAGGAAATAAAAACTGACCTTGACATAATGACTCAGTTCAAAGTGGCTGCTGGAGCGACTGTGACGGCGTCACAGAGTGGGCAGTTCGAAACCTCCGGAGGGGAAACAGAGAGCTGGGATTGATGTGTGGTTCAAGCAGCCACACATCAATCAAAGCAGCGATGGAGAGGATGTTTGAAACGTTTTGGAATAAATTCCTCCTTCAATTCAGTCAAAAAGTCTCACGTTCAAATGATAGTTTATACATCTGAGCGATCCGACAGTTAGTTTCAGCTCTTTATCCTGGAGCAACATTCAGCCGACTAATAACCTGTTAAATGACATTTTATTACTTCAACCTGTCCAGCAACTGCAGGTGGAAATGAGCCGATCAACAGTAAAATCTCAACGGTGCAAACACCAAAACACAGATCAGAAGGAACGCGGGTTAAGTGCCTTGCTCAGGGGAACATCGACATGTGGCCAAAGTCACCTGGAACAGAACCAACAACCTTCAGGTTTCACTTCAACAAACAGGACAGTTTCATTTTTCCTTTTTTAGAAGATTTTGGGGATTTTTAAAAATATTATTTTATATCAGTGATTGGCAGCACAATCAATGTGAACATAAAGCTGCAGGTAAACAAACGTCACTGATCTAAACTCCACAGGATGAGCAGAAATGTTGACCTGCAGCAGAAACCTCCAAATGTTCAACATGAAGACGTTTAAAATAGTAGAAATCTTCTGTGAAATTGAGTCAGAGGTCAAACATTCATATTTCAGTCTGTAAAACATGGTGATCCGATCTCCATCAATAAAAACACAAGTCAAACCTTCAGGAGGAGAAACATCGAGCTCTGCCGCCGCTGTCCTGCTAGCCGCCGACTCGCTAAATAATTGAGCGTTAGTGCATCAGAGTGCCTTAACACTTCACTTCACTTCAGCAGCGTCCTGATGGGACTGGCTCTTTATTCTGGGCTGCAGCTTCTTCTGCACCAACATCCTCATCAAACCTGAACTAATGAAACTCTGCAGGAGTCCAAGCTAACGCGAGTTACCAGCTGACAGTCCAGGCTGCGAGTAGCAGAAACCCCAAAAGTCTCCATGTTCAGATACAGAAGAGTCAGCAGATGTTGGATAATCAAAACTTTGGTGTGTTTTTGTTGTATTCTGGGTTTCTGAACAATTAGGTCAAGCTATGAATTTTTCACCAGTTCTGCTGGGAGGCAGAAACTAAATGAACAAAACCAAAGCTACAGAAAACAAACACCGTCTTAAAAACTCAGCGGTTTTGACTTCCGGTGACGCAATGAAAGGAGAAGCGGCCTGATTGCCATACTCCGAGGAAAAATCCCTAAAAACTAGCTTAGTTGATGATATAACATATATTGTATAACAACCCAACGAACTACAAGTATGACTACTCTCAGAAAAGAAGCTGATAAGAAAAGTAAAGCGACTTCGCGGAAAGAAACCTGCCAACTTTTAGAAACTACGACGGTTACGAGCGAACAGAGAGACAACATGGACACCGTGCTTGCAGAGCTAATACAACTGAGAAAGGAACACACGGATGCTTCACATGATACTAAAGCTACTCTGTCGAGGGTGGAATCATCATTGAAAGACGTGCTTGAACGAACGACGAAATTGGAGCAGCAAATTACTGACACCAACCAAAGAGTGAGCGACGAGGACCAGCTGCTCCGCCATGACCGCGTGCTGCGCTACATGCTACAAAGAGAAGCTAATCTCTCAGCTAAATGTGAAGACCTCGAATCAAGAGCGAGGCGCAACAATCTACGGGATTCCTGAGGCAGAAGAAAAAAACGACATGATTTCCTTCGTGACTGACTTGATGCGCACCTCACTCAAGCTACCGCAGGACATGAATCTTAATACAGAGAGGGCGCTAAATATGAAGCCTAAAGAATCCGCTCCCCCACGGTTAATCATCGTCAGGTTCTCTAACTGCAGAGTGAAAGAAAGAGTAATACAGACGGCATGGAGTAGACGCCATGTTACCCACCAAGGCCAAAGGATATACTTCGACCAAGATTACACCGCGAACATACAGAAGAAACGTAAACAGAAGTTATCAAGCAACTTACGGACAAAAATGTGAGAGCAGTATCACCTTTTCCGGCCCAACTGAAAATCCACCTGGACTCCGGTGTGAAGACCTTTGCTACACTTGCAAGAGCAGCCTCAACACTGGAGAAGATGGGAATCCATGTCAAGATAGATGAGCGTGAGATACCGAGAGCAGCTGCTGGGCGAATCCTGGACCACAGTACCAGGAAAGGTAGGAGAAACGATGCTGAGCGTTGCGGACATGCGGGTGCTTTTACAAGGTAAGAATTAAATCAAGGATTCGGGAGTAATATATAGACATTTAAACACGATCTCAAAGTATCATACTTGGGATAAAATGACTTGAAAGAACACTAGTCTGGTGAAATATGAGACATTTTTGAATACCAGGGAATTTCCTCACCACGGGACGGTAGGATGATTTATTTGTTTTATTTTGTTTTATGTATTCTTGTTTTTGGAAGGGTAAGTCCGGGAACAGACTTGTTGTCAGACTGCTATTACACAACCTGTTCAGAGGAAGGGATTCTGTCACACCCCCTTCGTTGCCATGGAGACCAGTTTCAAGGTTGTATTGGTATTTAGTTCAGTGTTCGGAAGCCTGTTTGCTATAAAGTTCAAGTGTATTCTAACGTTTGTAAACTTTACCTTGACCAATTTAACAAATGTGCAATCACATGGGGTAAAATACATATTTCACAACATTATTGATACTTACAGGATTAGTAATATAGAAAAGGTATTCATACTTATACGGTTCATATGGAAAAACTAACAATCGTAACATATAATGTCCATGGCTTAAACCATCCAATAAAGAGGAAAAAAAATCTTTAATCAATTAAAAAAGATGCACTGCTCCATTGCCCTACTACAGGAAACCCACTTAAACGAGTTGGAACATAAAAGATTAAGACGGGACTGGGTAAATCAATCATATAGTGCATCATATGGAAATAAGAGAGGAGTCACTATTTTATTTAATACATCGTTGGCCTTTTCCACAGAAAAAGTTGTTCAGGACAGCAGGGGGAGATATGTCTTGGTACTTGGTCGGATGGGGGAGGAGGAGATATCTATTCTGAATCTCTATGCTCCTAATGAATGTGATGAATCTTTCTTTAAAGAAATAGCTAATATAATTGCAGAGAACGCTAAAGGCGTAGTAATAGTTGGAGGAGATTTTAACGCAGTACATGATGGCAAAATGGATAGGACACCAGCAGAAATGGGAGGACAGAGCAGAAAAACAAAAATACTTAAAAATATGATAACTGAACTGGGACTGGGGATCCATGGAGATTTAGAAACCCGAGTAAAAAGGATTTTACTTTCTTTTCGAAAGTTCATAATAGCTATTCAACGATAGACTTCTTCTGCATACCTCAAAAATATTTCTATAAAGTAATTGACTGTAATATTGAACCAATTACTCTGAGTGACAACGCTCCTGTTATCCTACAGTTAAATTTAAGTAATTACATTCCCTTTAGATACTGGAGACTAAATGTATCACTACTCACCAACACAGCAGTGATCCAGGAACTGAGACAACATTTGCTTGAATATTTAGAGATAAATGACAAAGTAACTCCACCTATGATGTGGAGTGGAGCCAAAGCAGTGTTAAGAGGAAACATTATGCAGATATCTTCTAGACTTAAGAAACAATGCATGGAAGAACAAACAAGACTTGAAAATAAAATAAAACAACTGTTGTCCTTCCAGCTTCGAAAAACACAATCAGACAGAATAATACACAAGGTAATAGACCCGTCACTTAAAACTACTCTATTTCGTCCGATAGAAATCGCCAACGCCTTTGCATCTTTTTATAAAAACTTATATTAGGAACCAAACCAAATCACCAACGAGATAAAACGCCAGACTGATATGTTTGTTGCTAAGTTAACGCTCCCTACTCTATCTGATGAGGAAGCAGCTGATATGATCTCAGATATAAGAGAAACAGAAGTACAGGAGGCAATTAACAATTTGAAAAATAATAAATCTCCAGGGCCTGATGGATTCCCGGGGGATTTCTATAAATGCTTCAAAAACATCCTATCACCAACACTAACTAAAGTCTTTATGCACTTAAAAAGGGTGAAATCTCAAACTCCTGGTCCGAAGCCATCATCTCGGTGATTCATAAGGAAGGGAAAGATACAACAAACTGTGAGGGATACAGACTGATTAGCCTGTTATGCACAGATCTTAAGCTACTAACCAGGATTCTAGGTAAAAGGATACAGAAATATATTAAAAAACTAATTCATCCAGACCAGACAGGTTTCATCCCAAATCGACAAAGTGTCAATAACATAAGGAGGAACCTGAATGTTATAACACAAGCTAAAAAAACCAACCAAGAATCCATGTTAATTAGTTTTGGTGCACAAAAAGCATTTGATACAGTTAACTGGCAATTTTTATATAGCACTCTGCTAACTATGGGTTTCCATCCACGCTTTGTGGAATGGATTAAAATAATATACACGGACCCTAAATCACGTGTTAATGAATTTTGCTCCGACTTCTTTATGCTATGCTTAAAAAAGTCTGGGTAAAGGTAAAGATTTAGTATTTGATCATGCCTTTTATCTGCCGCTCGCTTCCTGTCAGATTCTGGCGTTACGTCAAAGTTTCCTCCCATGAGGAGGAGAAGGAAGAGGGGTTCGCCAAGGAGATTGTCTTAGCCCTCTACTCTTTGCATTAAACATCGAACGTCTGGCAGCAGCAATTAGAATGAACAAGCATATTAAAGGTATTAGAGATAAAAATAATACGGAACACAAGATCTCACTTTTTGCTGATGATATCTTGACCTACATAAGTGATCCGGTGAAGTCTATTCCCTCGCTTATGGAGACTATAGAAGAATATGGTAGACTCTCAGGTTACCAAATCAATCAATCCAAATCTGAAGCGATGGTGTTACACGGTCATTTACCCACAAAGTTGACTGATAGATTCAAACCTAAAATATCTAACAAGGGATTCAGATACTTAGGAATTTTCATAACTCCTCAAACTTCTCAACTTTTTAAAGCTAATTATGGAAAACTAATGGATGAGATCAAGACAGATCTTATGAGATGGAACATTCTACCAAGACTCCTCTTTCTTTTTCAAACCTTACCTATAAAGATACCCATATCCATATTTAATATGCTGAATAAATGGCTTTCGAAATTTATCTGGCAAAACAAATGCCCCAGAATTAGATTGAAAACTCTTATGTGCCCTAAAGAAGATGGGGGACTAAATGTACCAAACCTTAAAAAATACTACTGGGCCGCACAAACGAGATCAATAATAACATGGATACGCCAAGATGAAAATGCAATCTGGTACAAGATGGAACAAGGTGATTCCCAGGACATACATCTTGATACTGTTCCATTTGTTAACCAAGACATATGGTCAAAGAATAAAATTAGTAATGATTGGGTTAAGTTTACTCTAGTAACATGGGCAAAGATCAAAAAGATGCTAAATCTACCCAAATCCTTATGTAGAGTTATACGGTTTGACCATAACTCTGAATTTCTTCCTACGTCAGGATTACATAGCTCGGTTGAAAAAGGATTGATCCTAATAGATCAAATGTTTGAAAATGGAAACCTAATGTCCTTTCAACAGCTTCATCGAAAATACAATCTTCCAACCCATGACCTGCATAAATATTTACAAATGAGACATTACCTACAGAAACATAGGGAATGGGAAACCTTACAGTCACCCCCCTCGAACACAGAGTCTTTTCTTCTCTCTGTAATAAAAGGAAACATAACAACCAAATTCATATCCCATATTTACAAAATATTTCAAGAGGAAGCAATAACTGATACAAAAGATATTAAAGGGAAATGGGAACTAGAAATGAATGTCATAATTAATGATGAGGACTGGGAGAAAATGTTTCGAGAAGGTCATAAAATATCAAATAGCCCAATGTTAAGAGAATTTGAATGGAAAATCAAAGTGAGATTTTTCAGAACTCCTCTTTTCACATGGAGATTTAACCGCACCTCAGACAAATGTTGGAGGGGTTGTGGACTAATTGGAGATCTCACCCACATATTTTGGGATTGTCCAAAACTATCAGCGTATTGGATCGGAATACAAAGGGAAATTAATAAATGCCTGGGCATTATAATCCCCCTAGAGCCATCTTTAATAATACTAGGTATTTTCCAGAATATAATCCTAGACAGCAGTAAAATCTATATCTTAAAGATTTTACTTGTTCTCACAAAACAAATGATTACGATCTCATGGCTGAAACCTCAGCCTCCAACAATTTCCCAGTGGACGAATAGAGAGAGGGGGTTTATCATATGGAACAAATTACGGCAAAACTTCAGATGAAAAGTGACATCTTAGAAAAATGGTCCCAATTCAGACACTCATTTCTAATCACAGCTGATGGAAACTATGTTTGATGGATCGGAGATTCCTTCTCGTATTTTTCATCTTTATTGTATTATTATTACTATTTGTTTCTTTAAGACCTTGGACACACAAAACATTTTCTGAAACGTAATATGTGAATTTATACACGTACTCAGTCAAATATACTATCTGTCAGATGTATGTGATGTGACTTGCACTGGAAAATCTGAATAAAAAAGTTTAAAAAAAAACTCAGCGGTTTCAAGAAAACTTGGTTCTCAGGAAGCATCTGAATGGTTTCCTATGAATCCGGAGCCACGGCAACAGCTGCTGGTGTTTCTGAGCGAAGCAAATTACAGGCACAGATCCAGAACACAACAACGCAGATCAGATCCGAACCGAAGAGCTTCGACTGCAGAACAAACTGCAAACACAGCAGAAAAGCCAGAAACGTTTCTGCTCTGCGACTGTTTGGGCCAGAAATGTTGAAATGAAGAGAAAAACTTCATTTTAATGAGGAATATATTTGATAGATTCACCAGGATCCGAAGTGACAAGTTGTCATGATTCTTTCTACCAATAGAAACATATTTTGCTTTAAAGTCCTGATAATAATTGAAGCCAAAGTATAACAACATGTTCCAGATTCCTCAGATTGATGTTTTCATAAAGTCACAACTTTATTCTGTAATATTAACTCAACCCAACAGGAAACTAAGACTTTTTTATTCTTCTAGTTTGATTTTATTCTCATATTCCATTTTTATTCTGGTACTATTACAACTGTAACATGATTTTATTCAAGTATTACAAAGTTATTATTATATTTATAAGACTTTACTCTCATTTATTTACAATTTTATTCCTATATTTTATTTTTGTCATATTGTTCTGGTACTATTACAACTTAACTCACTTATTATAATTTTATTTTTGTATTATGACTCCAATATGTCATCAAACTGCTTTAAATATAAAAAACAACAAAAATCTGAGATTATAGCTTGAATTATTCTGCTAGTTTCTGTTGAAGAAACGAACCGACTCATCAAAACCAGAATCCTGTTGGAAAACAAAGTTTGAAAAAATAAAAGCCAATAAAACCAGCATTCAGCCTCCCCACTGGAAATATTCATAACTGGGAACAAACTGGGAGAAATCTGTTGGAGCCAACAATAAATTACCCAGAAGGCATCAGGATGAGCCTGGATGCCATTTGGAAAACATGACCTGATCCCGGCAACGGCAGGAGAACGACCAGCGAGACGCAACCTGACCGCAAGCCTTCCTGTCAAAGTCAAACTGAAGGAAAACTTACTGGACCAGAGTTTGTTCCTGACTGGTTTTACTGGTCTGCTCCCAGCAGCTCCGCCGCAGCAGGAGAAGAAAGGCGAAGTGGAGGCTGTCTGTGTGCAGCATCTAACACCAATTCATGATTTAAAACCAGCTGCAAATTTATTCAGTCGCTGCTGCTTCACACGGAGCGAGGAAGAGGAGGGTGAGCGAGGAAGAGGAGGGTGAGCGAGGAAGAGGAGGGTGAGCGAGGAAGAGGAGGGTGAGCGAGGAAGAGGAGGGTGAGCGAGGAAGAGGAGGGTGAGCCTTCCATCACAACGATCCCAGCTTCGGTTTCAACAGAAACTACAGAAAATTCCAGATTTTCCAGAAAATTTGAGACGATTTAGAAACACGAACAGAAAGTTTTCAGAACTTCGCTCCATGAAATCGTCCAACGGCGATTTTTCATCGGCTCACAAAGACAAAAAAACACAAGAATAAAGGAAACAGAGCTGTTCGTTCCTCCAGAGGCAAAATCCCAAAAGCTCCAACCAACTCGGGGCAGAACGGCTGCAACGACTAAAAAAGTTCAGCCTGGTGAAAATGTAAGCAGTTAAAACCCAATTCTGGGGCAGATGGAGGTCATGGGGGGCAAAAGGTGAAAGAAACAGATTTAAATGATTTAAAGAAGAAAAAATCCCTGATAATCTCTGAAAGAAAACCTGCAAAAGCAGAAAGAGACAAAAGATTCAAACTACAGCTGAGATTTTCTATGATTTCACCTCAGAACCAGGATGATGATTTTAACATCTCCACAGAACCTCAGAGGTTCCTCCTTCGCTCTGCGTGTTTCACTTTAACGGACGGCTCCTCCTCAGGCTTTCTGCTGATCTGACCGATCCGCCGCTGCAGCAGCCGGACGGAGCAGAAACTGCCTGAAGGAGGCGAAATCACTGAGAATGAACCTCAGACAAACACACGGCCTTCAGAACGGAGCAGAAACCAGGCCAACCACAACGACCCAGTCAAAGTAAAGCAGAAATAAACGACAGAGGAAAAGCGCTAAATGTCCAACAAAAAACTGAGCTCAGAACCTTCAGAGTTTATAAAGTATTTGAATTAACATGTGAGTCTAATAAAGTTTTCTATCTTAATGCTTTGCTGCAAATTTTTGTGTAAATTGTTTCGTTCTGGAACGTTTTCGTCTCGGTGTCGCCCCCTTCAGGTTGCAGGTGGAACTGCAGTTGGATTATTTGTTCATGTTTAAAACCATCTGATCCAAACTGAATCTTCATTTGAATGAGAAAACGCTGCCAGCACCCGGATGTGACCGGTGGTCGGGTTTGGAGTGGCCTAGTCAAAGCTTGGCTAAAACAAAACCAGTTATGCTGAAAAACCCTCTGAAATGTTTCAGAAATAAAAAATAACTCTGCAAAACTTAAGAGTCATCAGCTGTTAGCTTACAGGTTCAGTAGCAGCTAACACGGCTAATGCTGGAACAAATGAGTTTTTCTTCAGTAGTGGAGTCTTATGCAGTGAAAGCTAATAGAGGTCACAGTGTTTACAAGCATTTTTCACTGTTTTCATGGAAACACACAGTGAAAGTTAATAGTGGCTAACTGCTAAGCATTAGCAGTTTGGCTAACGGCTAATGAGTCTCTCTGGGAATGTTTCTCTTCTTTGTAAAATTGTTTTATTTCAACCACATTTCAGGGTTTTTAAGGAAAGCCGGTTTTGTTTTAGGTCATGCCTCATTTCTCATTTGGAATTAAATCCAAGCTTTGATTAGGCCACTCCAAAAACGACCATCTGGTCACAACCAGATGCTGGCAGCAGCATTTTCTGAGTCAGGAGGAAATTCAGAGTTTAGAGTCGTGAACAGAGGTTTAAGATGTCAGAGACTCGTCAGCAGGCATCATGCAGGCTTAAAGGCAGATTCTCTGCAGAGGGTGGTTCCTTAACGCCCCTCAGGGTGGGATTACTTTGGGTCATATCTGTCAGATTATTGCAGATTAAATGCGATGAAACAGAAAGAGCAGTTCTGTTTGAGGGCTGATCTCTGGGTCAGTGGAGGACTTCATGGTCCCGGTCAAAGACTGGGAGTCGACCTCTAACACCGGTTCTGATCCGGACGCAGCCTGAAGAGGTACCACTTCGCACGCACACACACGCGCACACACAGACACACACACGCCGGTCCTCTCAGCAGTATCAGAGCAAATGAAGCAGGTCATCCAAACCTTAAAGCAGCTCTTTGTTCTGAGACGCTCTGAATGTTTGCAGAAAGCAACACAGAGGCTGTAACACACACATGCACACACACACACACACACACTGCACTCCGATTCATTCTGATGAACATGATCCTTGGATGCAGCGGTCACACACACACACACAAGCCGGTGTGCAGGTATGGCATGCATGATAACACACACACACGCACACCCCCACACACATGCACACACACACCCGGCGGAACGTCTTACCGTTGTGAAGACAATGGAGACGCCTTCTGTTCATTTACAGCAGAGAATAAAACACTTTCACACACCTCTCTGTCTCCTTCCTCTGCCTCTCTCTCTCTCTCTCCTGCTGTGCTTTGTCTGCCTCGCTCGCCCAGCCACTCCCCCGGCTCCTCCCCCTGCAGCCCTCCTCCCCCCGTCTAACCCCTGTCCTCCTTCCCTTCCTCTCTGGGTGGATCCTCCATGGAGATGCATGACAGCCTCTCCTCCACGTGTCTCCAGTGCGCCTGTCACTCGCATTGGTGCGCACTCAGCCATTCACCCCAGCAGCTCTCACACACACACACACACACACACACACACGTTTTTAACTTACAGATAAGCACACACTCTTCCTCCGCCTGAAGCCTGTGGGCTCAGCGCGGCGCCGTGCCGCCTGCTCACTGACAGGTGGGGATGAAACCGAAGCAGAAACGCTGCAGAACGTTGATCACATCACTTCCTGCCTCTGCTCCAACCTTTTGTCCTCCACTTCCTGCTCCGTGTGACCCAAAGCCTCCAGCTCTCCTCTTCCTCTTCCTCTTCCTCAGCTCTATTCTCTCCTTTCTTTGCGTCATCTTTCACTTTATTTATTCAGGCTGAATGGAGCTGCAGCCAGCAGATGAACCACATTCTAATAAATGTGTAGAACGTTCAGGAACAGACATTAACCGATTCTGACGAGCAGCAAAAATCATCAATATTCATCAAATATACAGTATTGATCAATGTTTCAGTTTTTAGGACTCAAAGGCTAGATTTAAAAAATCTCAGGGTTTCAGCCGTTTTGCAGTTTTCTGGAAGTTTGTTCCAGATTTGTGGTGCATAGAAGCTGAATGCTGCTTCTCCATGTTTGGAGAACCAGAACCGGAACCGGAGAGGTCTGAAGGTTGATCCAGCAGCAGCAGGTCTTTGATCTGTTCAGGGATTTATAAGCTACCAGCAGTTTAAAGTCTCAGTGAAGGAATGTAGAACTAGATGATGTAGAACCTCAAACACACACAGTTAGCATTAGCAAGTTAGCAGTTAGCAAAGGACCGATAGCGGACGGCGATTCATGACACTGAGCTGTACGAAGCACAGAAACTAGCTAGCTAAGCTACGAGTGGCGCTATAAACTGGTGCATTGTGGGTAACGTAATGATTGTTTTCCTAATAAGTTGTTTCAGCCAGAGAATATTTTATAACATAAATACATGAAACTGGACCAGTTACCTGGTTGCTGTTCTGTCTCTTCTCTCTTTAGAGAAGATGTAAAGTTTATATAAAACTTGGCAGCAAATCCACTTTCATTCATCACCAAAACACAGAATCTGGTCTGAAAGGTATCAATAAACACGTCACCTTTATTTTAAAGCAATTTCATCAGATCATAAAACTTCATGTCCACCAAGAAGCTGATCTAAAGGTGGAACTGAGCCTGAGGTTCTCCTACCTGTGCAGAGGCAGCCAGGTCCCAGCCGAGCGCAGACAGAACAAAGGGCAAAGGTCGCAGACGTCTCGAACGCCGAACATCCCGGCTAGTTTTCTACGTGTTTTATTTTTCATCGGAGTCCGACGCGTTGCCATGTGAAGCGACGGTTGCCTGAAGGTTTTTCATCAGACTCTGATGAGTTTCTGCTCAGCTCTAAACTCAGACATCATGAAGGATATTTCACTATCAGTCTTTCCACTTCTAAAACATTTAAAAATATTTAGACCTGGAGGAACAAACGGTTCCATCAGAAAGCTGATTTCTAAGGCAGATCAGACCAGATGATGCCTTGACTTAGGAAGTGATGGATGCAGTTTGCTCTCTTTAAAGTAACTGGTTTCCATGGTTTCCTTGGAGGTGATGATTGAGAAGCACAATGTTTCATCTTCCCGCTGCGTGTCTTTGGAGGAGCAACAAAAAAATAAAAAAATCAGTGCCGATTCTCCAAATGGAGCGGCTGCTTTTCCACGGCGCAGCAGAAGCGGCTGCCAGACTGGACGCCCGGCGCCGGTCTGCGGGTCGTCAGCTGGCCACGGCTCAAAGACGAAAACTAACAAAGATCCAAACATCATCAGGACGCCAAAAGTTTGGTGGAAGGACGAAACCTTTTGAACATTTTGACTGCTTGTTTTAAAGTGATTAGAAAATGTTTGTTAAAACATAAATAAATAATAATCACTCAGACATATTCTAAATAAATCTGTATGTCCTTCAGATTCATTTCCCCGTCTGTTTCCTCTTTCCTCGGCCTTGAAGTATTGATCATTGACTAATAATAATTTAATGTATAAATAATGCATCATGTATTTATCTGGATATCTAAGGGAAAATATGCTCTGGAGAATTTAGAAGGGAGGACAAATTGCCTCTATGTTTGAGCAGATTAACTGTAATCACAGCGACACCAAATGAGATGAGACCTTCAGGAAATATCTGCAGGTAACGACATAATTAAGTCTCCATGCTGAGATAATGATCCTGAAAACGGTTCCTTCTGCAGCTGTGCACACATTTTAAAAATATGACTTTTTTTATGATTTCTCATTTGTTGCTCATTCTGAGTTGCAGGAAATTATGGGTCCGATAACGATCACTTGTGTTAATGTGATAATTATTGAGGTTAATGAGCCTGGAAATAAAGATTTATAAACTTAAGGATAATCTGCAGAAACTTTCTATGTATTTTGTCGTCTACAAACGAATTGACTTTCATTTTAAACCGCTGCTTTTATGGATTTACCAGAGATTTTATTACAGATTCATTCATTTCACGTTTTAAGTTATTATTGATTTTAAAATCTTTCAAATGAAAAACGTTCCAGATTAAATCAATAGCCGTGTTATGATGGCTGTTATGTTGGATCAACGTTTGGGGATCATTTATTTTGTTCACTTCTCAGATTGATAAAAACTCGTCATAATTTTTTCTCTAGATTGTGAATCCTTTGGATTCTTTACGTTTTCTTTCGTGTTTAGGAAATTAATTTTAATTCAACTGAGCCCCAAAATAGTTTTCACATTTTTGTTTTTAAATCAATAAGAGACATTTATGTGGCTTTTTTATACGTTCCAGTGCTACTTATGATCAAATCTGCGTCATTAATATTGTGGCCTTATGGAAAGAATTGTTAATATTAATACAAAATATTTATGAATGCAAACATAATCCATGGATACAGATTTTGTAAAAGGCTAAAACATGTTAGCATAAAGTTTGCAGGATTTTCTGTAACATGAAAATATAAAAACAATTTAAAGAGACATAAAGCAGAAGATTTTCCCTCCAGCTGTGGTTGTGTGCAGCCGTGTTAGTCAGATCTTTTAATCCGTGTGTCTGGTCACGCTAGTTGCAGATTAGCTCTGTTAGCGCGCAGATTAGCTTGTGTGGCTCTGCTAGCAGGAAAACTGATTTCACCAAAATACAGACGGTTTAAACAGATTCAGGTTCTCAGAATGAGCAAAGAGAGTTAGAGACTCGATGTCCAGCTGTCGTCTCGTTAGCTCAAAACTGTTAGCTGCTGCTTTGCTAGCAGCATGAAGCTCGATTTATCCAATTTACCAGACAGGAAGAAAATGGCCTCCAGAAGCAGAAGGTGGTAAAAACCATTAATGAATCTCCTGAAAACAGCTTCAGCTTCAGCTTCACTCACTACTGCAGACATCAGGAATCCACTGGGCCTGGCTGGGTCAGAACCGGGTCACCGAGCCACTGAGGAAGCAGGAAGAGTGAATATAAAGTCATCCATGCAGGTGTTGAAGTAAAAAGCTGAGCCTCTGTTACTGATGTCACTTCCAGTGTCTCCATTAGAGCACAAAGGAAGCAACTCCATTGGTTAAAACTCCAGGTGGATCCAGCGTGAAGGTAAAGGTTCTGAAGTGAGCAGCCCGGCGCCTCCTGACCGGCTCCTCCTGACCGGCTCACTAACACTTTAATTCAATTAAAGTCTCCTGCTGACCTCAGATGCACTCGGAGGAATCTGCCACCCAGATTAAACCCTCAACGTGTTAAAGGAATTTACTGAGAGCAAACAATATATTTACTTTATTTCAGATCTAATTTCTCTTCACACTGAAAATTATAAGTTGCCCTCATAAATTCTGCCTATTTCCACACAAAGCATCCCCACACAAATCCTCGAGACTAGCAGCAGCAGCCATTAGCAATCCCCTGGTGGAGCTGTGCGCTCCTAAGAACTGTTACAAACGGCATAACAGAGAAGCATTGTGCTGAAGGCAGAGTGTCGGAAAGAGGAGATGCTTCTTAAAGAGACAGAGGCCCAAGTTTGAAGTTACAAAGTCATAGGAAGCAAGTTATTGAGTAAAATGTGTTCAACACGAGTTTATAGTTTGTAATGTTTATAGTTGTGATAACAGCTTTTCTGCAATGAAGGAACCTGATTTGGGGTCCGAACCAATCGGATGCAGAAGAATGAAGACGCCACAGCAGCGTTCTGTTTGCGGCGCCAGCCGGCGTTAGCTAGTGGGCGGAGCTGATGTTGGTCCTGTCTGTTCCACTTGTTCATTCAGAGTTAGTAAAATATAAATTTATTGAAATTATTTTCACATTCCCAGTGAATCCTGAGAATCACAGCAACTTGTGTTGAATTGCAGATTGAAGCAGCCAATCAGACGTCAGCGTTTCCTCTGGTCCCGCCCACTGAGTTTGATGATGTTCACAGTTTAAATGAATTTATTTCAAACATCAAATAATTGATTAAATCATTAAATAACAAGCTTTGAGAATGAAATCAAACATTTAATTGAAGCATATGAAATTAATCTTATAATTAAAATATTCTGCAGGACATATTAAAATAATTATTTGTTATTTATTGGACTTTATCTCTCTTCCCCGACACTGCAGCTTTATTTTAAATCAGCATGATGCGAAGAAATAAATATGATTATAATGTGGCTGATATTTAGAAATATGATCCAACAGCAGGACCTTCACAATAAAACAGAATCACAGGAAATTCCGTTAGAATCAGTTTTTAATTCACCATTCGCCACCTTCACCATCCTCATCATCACAGAAACAATCACCTTCATCAGCGCGTACACTCTGCTTTATCATTTCAAACTTTTATAATATATTACATTTCATCCATTATCATCTGTTTTTTAAATAATTTACATAAGAATAAAGTCACTAAAGAATGGATGATCTGTATATTTACATCATGGGACACAAAGAGAGAAGAAAACATCTTGTGGCTGGAAATAAAAGAAACACCTGCAAGGAGGAAGAGGAGACGAGGAAGAAGCATCTGAACAGAGAGGAAGGAGCCAACAGGAGAGCCTTTATGCTGCTGCAGCAAATAAAATCATTTTATGACATAAACCCTCAGCTGAACCTTCAGGTTCCAGATTCATCACTAAAACTAAGGAGCAGAAAAGTCGTTTTTTCTTTGTTTTCTGTCTCCTTTTAGAAAAACCAAAACCACCTAAAGCCAGAGAAATCCCAGGAAGTTCTTTTGACTGCTGATGTTTCCATCAACCTTTTCTACTGCGATTCTTTAAAATGAGCATAAAAACCTCGATAGAAACACGGCAGGTGATTCAGTCCAGATAAACTCATTTCAGATCTTGTTCTTCATCGATCAGATCGGATCCATCGTTATTGGTAAAATCAGCTCTTTCTTCACCTCCACGTACCAAAGCAGGTCCACTGATCAATCTCCAGATACCTGAACCACACGATCAAACCGGACCGCCAGGAGGCTGACACTTCCAGGACCGGACCGGACCGGACCGGACCGGACCGGACCGGACCGGACCGGACCGGACCGTCATGCATCACAACCTGCTACATTCCTGGCCCATCACAGCACTACCGTCTTATACCAACATGTTAATCTGTCAAAGACCCAAACAAACCTGTTTGTTTGGAAATAATAAATTACCAGGGAGCAAAAATTATTCGGAAATGAAGTTCTGCTTCTTCTTCTCCTGCCTTCATTGAGACTCAAACTTTTCTCCCTCAGAGGATTTTAAATCCACTGAACAGTAAAATTCACCTACTGACACATTGACACAGTCAGAGTTTTATAAAAATGAATAACTCTCCCTTTGAATCCCTGAGAGCTGTTGTAGACACGCCAAACCCATAGGGGGCAGCACAGTGCAACGCTAAAACCCATGTCAGCCAATCAGATTGCTTCAAAACAGCCACAACGTTCTGTTGGGAATTAAACCAGGAGGTTCATTTGATTTATAGGTTGAACCACTTTTAAATAATATGAGAATTTATAACGTTAATTAATAAAATGTGGATTTATTGTCACATTATTCACTGCAGACTGTAAAGCCCGGGATCCAAAAATCTGTTTTTTTATGTACAAACTCAAATTCAGTTATCAAATCTCCATTTTGATATTAGTTTTCATAAAGTTATTAATGATATGAAATGTAGTTTTTGCGTCGATTAAAGACCAAAACCCATAAAAATATTTTCATTTTCTCAGATATGCATGTGGACAAATCAGCACATCCAAAGAAATGTCCACCGTCTCCTGCTGCAATGTTACCACGACATAAAACCCTGCAGAAAAATGTGGCGCCGTCCCGCCAAACCCTGGACATCTGCTGACATCATCATGTCAGATCGACTCGTTCTCGTCTTTTTTAACCCATCGGTAAAAAAACGTCAAAAAACAAGACGTTCAAATGCTTTGTTGGTGTGTTTGATCAACCATATTAACTAGATTTAGATGTCAGCAGACCTCTTTTCACTTCCCACAGGTTTTGTTGTTTAAACTGTTGACTTTTCTGACTATTCAGCAAAAATCTGCCCAGCAGGATTTTCCATGAGCGTCGATGTTCACAGGAGGAATTTTGCCTCTTTCTTTGCCAAACTGCTGCAGAGATGAAATCATGTCATAAAGACTGAAGGAACATCACACAGTTTCATTATGCCATATTTCATAGTGCATAAACTTGTGAGAATGAATCATGACTAATTTGTCCTTCTGCAAGCAGGAAAGCGATTATATAACCGCTGCAGAGATCAGCAACGCCAGTCTGCAGTTTTGAAGTTAGTTGCTCAGAAAAGAGACCGATTTCTAAAAACAAGTTAAAATCTCGATTTTACCAAGTCAGAGAAAAAAAACATTCAGGTGACTATGGACAATTTCAGCTGCTTCATTTTGTTTTCAACCAAAGGGTCCTTTATGAGATGAAATTATAAAAACATTGTTTTTTTAAAAATGATCTTATATCATTACTAATATTTGGATATCTAATCTTTCAAACTAAATGTCAGCATGCCACAAACAGATCACTGTAAACAATGCTAAATTCTAAAACATCAACAGACATAGCTAGAAGCATTAAATGCTAAGCTAACAATGCTAATTCTAACTGCAAACATTTTACTCATCACTGCAGGAAAAAAACCATATTGCTACTTTCACAAATACTGAAATCATGACCCTATCTGCTGTTAACATGATGTGAAATAATTTCTTGATGTAGAGTTTGCCACTAAAAATCAGCAATTGCTCGAGTATGCTAACACTGCTACATGCTAAAGATAGCAGCAGAAATGCATAAAACCAGGAAATGCCCAGCTAACACTTTGGTTGCTAACATCAAAGATTCTCAAAGCAACTGAGATAAATATAAAATTGTGTAACATAATGTATACTTCAAATATTACCAAGTGCAAATATGACAGAAGCAGCAAAAATGTTTAAGAGTGTGAATTGCTAGCCGTACAGTTCTGATGCTAACTGTAGGAATTTCACTCATCATAACAAGACCAGCAAATTTGAGGTTTTCACATTTTAAAATAAATTATCTTGTATATTAATAGAGTTATTCCAAAAAGAATGCAACAGTTAACCAGAACAACAACTTGCTTGTGAACAAAACTAATCTCTAACAGGCTGAAGCATGAATAGCTTAAAGTAGGGACCAAATTGTTGTGATGCTAACTGCAGGTATCAGTGAAGAGAAAGAATCTTTTGTCTACACAAAACATTTAATGCTGACACTGTATATTGTTCTTACACTAAATTAATGAATAAAGCTGAACTAATGCTAAATCTTTATACATCGCAGCAGCAGAAAACTTAAACCAGGAAACGCTACGCTAACTCGGCTTCTGATACCGACTGAAAACATTTTATTCCTAAATGTTTAAGACGTGTTTCTACTTTCACATGTATGCATAAACAACAACACTGTATGTCACGGCAAATTAACAAGATTATTATTAGCTTGCTAGCAAGGCTAAATGCTATTACGTAGCAGCACAGGTAGCTGAAAGTGGAACATGCAAGGCTAACTGTTCTGATGCTAACCCCAGGCAATTCACATTATTTCTTTAAAATCAAACTTATAGGTATCAACACAAATATTTAACTAATAAAATAACATCAGTATATCAAAAAAATTGTTATGACAAGTAGCACAAAGCAAACTTGCTAGCTATGATAAATGCTAATACAAAGCAGGATAAGTAAGTAGGAAATGCTATGCTAACGACGCCGACACTGTAGAAAACTCGATATGATCTTATTACTACAGCTACACAATCTGAAGCTGTGATTACATTTTTATATTCAAAGTATAATAAAATGTTGGCCACAATTAACAGAACAATGTCACCTAGCTAACAATGCTAATAGCAGCACAAAGTAGAAGATCAGTAAAAGTACCTGTAATATTGGATATTTAGTTATATTTATGTCGCTGTCAAAAGAAAAATGATACAATAACTCAAATTGTTTTTGTTTCAAAACATATGTAAATTATTATCAGTGAATTTAACATTAGTTTTTTTAATTGACATTTACTTAATGAAGAAAGTATGAACTCAGTTTTAATTTAACTTACCTGGATAAATATAGGTACATAAAATTATGCAGTGATTGTCAGACCTGTTTTAGCCACTAAGTAGATGTATAGATGCATAAAGATACAATAGAAATACCCTTTATTGCCCCACATGGGGGAAATTCATGATGGTGCTCATGTCTAGTAGAACTGAGTAACGAGAAGATTAAAAAATTACATTTTTAAATTGGTTTTCCGTAAAAACTATAATGCTACATTTAATAAACACTGAGGAACAACATATCCAAATATAGTTCTGTGCAGTTGAAAGTTTAAGTTAATAAGAACCCAATAAAATAAATATAGGAACATTAAACCGACGTGATTCAAATGTCCTGGGAGCGTCGGTTGCTAAAGTGACCAATAAAAGGTTTGGTTTTCATTGAATTTAAACTTTTTTAAGAATGTCCTTTACACCGAATCAAAGGATCGTTTGAGTTATTTAAAAGACAAAGGATGAGAAAAAACTGGACAGTTTAACAAAAACATGACAGATGATTGACTTTAGGACGGGGAAGACCAAAGGCTCTTCTGTTGCTTCCTTCATCTTGCTCTGTTTTCTGCTTCCTCTTTCAGACTGTTTGTGTTCACAGCAGTCAAGGCAATACTGTCACGTAAAATTCATTTTCCAGTCCCGCATGCAGGCCAAGCTTTACCTTCCTGAACTCATTCTGACATACAACAACCAAACCTCTCAATGAAGAAACCACAAGATCTGAGCAGGAAATCCTGCCGCCATATTGTTTTTAGAGAGAAGAGACTTTATTCTTCAACTTGTCCAAAAAGCCGTCGATGTTCAGTGTCTAAGAATCCTGTCAGCAGTGGTGGGCCAACAAAAAGCTAGCTGCGCTAACGCTAAAGCAACGATCGTAAACCTAATCTCTGCTGCAGCTAAAGCGCTACACCATCATGGTAGTTAGCAACAGCTAGTGCTAACATGCTAAATTCTACCATCAGTTACATTCTGGGTCAGAATAAAAATCCTGTGGTGGAGAACGTGAGGATCGTTGTGAAGAATATTCTGGAGGATATGAGACTTTTTTGTCGTCAATAAAATGTTGAAACTGCTTCAGCAAATTCTGCTGTTTTACTTGGACTAGGAAAAATATGACCTTAGTGAACTGTTACATGTTAACTGTTTTATTATTTAAATTTACACCTCCAAATATCTGCAACAAAATCCTAATTTCCTGATTTTATCTTCAATCAATGTCTGCATTGTCCTAAAAATCAAGTTTAAATGATAAAACCTTTTAAATGTGTCTGTGTTTAAAAGGCTCCAAGCACCAATAACAGGACAAGTTTAGGAAAAGCTAAGTGTGCTAAATGTTGTTAAAGCCAGCTAAAGCGCTAAGCTAAAAGTTAGCTTAGCTATTAGCGCTTTAGCTGAAGTGTTCCCACCACTGCTGTCAGGAACGTTAGCCTTTAATCTCCTGTTTTGTTTTTTATTTCTCTAAGCGTTTTATTGCCCTACTTTCATTCACTTCTGGGAATATTCGCAGCTTTCTTGTTGTGAACAGTGTTTAGATTGATGTTTCCCATAAACCTCCCAGATTCTTGGTCAGTAGCAGTTGCTGCTATTTCTTCTTCTTCTTCTCTTTGAGCTTCATCTGCACGTCTCAGTCTGCAGCGTAAATCCCAGCTTGCTTTGCTACGTGATTTAATGACAGTATAGTCCTGAGCATGTAAACACTGATCCAGATGTGAGTCAGGCCACGGCTGCAGCTGCTGTGTGTGTGTGTGTGTGTGTGTGTGGGTGTGCTGTACAGGTTAGGCACCGGGGTTCTCCCTAAAACTGCCACCAGGGGGAAGCACGTCAAGCGTTTATGCATCTCCGACAATCTGCTGCTTCATGGACAGAAAATCCGGTCTCTTAGTTTCACCTAAAGATCCAAAATCCTGGCAAATGTATGTTCCTCCAAACATCAACATGGACCCTCATCTGCCCAGAAACCATTGGACCTAAGATAAGACGCAGTTCTAAGGAGAACCCGGCTGCCTGACAGCGGAGCAGACAGTCGTCGTCATGGATCCGGTCGCCACTGCCCTGCGGTGGAGCGGGTCGGGTTTCCAGAACGACGGACGGTTACCGGGCAGAACTGCTCAGGCTGTTCATGAACTCACCAGCAGAGTTCTGCTTGTTGCAGGGAGGGTTGGCTGTACAGCAGCCCGGAGCGCCGCCTGCTGGCCGCCGGGGGGCAGACGGCTCTGGGGGGCGCAGCGGGGTCATGGCTTCATGCTGGGACGGGGGAGGAGCGGTTCGGGGGTCTGAGTTTGTTCTCAGAGCTCCTTGGAGCTCGGGCCGGAGCTTCGCTGCAGACTGAAGCTCACCGTCTTTATCTGATCCGCAGGTTTGAAACGCCTCAACAAGATTAGCAGCAGGGTTGCAAAGCTTGTCGTTTGCTTTTTTATGTCTCTTAGCTTCAGGTTTTCTGAGCAAACAAGCCTTTAAAGTGAAAAAAATATTCAGGTATCCCTGTTTTTTTAAACTTCAAAGATCTTTTTCGTGCTCAAAAGTCGTCTTGTTGTTGGCGACTGAAGGGCGAAGAAGGGTTGGCGAATGCCACGGTGGAGGGCGGACGGGGGCTCGTTACCCAGGGTCTCACAGTTGCCCCTGGCTACCTAGAGGAGGGGCTACTGCACTCAGAGGCGGGGCAACAGAACTGATGGGCGATGTCATCGTCTTCGTCCTCTCTGAGAGACAGACCAGCAGACAGACAGAGAGGAAGAGTAAAAAGAGGAAGAGGGCAGAATGGCTTTCATTTGGATTTGCAGTACCGCGGTCAGCCACCAGATGTCACTGTTTGCTCATCTGTGACTACAAGCAGAGGTGAAGCAGTGTCCCCTGGGGGCCAAAGTGAGTCAGTAAAACAGAAACTACCAGAGCCAGAGGTCAACAAAGTCACTTCTGACCCTGAAAGTTTCCACTGAGGCAGAGAGGACAGAAAGGAAGGATGAATGGATGACGATGGAGGGAAAGCCGAGCTATTTTTAGGACCAGTAGCACACATTAATGCAAATGTAATGCCTAAAAGTGCAAATTAGTGCAATAATCGCTGCAGCTGTGATTTTTAAGCAGGGCTGTAATCCATCACTTTGATCCCATTCAGCAGTTTTAACTTCCCTTGTCTCATTTAAATAATCTGACGAGTTTTACAGATTGTAGATCAGCCGTGGGAGGAGATCTGCAGTTTGAAACCAGCAACGAGAGATAAAGAGGCCAGAATTAACTTTGGTCATTTTAGCTAAATGTCTTTTTAAAAAGCTGACAGCTCGATATTTCATAACAAAGTCCCTTAAAACGAACAAAAACCAGTCAGATGTTCAGGAAACCGATCCAGTTTTCTCTGAATAAAGCAGAAAATCTGAATATTTCAGCTGAGCTGATGAGGATTAATGTCCTAATCGATTCAATTCAACCAGGAAGGACCTTTGACTTGACAACTGTCCACAAAAGGTCATTGCCAAAAATGTAGCTGTTCAGAGTGCTGCATTAGTGGAAGGTTTAGTGGAAGGAAAAAATTTGTCAGACAGAAAAGTCCCCAAAAGACAATATGAGGTTAAAACAAAGTATTTAAAAAGACATAATTTTTTTTAGGACTGACATTAAATCACTTAATTTTTAAGAAAATTAACAGTGGATGTGCATTACTGCAGTCAGCCACCAGATGTGGCCGAGTTCATAAGTGTACGTACATTTCCCTGGTGCATGGTAGACTGACTATTCTTGCTGTCTATTCAGGTTGTTTTTTATTTCTGTTTGATATTTTAATGTAAATCTGTTTCATTCTGCAATATTCAGTCTAATATGCTCTCAGTGCTGCCCTCTGCTGGTTGAATGGTGGAAACGGCAGTTTAATTTTCCAATTAGTTACCAAGGTACAGTTTGGCTGAGGCCATCTCACGCAGACATACGCCCCCTGCTGGTGGTCAGGAGTATTGATGGATTTGTTTGGACTGGGCCTCCTCTGCTCTGACTGCAGCCATTTTGCTGCAGAATGACAACTGACTGCAGAGCTTAGGAAGGGGAGTGGCGCCATTGGTCCATTCATGTGATGTCACCATAAGAGTGTCCAATGAAAACAGAGAACTTGCTGTTCGTCTCTAGAGTCTCAGAAGTCACTAAATACGGGAGAAAAAGTCGCTGCGTTGGCAACAATGCTTCTTTGGTTCGGACCACGCCCCCCACTGCTCACCCCACAGCTAGCCACGCCCCCCGTGTCTAGGCCCCGCCCACTTTGGAGAAACGTTCCAACATATTATTCTTTCATCGGGAGTTTAGATACACTTTACACCGTGTGACCCGGGTCAGATGTTTTGGGTTCTCCTCAGTAATCTGCTGGGATTTTGACCGAACCAGGTTAGAGACTTCATGATGGCCGCCGTAAACAGGAAGCTGGAAGCCATTTTGGAACCAGTTTAGCTAAATCTGGACCCATTTGTTCTCCTGGCTGGTTTCTTTAGATGCTGTCAGTGTTTTCACTGATGATGTCATCAGTTTGATGAAGTGCACCAGTTCCTCCTGCAGTAAAACGCCTCAGCATGATGCTGCCACCTCCTTACATTAAGGTGGTGAACCTCCATGAATTCAGCCTCGCTGAGCGGCAGTTCAGCCCAGGACTTATTTTTCTGTGGATATGACCCTTGACCCCGTCCCACCAGTTCAGCAGCATTTTCCTCTGTTCTGCTGCCGATGCTCATATTTCTCACCAGAACCCGGGACAGGAAACCTCCTCTTAATTATTGAAATGATTAAAATCTGAATTTTCTGAATATAATCAGCCATGATGCTCTTTTTTGGAAACTAGAAATAATTTGGGGATCCTAATTAACCAGGAAAAAAGAAACGTCTCAAAAAGTAAATATCTGGCCGAATTGATTGAAAAACAAATATAAAAAAAGAATGTTTTCTTTAGTTGTACCAATAAAATATCAGTTTAAATGCCAAACTTAACTAAGTATTAAAAGTTAAATATGAATTTATTGTAATTACCGACATAATTACATATTTCATGTTTCATCTATTGAAAAATAACCACAGACGGGAATCTGAACGTTTCTGTATTTAGTGAAATTAAATGTCAAAAATCTTTAGTTTTTTCCTGTGAAAATGAATCAACATATTTAATTGATCATAATTGTACAAGTTGGAATTACGTAAGTAAATTCATGGCAGTTTAGAAAAAGGAAAATGTTTCTATGAAAACGTTTACATTAAGCCCCGCCTACTAAAGTAGGCGGGGCTTAATGCTGAGGCGTCTCCTCTGATTGGCTGACAGATGATGGCATATTTCAGCGACATCACTGAAATATGAAATTTATCTCAGTTTTACATCCGTCGCTATCATGATCTTTAATTTCTTATTAAAGATAATAATAAGGTATTATTATTATTATTATATCTCCAGCAACGTTTTCTTGTTTAATTGGAGACTTTGGTGACAGCATGTGAACCCACCAGTCGCCAAACGGGACGTAAACACAAATCTTTTCCTCACGGACACCAAAATAAAAAACCAGATTCAAGACACCTTCAGTTACATTTTGACGGTTCAAAATTCCTCTGAAGATATCTCAAATTACGTCACCAGATTCTGAAATTCAACTCATAGAAACTGCATTTTTAGAGAAGTAATAAAACGTTTCCGGAACAAAACTGTCATAAAAAGCTGCAACGTTTTAAAAAAAGCTCAGAAGTACGAAACATGCAGAGAATGTGAACTTGAAAAGAAATTCTTATTTATTCTCTTCTGACAAACATAGAAACATCCAGCAGACTAGAAGCGTCAGGAAACATCTTTTAGTCTAAATTTGGATAAAAATACACGGGAAGATTTAGTGAATTTAAAGTAAAATAACTTTGCAGTTTAGATCACAGCGTGTAAACTAAACATAAAACTTTATCCAGAAACTGCTGAAGGATCAGAAGTTAAAACAAAGACGTAATAAAGTATTTAAATGTTACGTTGCGTCCAAACTGATCAAATCAGAAAATGTATTTAAAGATTTTGTTTTTCAATCTGAAGTTTTTGTTATTTATTTTTTGGTTGTCATAATTCAGAGTTTTTTTCGGTTATGATGGGTTTGGATTTGAAAGTCACTGGTCTGTTTGATGATGCGTTGATGGAGGAGATGAGGGCGAGCGAGTGAGGAGAGAGAGAGGATGAGGATGATGGGGGAAAAGGTGGATGAGCAGAAAATTGGCGGCTTCACCTTTAACGCTGAGTGAGTGTGAGTCAGGCTGATGCAGATTATTATCATTATTACTATTAATGCTGCAGGTTATCAGATCAGAGCGAGGCGCCGTTTAGAGCGAATTTCTGGACATTTTACTGCAACTGGTAAAAAGAAAAGGATGAAGAAAACTAAAATTAATTAAATATTAAAGTTTTTAACCATCTGATGCTGGGATAGTCAAGAATTCAAATTTGTCTGCAGATATCAGACAAATTAACTCGCATCAAGCTACTGCAAAAATAAAACGTATTGAATAACTCATCATTTAAATACAATCAAGGAAAACATCACTTCTTTGAAATAAATAAATGTAAAAATGGTTAAAAAGCCAAAAGAAATTCAGTATGTGATGTTTGCATAAAATTTAAATAAAATATTTAAATAAACATTTGGACGCAATCTGCTTGGTTTCCATAGTGAGTTTGACTTCAGATTGAGTTTTTGTCGTGTTGGTAAAACTGAATTGAATGAAAGGAAATCAGCACATTAACTATTGAAATGATCTATTTTAATTTATCTGGAGAATACAGACTCTAAAAAAGTCATTTGCTGAAAGAATAAACATTTAGAGAAATAAATGAGATAAAACTGTTCAAACATTTATACACTTTGACTCTAAGAGTTAAAGAAATGTGTAAATATGTGTAAACTCATAAAGTGTCAGTTTTAGCTTCACCTGGTTCAAATTCTGTAAAAAATGATTTAATTATTAATTGATTAATATAATAAATAATCCTTATGAAATGTTGATATTAGACATATTTTAGTGGAAGATCCTTCATTTATTATAAATAACTGCTTAAATAAAATGTTTATTTTCTTATTTCAAAAACAAAAATGGAATTGAATTCTTAGCTTTTTTTAATATTAGCTTTGGTGGCTAAATGCAAAACCTGCCAGTTAATGGTCAACATAATCCATCACCAGGTTGTGTATAGTAATAAA